>CM016567.1:22797675-22975175 GCA_003412495.2 Echium plantagineum | reverse complement strand
ATTGACGGGTATCGTATCATGCTTCCTGTTAAGCTCCGCCATTGCTGATGCATGTTTAGGTCTTGTGCATAGAAAGCAATAAAAATTGGAGAATAATTGTGAATTTGTGAACCAAGGTTCATTAACTCAAATGAATTCTGATGTTGAAATTTGGTTCATCGAATGTAGTAATTGTTGTTTATATTCATTTGGTTTGGATTTTGATTTGAACGTTGGAGTGTTTTACTGATCATATGTTTTAAACAGGAATCGATACCTGTTGATGAAGTCTTTGAGAGCCTAAAGTGTTCAAAGAGTGGATTGTCCAATGATGAGGCTAATCACAGGCTCACAGTTTTCGGCCCCAACAAGCTTGAGGAGAAGAAGGCAAGTTTTTCAGTTCAACAACTTTGTATCATAATACTACATATTGATTATGTTCTATAGATTGCAAATTGAAGCCTAATTGTGTTTGCGTTTGAATGAAATAGGAAAATAAATTCTTAATATTCTTGGGGTTTATGTGGAATCCCCTTTCATGGGTGATGGAAGCTGCTGCTATTATTGCAATTGTGCTAGCTAATGGGCAGGTTCGGATCACTTTCTATCTTTATGCACAAACAAAAGTACTTCGATATATTGTTATCTTAACTCGTCTATGGATGCAGGGAAGACCTCCAGATTGGCAGGATTTCCTGGGAATAACGATTTTGTTGATCATTAACTCAACTATTAGCTTTATTGAAGAAAACAGTGCAGGAAATGCTGCTGCAGCTCTAATGGCAGGTCTCGCACCAAAAACGAAGGCATGTTTATATGAGATTCAATTGAAGATAAAAGTAATAAGAGACCTTTGTTAAATGGTTTATTGACCTTTTTTGCTGTAATGTGTTATTGTTTAGGTATTGAGAGATGGGCGCTGGAGTGAGCAGGATGCGGCAATTCTAGTACCAGGGGATGTGATCAGTGTCAAGTTGGGAGATATCATCCCCGCAGATGCCCGCCTACTTGAGGGTGATCCTTTGAAAATTGATCAATCTGCTCTAACTGGGGAGTCTTTGCCAGTGACTAGAAACCCTGGCGATCAAGTCTTTTCAGGATCCACCTGTAAACAAGGAGAAATCGAAGCTGTAGTGATTGCCACTGGAATCAACACTTTCTTTGGAAAAGCTGCTCATCTTGTCGACAGCACCAACAATGTTGGCCATTTCCAGAAGGTAAGTTACACATTTTTCCACAACCATAAGGGTTACTTTCTGATAGGTTAAATACTTGACCATAGTAAGATTGGTTGTTTCGTTGTTCAGTTTTTTTTTGTATTTTATCTTCATGTTGTGTACTGAAGCAGATAATTTTGGTAGGTGTTGACGGCTATTGGAAACTTCTGTATATGCTCCATTGCAGTAGGAATTATAATTGAGATTGTTGTCATGTACCCAATTCAGAGAAGGCGATATAGGGATGGAATTGACAATCTCTTGGTACTTCTCATCGGAGGCATTCCTATTGCGATGCCAACTGTGTTGTCTGTGACTATGGCCATTGGATCCCACAGGTTATCTCAACAAGGCGCTATCACCAAGAGGATGACTGCCATAGAGGAGATGGCTGGGATGGATGTTTTGTGTAGTGATAAGACTGGAACACTCACACTTAACAAATTAACCGTAGATAAAAACCTGATTGAGGTTTGTAACTTATTGCTTTCAAACAAATAAAACTATCAATTAGGATAGAAAGAAAACTTTTCTGGTTCTGCCCGAACAATTTGTTGTACTGCCATTGCAACATAATAGTTTTTGTCTGTGTAGGTGTTTATTAAAGATGCGGATAAAGACATTGTGCTTCTTCTTGGAGCCAGAGCTTCGAGAGTGGAAAATCAGGATGCTATAGATGCATGCATTGTCGGAATGCTAGCAGATCCTAGTGAGGTATAATTATTGAAATTGCACTTTGATATACTAATAGATAAACTTTGTAGTTTCAGTACGACTTTTGGAGTCACTTTACTTTGTCGCTCACAGGCAAGAGTAGGGATCACTGAGGTGCATTTTATGCCATTCAATCCTGTGGATAAACGCACGGCTATTACTTATTATGACGGGAATGAAGATTGGTATCGTGTTAGCAAAGGTGCACCTGAACAGGTACTCTTTGATAGATGAAAATAGAACCTTTCGATTTTCTTGTGAATGTAACTTCAAATAACCAATTTGAAAATTTTGTCTAGATCATTGATCTCTGTAACCTGAGGGAAGATGTAAGGAAGAAAGCTCATGCTATAATTGATAAATTTGCTGACCGGGGACTTCGCTCTCTTGCTGTTGCTCAACAGGCAATTCTTAAATAAACTGTATCATCTCTATTCATTTGATGTATATTCAATTCATGAAAATAATTCAAGAAAATGGTGTTTCCTATATACAGAGAGTACCAGAGAAAACAAAGGAGAGCCCTGGAGACCCCTGGGAGTTCGTTGGTCTCTTGCCTCTTTTCGATCCCCCAAGGCATGATAGTGCGGAGACGATTAGACGTGCCCTCCACCTTGGTGTCAATGTTAAAATGATTACTGGTGACCAGCTAGCCATCGGGAAAGAGACAGGGCGTAGGCTAGGGATGGGAACCAACATGTATCCTTCTTCCTCCCTCATCGGTGAACATAAAGACCCAAGCATTGCTAATATTCCCGTGGATGAGCTCATTGAGAAAGCTGATGGGTTTGCAGGGGTCTTTCCTGGTATATTTCTTTTGTACATATTAAGTTCTGATATACTCATTTGCTTTCAGTTTGTATGGATAAACCTGTGGTTACTGGAATGTGAACTAACACTATTAAGGTATGCAGAGCACAAGTATGAGATTGTTAAGAAGTTGCAAGAAAGGAAACATATTTGTGGGATGACCGGGGATGGTGTTAATGATGCCCCTGCTTTAAAGAAAGCAGATATCGGCATTGCAGTGGCGGATGCTACAGATGCAGCACGAGGTGCATCAGATATAGTCCTGACTGAGCCAGGACTAAGTGTCATTATCAGCGCTGTTCTGACAAGCAGAGCAATCTTTCAAAGAATGAAAAATTACACAATTTATGCAGTCTCCATTACAATCCGTATCGTGCTTGGTTTCATGGTCATAGCACTAATATGGAAGTTTGATTTTTCCCCATTCATGGTTCTCGTCATTGCTATCCTCAACGACGGGACCATCATGACCATTTCGAAGGATAAGGTGAAGCCATCACCAATGCCAGATTCATGGAAGCTGAAAGAAATTTTCGCCACTGGTATTGTTCTTGGAACATACCTTGCAGTCATGTCTATAATCTTCTTCTGGGCGGCTCATCAATCAGACTTTTTCTCTGTAAGTAGAAACCACGAAAAGATCTTGATCCTCTCTTTTACCGATATTTTCACACATTTCTATTGTCTTACTTATCAGGACATATTTGGAGTGCACTCGATCAGGGAAAATTACCCTGAGCTCAACTCGGCCCTTTACCTTCAAGTCAGTATCGTTAGCCAGGCACTCATCTTTGTTACTCGTTCCAGAAGTTGGTCGTATGTTGAACGCCCTGGTCTTCTACTCATTGGAGCCTTTATAGTTGCGCAGTTGGTAAGTAACTGTACTAACACATC
Organism: Echium plantagineum; assembly: GCA_003412495.2. Classification (NCBI taxonomy): domain Eukaryota; kingdom Viridiplantae; phylum Streptophyta; class Magnoliopsida; order Boraginales; family Boraginaceae; genus Echium; species Echium plantagineum. The sequence continues at coordinate 22,971,561 of CM016567.1, read as the reverse complement.
AAATTCCTTCTCTTGCAATATGCCTGTCCCACTTACCTTCTCTAATAAGCTTGTTACTGTTTCAAGATTGCAACACTCATTGCTGTATATTGCGACTGGGGGTTCGCGAGAACTAAAGGCATAGGATGGGGGTGGGCCGGTGTCATCTGGCTTTACAGTATCATATTCTATATCCCACTGGATATTCTCAAGTTCATGATAAGATATGCTTTGGCTGGAAAGGCATGGAACACTATGACTGATAATAGAGTAAGCATATCTTCTCATTATTATATCCTTGGTAAACATAGAGGTAATGCTTCTAATGACATCATTTGAATTGCTCAGACGGCTCTCACAACCAAGACAGATTATGGCCGCCGAGAGAGGGAGGCTCGATGGGCACTGGATCAACGCACTCTGCATGGTCTTCGACCAGCAACGTCTTCTGAAATTAACGACAAGAGCAACCAAGGGGAGTTGTCTGAAATCGCGGAACAGGCCAAGAGACGCGCTGAAGTTGCAAGGTATGTGTTCATGAAAATGGATACCACCTAATCATGCAGACAAATACTATCCTTCTCAAGACTTGTACTGTAATGTACTCAAATGTTATATCCTTTTCCAGGCTAAGGGAGCTTCACACGCTCAAAGGACACGTTGAATCTGTGGTGAAGCGAAAGGGACTAGACATTGACATTCAACAACACTACACTAAGTGAAAAGGACTCAAGGAAGATCAAACATTCATTCTTTTTGAGGAGATGTTAAATGGACTGGAATAAGCCACAACCAACGTTTTAGTGAAAGCGAAACGCAGAGTTGGATCAAGCAGTAGAGGAGTCTAGATCATTTCTTTCTGATGTTGTTTGAAGCTAGGAAGTGAACTATAGATGATTATTCAACTACAGATCATTTCTTTTATGTTAGCCTCTAAAAATGCACTAATTCAATTGAATCTATCCATAACTTCGTTTCTTGTTGAAGCTACTTTCAATTCTACTTGTTACAACTATAAATAACAGGAGGTACTTAAAGCCATTTCAAAGAGATTGTGTAGGTTTAGAATATAACAACCTGAAAGAGCGTTCTTGATCTCATGTAAAGGCAAATTGGATCTTTAAAGACAGTAGGGAGCTCTGACGGATAACTTTCATTTAAATTGATTTTATATATTTAATTCCCCAACATTCGTTCAAGATTAGACACCGTTCAAACAAACATAGGAAAAAAGCATGACCGCTTTCATATTAGATATAACAAGCATGAACTTTTTAAATGAACCAAGGCCTACTTGTATCTACAAATTCCCGATTTGTCTAGTCTTTAACAGATGACTTTCTAGCTTGATCGTCGCAACCATCGCCAAGGTTATTTAGGAACTGAGGTAAGGAAGCTATCCTTGGAAGGTTGAGCAAAAGATCCCCGAAAGAATCTTCCCTTGCAATTGGCGAAGTTTGTTCGCAACCTGGGAATTCCTCAGACTCCTTCAGTGAAGAGGTTCCCTGAGCTTTAGTTTCACATATCTGGGCCACATCCAATCCAGGCGCTCCCTTGCTTGTCGTTGGCACGCCAACAAGAGAGTTTCCCCTTGATGGCACACTAGGAGCTGTTGATGGATCCTTCTGCAGAAGAGAGAAGAGTGAACTAACTCTTGACATCAGAGACTTCTCATCAGAAGCAGGCATAGTTTGGGCCTCGCTGAACAAGCTCCGGCTGATATCTTCTAATGCGGACAGGCTTTTCCATTCTTCATTCGAAAGCGTGAACTTATTGGATGTTCTCTGCTCACATATTCGTTTTTCTAAGTGGCTAACCAAGTCTGTCATTGACGTTGAAGTGGTGCTCCCAGGAATACTAACATGTTTATTAAAGTATCCTGATAATAATACAACATTCAAAAAGACGACAACATTAGTAACATGTACTTCATGAAACTATCAACGTAATAATATAATATCGATATCATATTTGGGTCAGCACTGGATTTACCAGAACTAGTAGAAATAGTCTCTCCGGAAACAGACTCTGGACGCCTACCAACAACATCCCTCAAGTTGAAGGGGGAAGGACTTCTCTCGCTATTTAGCTCAAAGCTACTAGTTGATTCGTTTGGATCTCCAAATACAGGAAGCTGTAGCTCAAAGTATGGAGATTCAAGTATAATCTCCGGTTGTTGACTAAGAAAATTGAGGCGAGGATCACACTGCATGAGCTTTTCAAAATGTCTCCTTAAAGAACCTTGTGGACATAACAGATGGTGAAATCTGTAACAGAGGTAAAATACTGTGAGAAAAAGTTGGATCAATTCCTCGTTTTTCCAGCCCCCAAAATAACAGATGGTGCCAAGGCTTCAAGCTTTAAGCTCCGCTGGCTGTCAATTCTAAAAATAACTAGTATAGCTGACTACATAACGTATACCTCTAAAATGACCAATAAGAATGTCAATACACTAAGAATAACATCTCACTCAGATCAAACGTGTACTGCCAATGACAAAATGAGGTAGTCGCCCACATACAAAAAACATAGTGATTCATTGATTCAATGACCCAACACTTTCTTTAACCTCACCTAAGAAAATCATTAATAACCTAAACATATGAGGACTCAACATTTTCACTTGCATGGAACAATTAATATCTCAACTTTTAAGTATAAACACTCTAGCGTTTTCACAAGATTTGACTTCATCTACATTCTTGTGAGTTAAACGGAGTGTGTTCGTTTTCACGTAAAAGAATCGGATAAAAATTTATCTAACCTGTGAATGCTAGCCTGTCCATTGGTGAAATCTGAGGTCGCCTGCCACAATGTATGCTTCTTAGGTTGGGGATTTGACTCCCTATAGAACACAGGCTGTTTTTCTAACTGCAACGTAATGATATTTTTTTACCAAACACAGACTAGAGATCAGGCAAGAGCATAAGTTCAAGAGATAATTACCACTACATCCAGAGTTTCGGGTCCATCATCTGCGCATTTTGCCTTGATAGACATAATATCAGACCACTGAATTTCGATCTTATTCTTGAGTCCGCCATCAAGAACTTCCCAAACCAGCTTATGCTTTGCAAAGTAACATTTGGCCACCAAGTCCCCTTCGTATCTTGATTTATACTACAAACATAAAAAAAAAATTCCTGTTAACCAATATACCAAATTTAGATAAAATCACCACGATCCAATTCAATTTTGTACCTCCCAGGTCCCAATCTTCAAACAAGAGGCTTGGAAATTTGAGGCCTTATGCTTGTCTGTGGTCCTAGAACCGCGTGTGCCTTTCTTATCCGTTTTATCATGACCTGCAGCCTTTTGGGGGGCATTTTCTTGCGATAGTCTCATTTGAATTAATTCCAACAGCGACGGACTCTTCCTTAGCCGCAAACCTAAAGGTCTCGGCTCATTTAGTGTATCATGCTGCACGGAGTGCATTGGTGTTTCAACATATTCGACCCATGATCCCAAACTCGACTGGTTATGCTATCCGAAATCAAAACAACCAACATTATAAATATCGATTTTTGAACTTAACGAATCAAGTGCCAATAGAAAAACAAGATATTGAATTGCTGCATCGAGCGAACTGTTAAGAATATCTCGAGAACATACGTCAATCTACATACTCCCTAACTCTTGAAATAGTGTTCTACAATCTTTATAGTATGTATGGATTATTTAATTTATACTCCCTCCAACTCGAAAAAATTATACAGTCCCAGTGTGATTTTAAATGATTACATTAACAAAACTAAAATCAACAAACTTTAATTTCTGACACATGGAACTTTTAGTAGAATCATAATTAACATACTAATTGTAAAGTACACCGAAAATACAATAATTTGATAGTATGTGTTTTAATAAAACATTATACAACATAGTGACATACGCAAAATTATTTAGACTTTTTAAACAAAAAAGTCAACTATCAAAATTTAAAAATAAACACACACTCCCTCCAAGAAACATACACATCATAAGTCTCAAATTATTTAAAGTTTTGATTAGTCAATTAAAACAACTAACTTTTAACTCAAAATTAGTTTCATTCATATAATTGTTTTTCGAATGTTAACAAAGGCAGCATAACATATAATCACCATATGAATAAACCTAAAACATGAACTTTAATTTTAATAATCGCATACTCCCTCTATCCTTAAAAGATTTTCCATATCTTTTCAATAATCAAAATTAACAAACTTTTACAGAATTAATTGGCTCATGAGACTTTGATTTCAATCAAAATAATCATGTTAATATAAAAGCCTACAAAAATTATCAATATTTAGGCAATGACTCAATAGTCCGATGACATCTTACCAAACTTTCAACCGAAAGGTTTTGCATTTGTCTCACATGTTACTATGAGTTATTCGTTAGGAATTTCTATATTCATTTTACGTAAGTAGCATTTTGTATTCATACTCTCACTATTAATTTACCAGAAAAAAAAATTCAACATTTAATATATTCTTCACCAAATATTGTTCAATATATATAAATACTTAAATTCAAAAACCATCTTCCTAATTCATAAACATTACTCCATTTACGAAATTATCGGAAGGGGTCGAGAAATAATTATTTAAAAAATATCTTACTAAACATACTTGAATAGAATGTTTGAAGCGTTTGTTATGTGGGCCATGCAACTCTTCCAAAGAATCCTCAAAAATCATCTTCATAAACTTAACCATCTATTTGAGTTTCAACAATCAAAAGATGGACAAACAATTTGGGACAAATGAAGACAACAGTTGCTACAATTAGCTCAATATTTCTTTTACTGATTTTGGGACATTTAATGGAAATATATTTAAGCAAATTTGTTGATTGTTGAGAGATGATGGTTGGAATATATGAAAGTATATTTTATTTATTTGATATTCAGACAAAACGTACTTGAGTTGCTGATGTGTGTCCTACGTGCTATTACACGTGGCTAAGGATGAATTTGTTGAGTTAAGTTAAATTGCAATGACACCCTTCCATTTCATATTAATTGTGCTTGTTTATAGCATTATGACGTCATTGATTAAGTCACACACTAAGACAACATAAATATGTTTAATTAATAGTTAGGTCACATGAAAATATGCGGGTTTAATTGAGTCGATGGGTTGAGTTTGGGTTTAATAACTGAAAATTCGAAGTGTTGAGTTTGGATTTAGATTAACGAAATCCGAAGAAATAAAATAATGATAATCATATGACATATATTTCGGACTTATGTAAATTAGTAAATAGGAGTATCTAATTCTATACAATATATGATGTGGGAAACCTAGAATTATTTGGTGAAGTCTAAGACGTCATCTAGGCTATCCACATGACATTATATTCTGTTGACACATGTCCATTATTCAATAATTAATTTAAAAGATAACCATTTATTTTTTGTCACATATCCATTTTTTCATAACCAACTTAATAAATAACCACTCATTACAGAATAATTACATAATTATTTGATTATATATAATATTTCCTTACATTAAAATTAAAATTATTGTGATGTATAAGTGTGATTGTACTAAAAACACTAGTTTGTATTAATTGTAGGTTAATTTATTACTCTATCTTCAACAAGCACACGTGTGAAAGTATATTTTATTTGACTGTTTATATTTTGGTATTATTTAAATAAGATTAATATAATTTAAATATGAAGACTGCCATTATTTAACAATAAATAAATAAAAAGGCTTGTCCCTTTTTCTATTTCCAACTTTCAAAATGTAGCATTGAACATATGATTAAATGATTTGATACCAATTTTATTAATAGTCCAACATTATTCATCCCACCGTTTTAATTTTGTGTGATGATTTTACACACACGAGTGGGTGAATCATTGTTATCGATATAGTGACACGTTACCCGAAAAATGAAATGTGTTGAGTTGTATATGGATATTGGCATCATCAATTCCTATTTTCAACGTTGACCGTTTTGGCTGTTAGCCTTCTTTAATCAATTCCTTCATAGGACTACATTTTTCTTGTTCTACTCTTTTTTTCCTTTTAAATCATGAAATGGTTGATTGTGTATCAGATTTGTTTATCATCCTCTAGAGCCCACACATTTAACACATTTTAATTATGGTCTCAAACGTTTGATGAACTGGACTCAGGAAACGGGCCGGAACGACCAGGTGTCATGTGTCCGAGGGAGGTATTCTCTTCTAGTCTTGTTAGTATAAATGTAGGGATATATTGGCTCTGCTTCGGTCGACGTTTTCAGAGTTTTTTATGTAAAATCGATCTCATTGATTTTTAATTACATGAATCGATTCGGTTGAAAAATATTTCAAATTGAATCTGTTCGATTAATGTCGGATTTTGAGGGAAAATCGGTGCGGATCGGTCGGTATCATACAAGGCAAAAAGCATAAACCAGTAGAACATGAAGTTAATACAGATATCATGATATAAGTACCCACTTTACCACCGATGATTCTAACCTTGAGTTTTCTAACATTACAAGTATGACAATGTGGAACAGAGTCACCTAACATAATAGTTTATCTACTTCATATGTCTATTCCGGATAAGCTATTAATGTTAAGAGGAACACCTATGAATATGTAGAATGCCTAAATACATTATACGTACACAGAGCAATACCTACAAGTCCTAATAGAGATAGTTTCTCCCTATTACTATAAATACAACACATTCAACATAAGCACATGAAGGTAAGAGAGTGCTCGTTTCATATGTTTGAAGTTGTTACCTGTCTTCACTTATTATGCACTAAACAATAATCTGTTTACATTGGCGTTAATTGAATTAATATAGATGACCATATATAACACGTTGAAACTAACCATCTTGCTTCCTCACCAATTTCAAATTCCGAAACCATGAGGACCACAGGAGAATGTTTGTTCAACTCAATGGAAATCAAAGACCATCAAATTATGGTGAAAGAACAAGAAAGCAAAGAACAATAGAAAGAAGATCACAAACAAAATTTTAATCTGTTACTTGAACGCAAATACCTGAAAAATTATGTGGAGAATTTATCCCCAAAATCCAGCGATCTTCGTGTTGCACTCATGTGGAAACTGCATATGCACTATGCTCAGAATCAAACCTCTGACTTTCAATTCTTTTGGAGGCTCCATGAGCACTGTTCTCTTCATCAAAAGTTTCGGTTTGAATGTGTAATCACCAACCTTATTATGATATTGGAAGCATCTATACATTGACAGTACACTGCCTAGCTGCAACATGAAAATGTTTGATTTAGATGCAATGACTTACAACTCAAACCAATACAGAACCTAATTAACGTAAACGTCCACCTGTAAATTAAATGACTCAAATCAATTATTAACTACTCTTAAAAAGTCTTAATCCCTGGTACAATTATTTCAGAAGAAGAATCAGAAGAAACTTACCGAGTATAATAGTAAAATATCTAAAGCTATTCGGGAGAGTCGAGGGGGTAGCGATCGGGAAACCGTATCCAATCTCCGCGCTAGAAGCTCCATCAACAGTAGTATCAAGGATGAGCATCATCAATTGAACAAGATACGCAAAAATTTGGAAAACAAGAAGCCAACCAGGATGTAGATTTTTAAGGCATGGCCTCCAAACTTCATCTTCATAAAGAATTTCAGGGGGGTCTTTATCTGTTTCTTTTCTTCCATTTTGTCCTCAATCATCCCCATAGCATTGTATTTCATGCCTTCAGATTAGGTAAGTTGCATAAAACCAGAGATGGCACAGAACAGTAACTACCTATGCAGGAAGAGTCCATAGCACAAGGGCCACAAGTGTTTAACTTCAAAGCAGGGAAATCGCAAATAAAAGACATATTATGCAGTGCAGCAAACAACTTAGGAAGGGCAGAATCATTACCCAAACTTTGCACGAAAAAAGATGCATAAAATGCATATAATGTTAAATGCAAAATCAACTTGACTTGAACCCAAAATCAAATACTTAGAATCCCAATTAAACATACATTGATTCAATTTCAAACTCACTGAAAGCAGATATATTGTCTATAATAATCGAAAATTCAAAAGCAAAACATTATTAGTTAGGTGAGGGAATATAGAACAGTTAGATCCATTAAGATTTGGATTACCTGAACTCTTGATGGTAGCCAGAGATTCAAACAACAAAAATCTCATGAGTTCATAAATGATGCCTAGAACCAAGAAATGAATAAATGAGCCAACAAATCAATAAAATTTAAGAAAAAATCAATAAAATTAAATAACAAGTATGGCGTGAATCCAATATGAAAATGAGAACAACCACTTAATAACCAATTCCGGCCGTCGGCTCCGCCGAGATTCGTAAGCAGATATATTACCTATAATAATCAAGAATTAAAAAAAGCAAAACATTCATAGTTAGGGTTAGGGAATATACAACAGTTAGATCCATTAAGATTTGGATTACCTAAACTCTTGATGTCAGCGATAGCTTCATCCCAGAAAGAAGAAAGAGTCTGAGACAAAGAAGAAAGGAAAGAGTCTTAGAGGGGGAGGTCATCTTGATCGGGGACGCGACAAATTCAGATCTGAACCAGAAACCCTAGATAATAATCAAACAAAACACCCTAATTAAACAAAAATACATCATAAATTGTAATTGAAAAATCATAATAATTGAAAGAGAAAACCCTTATATTTCATTTTTGGATTGATAGGTCGAGTTGGTTATGGGAGATGGAAGGAGAGAGGAGGATTTGGAGAGAAGAGTCTAGAAAGGTATTGAAGAGGTTGGAAGTTGGATATTAGGAATATATATGGTAGAGAATGGTAGAGAAGTTTCTAGATCTAGCACTGTAGATGAGATCTAGCACTGTAGATGTACAACTAATGAAGCAATGCGTACAAGCACTTAATGCAGCGCATATGACGACCATGCCAGTGTACAACCCCACGAAGCATAGGTACAAGCAAACAATGCATCAGGCGTAAGAACAAAACCAGTCACGCGGCCCGCGAGTGCAGTACAAGCGAATTTCACTGTACAAGGGTACAAGAAGCGATGCGCAATGTACAAGCAGCCGAAGCAGACCGCGGTCTAGCGACAACTCGTGTGGGGCACGCGTAAATCCCCTTTATTATACTACCTTGATTATTCATCCCACCGTTTTAATTTTGTGTGATGATTTTACACACACGAGTGGGTGAATCATTGTTATCGATATAGTGACACGTTACCCGAAAAATGAAATGTGTTGAGTTGTATATGGATATTGGCATCATCAATTCCTATTTTCAACGTTGACCGTTTTGGCTGTTAGCCTTCTTTAATCAATTCCTTCATAGGACTAGATTTTTCTTGTTCTATGCTTTTTTCCTTTTAAATCATGAAATGGTTGATTGTGTATCAGATTTGTTTATCATCCTATCTAGAGCCCCACACATTTAACACATTTTAATTATGGTCTCAAAACGTTTGATGAACTGGACTCAGGAAAGGGGCCGGAACGCGACCAGGTGTCATGTGTCCGAGGGAGGTATTCTCTTCTAGTCTTGTTAGTGATTTACTGTAACATTAAATGACTATTCTGCCCCTGTTTAGAAATGTACTCCCTCCATCCCTAAATGTTAGACCCATTTACTTTTTCACGGTCTCCGAGACACAACTTAAAATGTAAATATTTTTAATTTTACATGTATAAAAATTATAAAAACTTGATATTTAAAAAATATATATTGAGACGAATCTAACAAGATCTCATATGACTATTTTATCTCTTATCGATTAATAACAATTTATGGTCAAAACTTTCGAAGTTTGACCCAAAAAGTCAAAATGAGTCTATTAAATAGGGATGGAGGTAGTAGTAGTTAAGGAAGTTAAATTGGGGGGGGGCAAAATAGTCATTTAGTACTACAGTAAAGCACTATTTGGGTGTGTATAGTGGATCCCTATAAAGATGTAGGAATATATTCGCTCTGCTTCGGTCGACGCTTTCAGAGTTTTTTTATGTAAAATTGATCCCATTGATTTTTAATTACATGAATCGATTGGGCTGAAAAATATTTCGGTTTGAATCTGTTCGGTTGATGTCGGATTTTGAGGGAAAATCGGTACGGTTTGGTCGGCTTTTTGATTTTGAAGCAAACAAAAAATAAAAATGAACAATTTAAAATTAAATAGAGTCTACACGTCCACATGAAGTAAAACGATAGAAATAAAAACACATTTACGACAATAGAAAACATTTTAAGAAACACAAACTTGCTCATTTACTCCCAAACTATTAGGTTTTAGGAAGGATGTAGTAACTTTGGACTTTAAAATGAGTTTTTTTATTTGGACACTTAACTATTAGGCTACTTTTTAAACTAATAAGTTAAATAATATAATAATCTTTAGAAAAAGGATCAAAATTAAGTACAATTTAGTCTGTTCACTTAACTTTTATGATAATTTTTAATAAAATTGGGGAAAATTGGACAAGATGAAGTTTGAAGCATAAAGGTTTAATGATGGGCAATTTAGTCCGTTCACTTAACTTTTATGATAATTTTTAATAAAAAAATAAATTATAATATATATTAAATTGATGTCTCAAATCATGTATTTTTTCAAATTTCTCATTCTCAAAGTGTTATCTTGTTCGATAGAATAGCTTTGCCATGTTAATGCTTACATATATTGACAGTTGTTGCTTATTTGTTAGACAATGTCTTGATATATATCAAAACACTATGAAACCATGAAATAAAGGCGACACACTAATACGTGACTATGAAATCAATTTAGAGATTTTCAGAAAGTTAAATGTCTCAAATTTTTTAGAACAGAGGAAGTATCTTTCTTTGTGCTTAAATTTAATATTCTATTATAAAATTTATCATATATTCCACGATATTATTATCAAATACTTATATACTCATTCATGCTGTCCAATCCAAAATATTTTTCGCTTTTCACATATCATGATTCCACTTGGAGATTGCAAACTTAATGTTTAGAATTATAACAAAAAATAATATTATGAACTCAATTTCAAAAAATAAATTAAATTATATTCATTAAGTCTATACTACATATAAAGGGAAGATTATAATTGTTTAACGTCATTCGCGTTAGTCATGTGTCATTATTATTGCTTGTCACTTGTCTAAATTTAATTAATCAACTTCAAAAATAACTATTCCTAGTTTTTATTTTCATTAAAAAGTAGTTACTAATATACCTATATAGAATGTATAAGTTTATTCAAATTAAGATTATTATGATGCACCAATAATAATTGCGCAAAAAATATTAGTAGTAATAAATTAATTAATTAAAGTTTTTCCATATGGGAAAACATATACGAAATATTCCGAAATTATGTTCTCGATCAGATCACAGTTCAATCTCTATACGTTTGTCACCAACAAATCATACTCTTATTATAATACTTCTCCTAATGCTGGCGTATTAAATCTCACAATTTCAGATTATCGTTTTTTTCCAACTTTATAGCTATCGAATTCGAATAACGAACGAGCTGAATCTTCGTCTTTTTAACGGTAAAATTGAGTAATTTGGCATATTTTGCAGTAAATTACAGTGATTTGCATGTTATTTTGTATAATGCATTGATATGTTTTCATATTATTAGAGTCATTTACAGTGGCTTTGAATGTTTTTTACAGTATAGCATTTAATTTTTACGTATCTTTAAAGTAAATAATAGTGAATTTGAGTGTTTTTACAGTATATTGCATTGAATATTGGCTAATTTATAGAGTAATTGACAGTAAACTTTGGTGGTTTTGCAATAAATTTCATTAAATTTACGTGTTTTCAGAAAATAACGGTGAATGTGAGTATGTTCATAGTCAATTACGGTGAATTTGCATGTTTTTCAATAAATTACAGTGCAATTACACGTTTTTCTCCTCAAAATTATGGTTATTTTTTGTTGTTTTTGAAGTAGATTAATTACAGGGAATGTGCTTGATTTTATTGAAGATTAGTTGGAATTGTGCTGCATAATGGAGAAGAAGAAGTATCAAATTGGTGCTGAAAATTATGTGTTGTATGAGGAGATTGGTAAAGGAGGCAGTGCTTCGGTCCATCGAGCTTTATGCGTTGCTTACGATGAGATTGTTGCCATCAAAATTCTCGATTTTGAACGAGAAAATTGCGATTTGGTAATTTCCCGCACTTATATATGTACAGTGATGGATGGAGCATGATTTTTGATACAAAAAAAATTAGGAAAAATATAAAGACGTAGAAGCAGATGGTCTCATTTATGATAAACTGCATAGAAGAATTCCATTTTTGAAAAATTTAGGGGCCCGACTCAACTTTTTTTGAAAAAATGTAATGTAGAATTCACTTTTCAAACAAATTAGGGGACCGGTCGCAATAACATTTTGGAAAAAAATTCATTGTAGAACTTCGTGTCTTTTTTCAAAAATAGGTACAGGATGCAATCAATTTTTAAAAAAATTGCTCTACAAAATTTCAGTTTTAAAAAAGTGGGGGTGGCTGGATCCCTTAGTTTAAAAAATAGGTATAGGCATATCTGAGTTGTAGTATATGCATGAACTGAATGTATATGTAATAATAGTTCATAAATTTTGTCGTGAAGCTCTTGCAAATGCAAGTTTGCGCATGTTAGTATAATATATTTGAGGTATTTATAGTGTTGTTAATTGTGTATTTAGGACAGAGGCAGTAGGGGAGAGTATGTTAGGTGTTGATACTAGCTAAAAATTTGTGAATGGATCTTTTTAGGCGATGATTGATGCTATCATAGCTGTTGATTTGTCAAATAAGACGGGTTTACTGAGTACTATAACTAAGTTTAGTGTGCTGTTAACAATTATCACAACTGCGCGGGAGTCGCTAAGTTGGAGCTCCTTGTGTAGGTGGTGGAGTTCAGAAGTATTATTAATAAAAATCGGTATATGATTTGTTCATTTAATCTCTTATAGTGCATCTCTAGATGAGACCAGAGAAACATAGAATATGGAATTTATGTTTCAGTTAGCTTTTTACAGTCCTAGTGAAAAGTGTGTTGATCGAAGCTATGTTAGACAGTCTGATGTACTACTTCCTCCTTTTTATTTGATCCAGTTTTGTACTTTGTATGTGTCTTTCTAGAATTGAAGTTATGCATACTGTGTCACTAAATTGGACTATATTTATTAACTGTATAAAATATAAGCTTCTGAAATAGATCCGCTTTACCTCATAATCCAGTGCTTCAACTAAAACCACCAAGAATATAATTATGTCTTGATAAGATAGCTTACTAACAACCACCTTCATAGTAGGATCCTATTTTGAGCTCCTCCTATCAATTTGCACTGTCTTATATAGTGAAAGAACGATTTGATATTTTGACACCTGTTCCATTGACAGACTAATGTATTTCGGGAAGCACAAACAATGGTTCTGGTGGACCATCCTAATGTTCTCAAATCGCATTGTTCCTTCGTGCATGACCACAGTCTATGGGTTGTCATGCCATTTATGGCTGGTGGTTCATGTCTCCACATTTTGAAGGCCGCACATCCAGATGGTTTTGAGGAAGTTGTTATTGCAACAATACTGCATGAGGCATTGAAAGGCTTAGAATACCTTCATGATCATGGCCACATCCACCGTGATGTCAAAGTGAGTTCTTATATGTCAATTTTGCTTAGTTGCCACATTTAACACCTCTCTTGCACTAGCATACTTATTATACCAATGTTGCTTAGTTGCCAGATATAACACCTCTCCTGCACTAGCATACTTATTATACCAATTACATTTACAGTTTGTCTCTACTCAGGCATTCTTTATTTTATTTTTGTTATCGATAGAAAATAATTTTATCAGTGGGTTCTTTTTCCCTTCTCTTCTATCACATTTTCTTCAGGTTTCCCATTTTCTTATAAAAGATTATTCATCATTTCACATCAAGTTTAACAAGAAAGTTGTGGTTATGGTAAACTGTGTTATGATAAGATGTTTACCAGAATTTTGGATATTCTCCATTTGTTTAATCTTGCCCTGGGTATGTTTTTTAGTAGTGATTCTCTGTACATTTGACAATTAGACGACATCAGATAGATTTCACTTTTGAGATTTCTAACCTGCTTTATAAATGACCCCTCCTAAATTGGTTGAATGCTTTTCATTTCTGGAAAGGTTGCAAGTAATGTACTGTCCATTCCTAATACTGTTACCTTCGTGTTTCTCTCTTTTTAAAGTAACTATAATGAATGTTGGCTGTCTATCATAATGAGCCCAATTAAGTGAATTCTTGATTACTCAACGTTCTACTCCAATATCTTAACAAATTTAAAGAGCTCATATAGTGGAAAAGAGCATTTAGTAAGAGCTGGACTCATGAAGCTAAGAAGAAATCTATTGTGATTCCTAGTCTATTTGGATAGTGATAATTGTTGTCATGCCTCAAGATAATCAGATAATCTTGATGCTTATACATTCCTCTTGAAGCCTATCTTCCCATTTTGATGTTTTATTTTCTCTAGGCTGGCAATATTCTCATTGAGTCACGTGGTGCAATCAAGTTAGGAGATTTTGGTGTTTCGGCTTGCTTATTCGATTCAGGCGACAGGACGCGCATGAGGAATACATTTGTTGGAACTCCTTGCTGGTAAATAATTTTGTTAGTAACATTTATAATAATAATTATTATAATATATATTTATTATTATTGGTTTTATTGTTATTGTTGTTATTTAGCGTCTTTAAAGATTTTGATAATGTGGTATCCGATAAAGGTCAGCTAACAATTTTCTATCTGGTCATTGGTTGGCAACATGCCATTGCTTGAATATATAGAGTTGCACAGGATTAACAGAAGGCCTGACAAGATTACAGTTTTAGTTTATGCAATAACTATTTTATTTTCTTCATTGTGTTCCCACCAAATATATTGAATTAGTTACAATGGTATGTACCTACTGAATTTAGGATGGCACCAGAAGTTATGGAGCAAGTGCATGGTTATGACTTCAAGTATGTAATGTGTGCTCTCTAGTTTATAAGTTGTACTATCGTTATAATTTCTATAACTTAACATATGGATATCTGTGAAAAAAAATCCAGAGCTGATATTTGGTCCTTTGGGATAACGAGTTTGGAGCTTGCTCATGGCCATGCTCCTTTTTCGAAGTATCCTCCAATGAAGGTGCACACCTATGTATACCTTGTTATACATTGACACGAAGCAGTCCCCAATAAGTCAGTCAAGCATCTGATATTTTTTTTATATAGGTGTTGCTTATGACCCTGCAAAATGCACCCCCTGGCCTTGACTATGAGAGGGATAAAAAGTTTTCTAAGGTATGTCATTAAACATATGAGTTCAGTTATATTTTCAATCAAGCTGTTAAAGTGGTTTCGTATTTGCGTTCGTAGTCCTTCAAGCAGATGATTGCCAGCTGTTTGGTCAAGGATCCCTCAAAACGGCCTTCAGCTAAGAAACTATTGAGGCATTCGTTCTTCAAGAAAGCCAGATCTAGTGATTATATAAGACGAACACTCTTGGATGGGCTTCCGCCGGACCTTGGTGAACGTCTTAAGGCACTAAAGGTCAGCAATATTTAATGCTGTGAAAGTCCATTTTGTTTATGTCAAGTGGCGTCTCCGCACAGTAATGCTTCTGTGTATTGCAGGAAAAGGAAGAGGATATGCTTGCACAAAGTAAAATGCCCGATGGACAAAAAGAAGAAATGTCCCAGGTCTGAAATCCCTTTATATATATACATACACACATACATGTATATCCTCGATTTGGTGTAAGACAAGTTACATTTGAACTTTCTTTCTTGATTGCGAACTCCAGGCAGAGATCACAAGACTGTTGTTGGCATATTGGTTTATTTTTTGGAAACTTTATAATCCTTTTTGGTACTACATAGTCATTAACAAAGACATGGCGGACAAGATAGACTGCTTTTAGGAAATTATTCCATCAGCTAATATAATAAGGTCTATTAGATGAGTAAAGAGGCAGAATTACCAGGTGGTTGTTTGATAAGAATGCTTAGCTAAGCCTTGAAAAAGAAATTTTTTAATTTTTTTGTGGCGGTGCAATAACTGCGTGAAAGCTTTGTTAGTGATGTGTTGTTAATAATTACATCAAGCTGTTTACTACAAGAACCACTTTTCTAGTTTTTTGCATGGCCTTTTTTGTTTCTTGCATTTTATATATTTTTAAAGTAACACTTTCAAATTCATGTGTGTTGTATTTATGTGTAATACCTTGGTTCGTATTGTTTAATAGTATCAGCTAACTGTGATGATAGTGACATTTTTCTATTATGAATTACCACTAATCTGTTTAGATATTTATTTTTGTTTGGTAATATACTTGCATTAGACCACATATACCTGTGATAATGAGGTTGAGTATTTCTGTGTAGAACTCTTCTATTTATATCATTATTCATGTTTTTCTTAATTAAATTCTACTGTTCCTTGTGTATTGAGTAAACTTGTAGCACACTTAAAAAATGCAGTACTTTTGTAGACAATAAACTCTTATTTTCTTTGTTAATGACTAAACATGTTTCCATTCTTAGCATGAATACAACCGTGGGATCAGTGGTTGGAACTTCGATCTTGATGATTTGAAGGCGCAGGCTTCCCTGGTATTGAGAAATCTTTTATCATACTATGGTAGCACAGGGACTTATATGATTATATCCATTTACCCAGTCTCCAGATCAACTATTATTTTGTTGGTTACATTGCTAACCTTTCTAGCCATTTAGATTCAGGATGAGGATCTCCCATCTGAAGAAGGAGGGGCAACGTCAATGATTAACGGACATGAAAAGCAACTCCAACATTCGTTTTCTAGTTCAAGTCAATGTACAGAAGCTAAAGACTCTGTATGTCATGAACAGTATACTTTTTTCCTAAGCATCTCAAGGCCTAGTTTTTAATGCTTCGTTCCTAAAAGTCTATGATGCTCCACAGGATAATAATCACCATGCTCCTATTTTATCCAGCTTCGCCGTATCGCGTGACATGTATGTTCCTTGGCATGTCAATTCTTAAAGGCTCAAGCTTACTGTGTTTATAATATTAAAAAAGTGTCTAGTCCTAGATACGATTTTGTGTTAGTAGCATGTCAATATGATAAAAATTATTTTATATTTTCATGCATTACTTGCATACATTTCAGGTCTAAAAATGAAATATGCGAAGACGATGTATGCATTGTTAATTGTACTAGCGAACATCAGATATCACAGACCTCTCCCCGTTCCAGAAGTCAGGTAGCAGAAATTAACATTCCTGCAAGATCTGAAGCCATGGTCACTTTTCCTTCTCAGAGGTACTACGTTCAGTCAAACAATGTTGGTGACTTTTTATCCTGGTAACTGCTTACATTGGTTTTGTGAAGAGGGAATGTGTACATCCACCCACTGTTTTGCAGATACATCAGGAACTATTCTCAGTGAATTTTATAGCTTTTTTTTTTATTTGTTTGTTGCCTGATCCATGTTATAATGCATTTCAGATTACCAAACACCGGTCCTTTTCTTACCTCCCTTTGGAGAATTATTGACCTTTTCTTCTGATTTATGTTTTCAGTAAATGCCAAACTCCAAACTCGACAAGTAGCAGCGATGCTACTACTACAAAACTAGATGATGCCTCCTCTGAAATTGCCATTAAAACTCCAAAGCCATCAGGCAAGTTTGATTCAGGTTAGTCATTGAATTACTTCATGACTCTCGAGCACCCACCTTATTATTCCACCAGTTATTTCCTTGAGTTATAATGATATATATTTAATACAGCTAATAGTAATGAGGTAGATGAGAAGACGAAACCTACAGTAGTTCAGCAAAGAGGCCGTTTCAAGGTTACCTCTGAAAGTGCCGAGCTGGAAAAGGTTGCACCAGTGGATGTGTTGTACTTTCAGCTATGCTAATACTGGTTGACTAAAATAAATATTTAATTTCACTTTCCTTTGGATTAGGTTGCTCCTGCTCCATTGCTTCAAAAGAGTCACAGCTTACAGGTGAGGGTTATGGGTAAATTATGCCTAAATTTTCAATGAAGCATGTCTTCGTATTGAGATATCAAAATAATTTTGCTTGTCAATTGGTATTTAGAAATATATACTTCCTATAGGGTTCAACTGTTCAAATAATTGTAACTTCATAATTCGTGTGGTTATCTCATTTCCCAGCACCAATGTGCCTATTGCACCTTTCAGTTTCTCGATCCTTTTGGATTCAGCATTGAATATGTGAAATTATCATCATTTTCATTCTCTCGTGACACATGTAGCAGCACAATGCAAATTGGGAAAACTAAACTGGGAAGAGGAATAGGAATAGAAATCTAATGAGAGAGCTCTCTAGAAATATAATGGGAACCAAGATCAGGTCTCTGAACTTGACAGGGCCTCGAGTTCAAAAGTCATTGTTGGAGTAGTAGTTATTATCCCAAGTCATCAGAACATCACCCATGTACACACATGTGAGCAAAGAGAAATTTTGGTATTTTAAAAATTATCTGATGATCTCCCAAGTACAACCCCAACTTGCGGAGATTGTTATGGCGTTATGAATTGATATGCTCATATGATGATCTACTCAATCTATAAATTACCACAAACATTCAAATGAATTATTAACCATGTGATGGTTAATGCGATCATTACATACACTCATATGATCGAGAACATAGTTGAAACACACTGGTATGACGGGCTTCCTTTTTTGAAGTCTTTCAAAGAATGATGTTGGCAAACTGATTTTGTCTTACCATGTCCGATGGAACGAGTTCTCTCTTGACATTTCAAGTGCTACTTATAGATTGATATTTTACTACCAAATAAGTTATAGTCTAGCTTAGTACTTTGGTCTTTTAGTTAAGGGGATTTAATACATGGGTATTAGATTGTGATATTCGGATGTCAGTGATGTGCTCTCTACTTACTTGATCTTGCCTTTGGCTGGACATAATTACTTAAGGGATCATGTGTACCACACAGGTTATTTCTCAGCATCCAGCTGTTGTAACTCAGCCGCATCCTGAGGCTACACAGCCGACTCTTGTAAGCCATCCCCTCTACCCGATGGTGCAAACAGTTCTACAGACTAATATTCTTCAAAGGGTAGGTCACGTTTTTTCATTTTTATAAAATGTGACTTTCACTAAAATTCATTTGAAAATTGGTCTTTCTTTCAATAGGATAACATTCTTAGTTTGATGAAGCAAATGACTGGAAGTGAGTCCACAGGTACTGTCTTTTACGACCTCTCTCTATCTGTGTATACTTTAATCAGGTATATAGTAATTTCATTTTTCATGATCAATTTTTTTAGGCGACGGGGTACGCGTTCCTGTGCATCCAGCTGCAACAGAGAAGTCATTGGTATGTAGTTCCAAATTTTTACAATGAAAGATCTTATGGAACTTAAAATAAGTTTCCTAGACACCGCACTGGCAGAAAAACTTTTGTAGGATGTGGTTTTGATGGCACCTTTTCACTAAAGAAAGAGTTTACTCGGCACAAATTCTGATTTGCATTATTTATCATAATTTATTCAATTTGAGAGTGCAAGTTACAACCTTCATTCAGTTTCGATGATATTTCTGTTGCCAGTTGGAAGCTGCACATGACAGGGAGAAGGAATTACACAATGAAATAACTGATTTAAGAATGAGGTACTTCTAACCTGGTGATATTTGACTACTGCTATTTTTGTGTTTTTTGGAGATTTAGTTAGTTTACCTTACTTCAATGATGCAGGTTAATCTGTGCCCAAGAAGAGCTTCAAAAATATAAAGCAGAAAGCGCCCAGGTTTAACTTTCAGTATTGGTTTAGGTGTCTGCTAATTAATTTATATGCTAGTAGGATACTCGAAAAATATTTGCAGATTTAGAGAAGAATCACAACTATCGCATTTATGTTTAGATAAAGAGAGGCAGATAAGCTTTATTTTCTAAGCTCCTACTTGAAGTTTGGATTCCGATGGGTTAAGTGCCCTCATCAAAGATGTTGGAAACTTCCTATCAGTTCTTTTTGTAGCGTCGGTTTCTTTTGATTGCTCAGTTAGTATTTGATAAAATAGTTTGGCTACTGTTGAAGGTTATAATGGGGTGTTTAATTCAACTTTTTTTCCATGAATTTTACTGTCCATGCATTAAACGCTAGGGTTAGCCTAGTGGTCAGAAAATATTACTCTCAATGACAAGGTAGTTCGAGTCATTGTAACGACAATATCCAAACTTTTGTGCAAAAAAGTAATGCCCAAAAGGCTCCAAGTTCAAGCTTTTAAGCAGGATGCTTTTTTATACGCATCACTTGTTTATATGCAAAGATTGTATGCACACACGCTTCAACTCTTTCTTAAATGGTATTTGAAGGGCATACACTCGAGTTAAGATTGCCTACTCTATACCATTCTCCCCTGTTCATTGAATGTGAAAAACTTCATACTCTGGAGTATACTTTAAGGGTAGTCTTTCGATACGACTAATGTGATGGAAACCTCAATGTTTGATATTAGTAATTGAAAGAAAACTGTTTGGATTTTAAGTTGAGATGATGATTCATGCTTTACCCAGGTGGCCTTTAGAATAAAGAAGTGTTTGTGTATTTAAGGTTTTGTATGTAGGAAAGGAGTATTAAGTCTTATTAATATTCTCATGGACTGGTTTTGTAGCTAATAAAAGATTATGATGTTCTCTAACGACGAATGTTATGAGATGGGATAAATAGAAACTCAATAAGCAAGAACTAAGATTCATCAATTGCATAATATTGCAGGTATATATCGAAACGACTAAAGTTCCCCACAATTTACAGAAATAAAGAAATATATGAATTTATAATCAAGGGATATAATATGATAGTTCATTATTGATGCTCAAAACAATTAATTAAATTGAATTGAACGACTTTTCTTGCTTTCGTTCTGACTTGATGTTGACTTGTTCTTTAATACCCTAATTGTGTACACCATTTGCAACAACACCATTTGTTACTGCTTGTTTATGAACGCCGTTGGAAATGCCATTTGCAACTCCATGGTTGGAAATGCCATTTGCAACTCCTTTTGCAGCTACACCATAGGCCCCGTCTACATGGTACTCCGTTAGCAGTCTCTTCTTTCGTAACACCACCATTGGCCTTCAAAACTCCCGTAGCAATCCCTTCTTTATCAACGCCACCAGCATTGACCTTCTGAACTCCATTAGCAATCCCTTCTATAGCAATGCCATCCGCCTTATTAGAAACGCCGTTGGAAACCCCATTCGGCACATCTTTAGCTACACCACCGTTTGGCACCCCATTAGTTGTAGTTGTAGAACCATTGGGGAATCCAGAAGCCAACTTAGCTCTCAAGTCTTTCCTCAAAATCTTTCCAGATGGAGATTTGGGAATCGAGTCCACAAAGAACACACGGTTTATTCTCTTGTAGAAAATTACCTGTAATAACAACAAAACAAATGCAACATTTAGTATTCTTGTCCTATTCCAAACAACATAGACTAAATAAATAAACACTGAATAATTAAGATCACATTACCTGTTTAGATACAAATTGCTTGATTTCATCCTCAGTAGTTGTGGAACCATTTGATCTTACAATAAATGCAACTGGCACTTCTCCTGCTCCTTCATCTTTCATTCTGCCAACATTTTTTACAAAAATAACAATGTCAACATGAGTTCAAAAAATTCCGAACCAACACCTTTACCCGGATAAAAAGTCGTATTCATATAACTGATATACCCGAACTTAAATATGGGGTTTTTTCGCATAGTAAAAGAAATGAGGGGCAAATATGTGATGAAGTAAGGACTTACGAAACAACGGCAGCATCAGAGACTTGAGGATGAGTAACAAGGAGAGCTTCAAGTTCAGCAGGAGCCACTTGAAAGCCTTTGTACTTAATAATCTCCTTCAGACGATCCACAATGAAAAGCTCATCATCATCGTCAATGTACCCAATATCTCCTGTATGCAACCATCCCTCCTTGTCTATTGTCCTCTCCGTTGCCTCCGGATCGTTCAGATAACCTATATGATCACTTACAAAAATCAATATAGTAACGAGACTATTGGAAAAGACTCTTGCTAGTAACCAGAAGATCATGAATTCAAAATTTACGTGCCCTCCTAATTTACCAATTATGTGACTAATAACGAAAACTTTCATGAGCAATGCATTATATTAATTTTTTGACACATGTAGTAATAAATAGAATTAAGTAGGTTCAATTATAAGAGGTAACACTCTGACATAACCGTCAAACATATTTTCAATATGATATAACTGTAAAATTTATTTTTAAGGCAAAGTGTACGAGACACATGCTCGAATGTGCTAGTGAAGGCACACCAACATGAATGCATTGACTTTTCATGCATTGACTAAAAATGAGCAAAGGCATATTTCATGCGTTTCTCATTCTATACCTTGTATAAACAAAAAATTGATCGACGGCACTGGACGATATTTGTTTTTAATTGTAATTTTATTAGTCCAAATTCCATTTCTTAGATGAAAGTGATCGTGGTTAGGTGCTTTCTTTTTTGGTAAGGTACTTAGTTGTACATAAAATATAGGAGTAGTAGTATATTAAAAGCTTAGTGATGGACCTATCAATTCTTGCTTGTACGGTTCTTCGTGACTAATATAACCTTATCAACGAGACTTAAACCAAACTTAAACATATTTAAATTAATTCGTATTTAAACAACTGAAAATAAATAATTCAATGATTTTGATGATTTAGTTAACACAAATTTAACGCTTAAACTAATTCATAACGAGAAATTCGCCATGTAGAGATTTTCTTTTATGATTATTCTACCTCTTAATTAATTCAATAAAGGCTTATTTTCATTCTGGACCCTGAACTATCACGTAAGTTTTAAATTGGACCCTGATACTATCATAAGCCTCAAATTACCCCTTATACTACATTTTGTCTCATTTTGCCCCCTCAAATGCCAATTTTAGATTGAATTTCGTTTTAAAAGAAGGGCGAATTCAGATTATCACATATATCAAACTTTTGGGGCTTTTTTACAAATAACTAATGATAGTATCATGGTCTAATTTGAAACTTACGTGATAGTTCAGGGTCAAAAATGAAAATAAGCCTGAGATTTATTTTTAATTTAATAAGTTTTGTTATGTGTGAATTGTGCCAAAAGGTTTAATATATGTGCTATTTCGATTTTGCCCTTATTTTAAAACGAAATTACATCATATTTGGCGTTTTAGGGGGTAAAATGAGACAAACCATAGTATAGGATCAAATATGAGACTTAGGATAGTATTATGGTCCAATTTAAAATTTTCATCATAGTTCAGGGTCCAAAATAAGAATAAGCCTTCAATAAAATTATGAGAGTACATGTAATTAATATGACATAGATCCATACTACTCGTATTTGATTAGTTTAACTAACAACATTGAATATTGTTGGTGCATGTATTATGGAGTTGAAGTTGTTTCACGTACTCTACCTAAAAAAGTTGGTGTACCTAAAATTTTGGCCGACGATTCACTCACTTTTCTATCCTAATCCTACCATGGATATATATAGTAATAAAATCTAATTTCAATATTATTTTATTATATTGTCCAGAAATACTAATCATTTCACACCATAAACATTAAACATATATAGAAAATGAGATTCAAACTTCATTAAGATTCATTTAGTTACTTTTCTCCTTGCATATTACCTTTATACTATATGCACATGCGAGTCCAGAATTTGGATCATCTGTCACACTTTTGTACGATACTTTCTGCTACAATTTTATTATCTAATTATTCTCTAATATTTCAAGCATATTACTTTAACAAATAATCTTCATAACATTATTTATTATCATCTCCCACTCAAAACTGGTTGTTTTGGCTTTTTATTACAAAATTTTATGATTTTTAATTTTTAATGATAAAAGTTACGAATAGTCAAATATTCGCCTCTACAAATATAAATGAGAATTATTTTGAATTAGATATAGCAGTATATGACTATATGTCTATATAACAACATCATTGAATAAGATATAGCACTTAGCTGGAAAGTTAAAAAAAAAAAGATAAATAATAAAAGTGTAAGATAGAGTATCGCACAAAGTGTTACAGAAGATCCGGACTCGTTATATCATCACATACATGCATGCAAATAAAATGAGATTGAATTTTTTTTACTACTCCGAATAAATTAAAATCAAGATATCATGTTAATATTAACATCACCAAAATTTAAAATCCAAGCAATAACATACCTTTCATGATTTGGTCTCCTCTAATGCAAATTTCACCGGATTCATTACGAGGCAAAGACACACCACTTTCAGTGTCTATAATTTTCATCTCAGCGTTTCTGACGACTGTACCACACGCGCCTGATTTAATCTCAAATGGCTCTTTTGCAAATGCCAAACACATAGCCAACACCGGCCCTGCTTCGGTCATCCCATATCCCTATCACCATTTTTCATTCCAATTTATTATTTAACCCAACATTAAAACCATATAATATATTTATTTAAATATTATCAATTTATTACTTTATATGTATTGCCATAACTCCAATTTAGTTGGATCTCACACACAAATAACGTAATCAATCTATTTTTTAAGTCCTTCAATAATACAATATAATCAAATTGGCATTAAACAAATAAATATCGGTTTATGTCGGGACAGAACCAGAACAAAATTTTAGAATCGAGACTAACGTACATACTAATAAGTGTTACGCTAAAAAATATTTACTTTTAAATATATAAACTATTTTCAAAATTTATGATGCAAACACGGCTGTGTTAGAAAATAAAGTTGTTTAAAACATTTTGTTTTAGACAATAAATTTATATACAATTCCAAATTTGTGCAATTAAATATACATGCACATTCAACTTTGAAAATCTTTTAACCATAAATTAATTTTTAACGAAATAAAATATACAACAAAATCAAACTAAGCACGAGATATGTTACTTTATCTAGATTTTGTCTAGTTTGTGATTCTTAATTGGAAGAATGACACCAAGCCTAATGAAACTTCTCAAACCTTTTCTTACTCAATCACATATATTTAAAGATTATTTAATATGTATATTTAAAAGATATCGAGTGATAAACTATATCGAAGAGTAGTATTTTACATATAGATAATAGTAGTAAGTTATTTAGAATGTTAATGATGTTCGATGCCATGCACCTACCTGGCCAAGTTTGGCGTTAGGGATCTTAGCTCTAACAGCATCTTCAAGCTCCTTCCCGAGTGGCGCGGCCCCGGACATGACGGTCCTCACCGACGAGAGATCAAACTGATCAACCACATTGCTCTTAGCAATGGCCAAAACAATTGGTGGAACAAATGGTCCAATTGTAACCTTATACCTCTGTATCAATTCAAGAAACGGTACAATATCAAACTTCTGCATCAGCAATATTGCTGCCCCAACTCTCAACCCACAAAGCAGAATCGAATTCATCGAATATATATGGAACAGAGGCAATGTGCACATCACTACATCTCTTGATGCATATACAAGTTCGCATTTTCACCATCAACTTGTTGTGCAACACTTGTTACTAGCCCTTTGTGTGTCAGCATCACCCCTTTTGGTAGCCCTGTTCATAAAACATCGTATTCAATAATTGGAGAAGGCTCTTACTAGTGACCAGAAGGTAAAAAAAAAAAAAATCAATGGAGTAACTAAGGGGAGGGGGGGGGGAGGGGGGGGGGGGGTTGGGAGCTATGTCACCCTCTAAACCTATCCATGCATACCTGTAGTCCCTGATGAATAGGGTAATGCGACGACGTCGTCTGGGAGGATTTCAACTCGAGGCAAGATGGTTTCGTCTGAGTTCTCCAAGTCGGATGAGAAATGAAGACAACCCTCAACATGTTGATCAATGCACATGATCGCGACATCGTTTTCTTGAGAAAAGTCCTTGAGTTTAGGGACATTGCTAGCTACTGTGATGATGAGCTTAGTTTTGGAGGCTTTGGCTTGTTTGATGATTTCATAGGAGGTGAAAAAAGGGTTGGCAGTTGTTGAGACAGCTCCTATGTAAGAAGCACCAAGAAATGCAAAAACAAACTCAGGACAATTTGGAAGCAAAAGCATGATGGTTTCACCTTGTCTGATGCCATGTTTGTGTAGCCCAGCTGCAACTTTTCTTGAAGTTAGTTCAACTTCTGCATATGTGTAGACTCTATCATTTGCCCCATTGATTAAACATGGTCTTGAGCTGAATTGAGAAATGTTTTCAAAGCAATATGAATGTAATGGGAGGTGTTTTGGGATGTATATATCAGGGAGTTTTGATTTGAAGATTATCTCTTTTTGGCCCATTTTTTAGGGGGGGTGGGGGTGGGGGTGGGGGTGGGGGGGGGGTATCAAATTTTAGGAAAAGGGGAAATTTTGAGGATTTGTTTAAGCTTCCTGAGTTTGGTCTAATGGACTTGGGGGGTATAAATATGAGTGGACAAGTTGGTTGAGATTAGAAAGGGGTTGGTGAGAGGGGCAAATTTGGAAATTTGGGTTGTGTTGTTTGGGGGGTAAAATTGGAAATGAAAAGATTTATGGTTTCTTGATTGGTGATTCTTGTGGCATGTGGAGGTGAGGCTTGAAGGTGTGGTTGGTGAGAAATTGAGATTGTGGGATTTGTGGGATTGAAAATAAATGTGTTTGTTGTCTTGATGATGGAGTGGGTCATTCATAGCCAAAATGGGGATGAGGGGGTGGGGTGGGGTGGGGTGGGGGGGGGGGGGGGGGTGATGTAGGACCATGTAAGTTAGGTGGCAAAGTTGTAAGGTTGACTTGGATTGGTCCACGTATGCATATACCTACCACCACAACATTGCCGGATTTGAGTTGGTGACGGTGGCCGGAGAAGGTAACCTATCCAATTACCTACTACCAATATATTGTGCTTTATAAAATACATTTTTGATCATATATAATTATCTTTAGGTAACATTGATTACTTATGTTAATTATAATTACGTAAAATAATGTTAATTTGACTGTCGTTTTTAAGATATAATCAAAGGTTGTTGAAATTAAAAAATTATAACAATGAAATGAGATAAGTTTAAACATATGTAATTAAATGATATACGAATAAAGATATGTAACGGATGAAGAATTTTAATTATTCTTTCATCTATTGTTGCTAAGCTAAGCGTCAACATTGGACGTTTGGTTACCTTAAACATTGGACATTGGGTCATCAGTAGTACGCAATTCAGATTTCAAAAAGGATTGATTAAGAAACTTTTATTTTGTCAAATACATCTTAAAATTGTCAAATGAGCTTTTTGACTTGGTTTATAACTTTGCATTATTTAATATTAGTCCATGTATCCCTCCATTTTAAAAGTTAAATATTGAATCATTAAAATTAGTATACTTTAAAATGATCTAATAACTTATTTTTAACTAAAATTAAGCTCAATTATTTATATCATTTGTGATATATTTTTATATAAAATACATAAGTACTCTGTTTTTAATATCATATTTAAAATATTATATATTAAAAGTTAAAATATGACCACCTTTTAATTACAAAAGAAATAAAGGTGTAAACATCAATCTCTTTTTCCAGAAGAACTTAGAGCTACTTCAAACTTTGTTTTGGTAGATATCCTTTTCTTTGACCACGATATACTCCTATAATTTTTAAAGATACCTCAAATATTTTACTTTATTAATGTGAGTCTCTTATATACTCCCTTCACATTATAAAAATGATGTAGTTTTAATATTTTCTTTTAAAATGACATAGTTTATATTTTGATATTAATTAGAGCATTCACAATATAATAGGGGATAAAAAAATATAAAATAATTATACTTTTTCAATTCTCCTAAAAATTTTACACACACCCTTTCACATTCTAAATTTATAGCTTCCTTATATGGAAGTTTTCTTTCTGGCATCATTTTTGCTCTTTTTCAATTATATAAAAATATTAGTTATATACTAACTAATTCATCATATATATAATTTAATATATCTTTCATTTAATATCCATATTTAATATGTTAATATATACTCTTTTGATAATTTAATTCTAAATATATGTTAAAATATGTGAAGTACTTTTAAAAAAACATGAATAGTAGAGAAGTTATTAAAGTACATATATGAAAAATAAACCCAAAAAAAGTAATGTTTGAAAGTGTAAGTCAATTGCAAAGAATGCATGTAAATCTTAGTTAATCAAATAGTACAAGTTATAGAGAGCAAAACAAGAATTATTAGCCTAGTAAAAATTATCGAAATAACGCTTGAAAATTTCATAGAGTGGATGTTAGAAAGTTGCAAAGACAATCTCGGAAGTAGAGAAGACCTCTTAAAAAGAGATTCAATATGATTATCACTAGTCGCAGGACCCCTAAAATATCAGCACAGGCCCTGCTTTAATATTCTCCTTACCATCCACTTATATAAAATGTTTCACTATAACGTTGCGTCTGGTATAGTGGAATGAAATGGTGTAGGAATGGAATCGATAAAGTAATGGAATCGACAAAGGAAATGAATGAATTAATGAATTTTATTACTTTGTTTGGTATGTGAGTAGTAATGTGATTGTTACCCCCAATTTTTCTAATTTGATTACCTAGTAGGAGGTAATCATCCATTACCCTCAATTTGGGCGGAATGGTTATTACCTCAAATGAGGTAATTCAATTAACTAGAGAATGCAATCAAAATTCATTGTTATCTACCAAACTAAGTAATACAAACTAATTTAATTCCATTCCTTCCTATCTCATTTCATTCCCGCGTACCAAGCACAACCTAAGAGTGTGTTTCTCCACAAGTGTGTGGGTTCGATCCACGGCAGGTGCATGAGTAACTCTGCATTTGTTCAAGGGAGGATCTGCTTGTGGGTGGTTACCCAACCTACTCTGGACATTCTTGAGGTGGAGTACCGAGCCGCTAGAGGCACATCCCGGATTCACCTCCTCTGTTGGGCGATGAACTAGCCAAGCGGGGCGCCTTAAATGAGCGTATCATTTATAAAATGCTTCCATTACTATTAAGTTATTTAACTTGTAACATTTATTATCACTAGAAAATACTTATAACCTCCAAAAGAAATACTTCGATCAAATGGCCTTTAAAGTTTAAATTACTTATTTCTAGTTAACTGGTTGTTTGACCATGAACGATGAAACTAGAAGAGGATATCGAATACATTTGTTTGTAGCAAAATCTATCTATTTATCAAGATTCCTTATGATTGCATTTAGCAACAAATTGTTGTATGTGTAACAGTACGTGTGTATATATATAGTTAAATATACTTTTCCGTTCTTTTCAGGTTGTCTTTACAATTTTTCAACACAAATTTTGTAGGATTTTCAGGTGTTTTGTCGATTTCC
The DNA here is from genome assembly GCA_003412495.2 of Echium plantagineum. Classification (NCBI taxonomy): domain Eukaryota; kingdom Viridiplantae; phylum Streptophyta; class Magnoliopsida; order Boraginales; family Boraginaceae; genus Echium; species Echium plantagineum. The sequence continues at coordinate 22,942,200 of CM016567.1, read as the reverse complement.
AACACTCACTCAGTGATATTTTCGGGTGTTTCAGATACTTCGGAGATAGGAATCACATCCACAAAAGAAACGCCTTTGGGGACCGCAGTCAAAGAAGACAAAGTTGTTTATTTCGAGCTTAGTATCTCATTTGCTTGGATTAGAATATAATTTTAGTTTCTTAACGTATGATCAGGGCCGGTCCTTACATTTTTGAGGGTCCATGGCGAAATTAGGAAATGGAACCCTTTTTTCATATTGTTCTTTAATATGAACAATTGAATTTTTTTATATTTAACTATAAGAAGTTTGGAAAATAATATTTTTTGAAATTGTGAACACAAAAACATATTTAAATTGGTATTCAATACATAAAAAGATTCATCTTAAAAATTTATGTTACATTATTATCTTTTCAGTTTAGGTAATATACCTTGAAAGAAATTATTGGCTAAAATTTGGGCAAAAATATTAATTTATATTGTAAGTTAACAATTAAAGTACAAATATTATAAAAATAAATAAAGTAGGATTGTTAAATACTAAAAACACATAAGTAAACAAATATCATCATTTGAAAGAAAGTATGTCATACATTAGGTATGACGAATATAATCAACAATAGATATGTTGTAAGTTGAAAATATGATAGCTAAAAATAAAGTACATTCTTTAAATTTAAATTTAATTAACCTTAAAGTATATATATTTGATATAAAATTACATTTATACTTTTAAAAAGTAATCATGTAAATAAAAAGTATATAACTAATTAAACTTTACATATAGATCTATAATTTTTGCTATGCAAACTTACTCATATACTTACCCATAAAAATCTTGGAGAAGATTCAAATTTTTGTTAAAAAATCTTCGAATAATAGAAACACAATACATATAGAGTATATAACTAACTAAAACATGATTTAAATAAATTGAACAAGATTCAAAGGCTTACAAAACAAACAACTATAAAATACCAAAAAATAATTTATTCACAAGTCTATTGTTTTTAATGTGCAAAATTATCCAAAATTGAAGATATTAAGTCAACTATAAAAATTCTCCTAGGGAAAAAGAATCAGGGGGAATCAGGGAGAATATATTTTATTGTTGTTTGGGTACCATGATTTTGAACTAGGGGAATCAGGGGGAATCAGGGAGAATAGTATATTTTAATGTTTAATATTGTATTCTCCTTGATTCCCCTTGGATTTGGAGGATAGAGATTTGGAGGGGAATGAGGGGTAATGGGGGTGAATCAAGGGGAATAGTTTCTCCTATAGTAGAAAATTATTAGGTTCCCAAACACAAAAAAAAAACTAAATTCTCCCTGATTCCCCTTGATTCACCCCAATCCAAACAGACCATAAGAGAAAGAAAGACAATAGCTTTAGCTTGGAGAATTTTTTTTAAAATGAGAGTGAAAAATTGAAACAATAAGGTGTTAAAGCACGGTTTAGCAAGATAAGAGCGTTTTGGGGTATTTTAGTCATTTTGCATGTACAGTGTTGTATTTTTCAAATAAAAAAGATTTAATATTTTTTGTCTAATAAGGAGCATTTATTTTTTCATAATTCTCATACTTTCATACATTCACCTAAATTCACCCCAATTACCCCCACCTAGGTTAATTATTTAAGTTTTACGCTCATCTAGATTTAACTCAGTCCTCAATCAAAACGAACCATTTAACTCCATTCACGAGTGGGGATGGTAGCAAAGGTTCGGACAAGTTTGTCCATATGATCACTAATAATTTTTAAGTTCCTAATGAACAACATCAATAGGTCATCAACGTCTTCTGAAGACGATGCAATGCTTCCAACATTTTAATAGTTTAACTGCTATAAACAATATAATATACAAATGTTATGTAAGTACTACACCAGATAGAGGGATGAAACAAAATATGATGTGTGCTATAAGAAAGTATAGATCAGATGAACCCACTGACTTATGTAATAATCTCTCTTTAGCTCATGACATGAGCATAGTCTCATAGCCGTCGCCCCTCTTACGCCTGTAAGCAGCAACAATGACAACAACAACAACAACGGCAACTAACAATGGGATAATCCAAACAGCATTGTGCATCGCCACCTTCTCCACCATCTGCATCGCATATCAGAATTTAAGCATTGCGAAATTTACCAGCAGTACTAATTGTTATTCAGGTTCGAAGAGAGACCTGAAAATGTGTGGTTGAATCGGGACGTGGTGATGAGTCTGCAACTAATATGTAAAACAACCCCATAACCCCTGTATGTCTTCGGACGCTACTGTAGTTGGAGACGAGAGTCAGCATCTCCCCGTCGTGTATCTTCACAGTGCCAGGACGTGGATAACAAGTGCTCATCCCAACAATATATCCAGCCTCATTTCCTGGTTCATCTCCTTCTCCATATATGGGTGTAGAGGAACATATGACTCGCCCATCCTAAATAAATGCACAAAACAAGAAACGTTAATGAAGTACATGAAACTCATACCTGCTACTAAAATATTACTAAGAAAACTTCAGGTGAAACTTAACCAGAGAAGTCAGATATTTATCTAGAGGAGCTTTCAATGGATCCACACAAAAGCAATTGAGATAAAGAACAAAGATTGGTGGCATTTGATGAGATTATTGAAAAGGCAAACTACATAGAAAGTTCAAGTACCTCTCCGAAGAGGGTTGAGCCAGAGCCTCCAGTGTGCTGATGTGCGGCTCCATAGATTACCTCACCTCCAGCTGGTAAAGGTATGCTCGCGCTTCTAGTATCAGTGCAACGATCAACTCCAGCAGCACAAGAGTCTACTCTGTATTCGATCTTTAGAAAGGCAATCGTATCAACATATAACATTCTAAAGCACCAAAAATTGACCTTCAATATCAATTAAGGATAAGTGTGTTGGCCATAAAGATTTCAACCAAACGGATTAGCATCTAGTATAAAGTACAAACCCCAGGTCATCGAAGGCTAGTTTTTATACTTATCGAATTTGACATGAAAGTGACGCTCTTACTTTTGTACTTATCTAATTTGACAACAGCACATTTGAAATCTATGTTGCTAGATGATGAAAAAGAAAATGTATTAATAACCTGGCACTTGTGTCCTGAACCAAGTTGAGTCGAATCATTCAAATTCTTCCACATGTCGGTGACATCAAATATATAAATTTTAACAGGCACAATGAAATTATCCCACTCAACGTAGGTCACATTATATTTCAGAAAGAGGCTTCTTTGTACTCCTTCAAACCCTTCTTTTACCCTGCATCTTGCCTGATCATAACAACATCTTAAACCCCCGATGTAATCTGGCTGCACCGGCCTACCATATTCGTCTTTTGTTACATTATACAAATCACACCTACACTCAGTGCATCCTAACCTATCTTCTGCTCCACGAGTATCAATAGCATGTACATTAAGTAACCATCCTTCTTCATAACCAGGAGGAATATCCAACGGATTTCCAACTTCTATTCCATAAGGATCTGGCACTCGAGTTTCAGTTCTTCGTGTCTCCGATCCAAGGCCAAAGTATTGTACAAGGCCTCCACAAATCCCAGAGTTTCCAACAACAATGAAATTAGACTGCTGGTATCCAGCATTGATGTCTAACTTAGACACTTGGACACCTTTCAGTCGATAGTATCTTACAACAAGCCAATGATGAAGATAAGTCTCATAAAGAGGAACAGATTTACCAAATTCATCAACCACTTCAGCATAGAAGTCCTTAACCGCTATATGTCCTCGTGGAAATTCAATATCATAATAGTACTTATTAGACACAGCTCCTGGTTTTAGCGCGAATTCAGGTGATAGAAAAACAGTCGATTTTATCCCATTTTGATTTTTCTCATCAACTTGTATGCTTTGAACCACTATAGTGAACATCATAATGGTACCAAAACTCCAGTATTTTAAACCATGTTTCATTGTTTCACCTGATACAGTACATAAAACTATTACTCATCTATCTCAATAGAAATTAGTCCAGAAAGGATCATATACCAAAATTCGGAAATTAATGTAGTGAATGATTACATAATAACTACTCAGAATCTCCTCAATACACAATACAATACTAGTATTTTAAAACGAAAGACATATAAAAATTTTGAGACCATCAAAGTAAAGCCATAGCCATGTACACCAATTTGAGAATCAACCGAAAGAGAATCGAAATCACACCAAACGAAGAGGCAAGAGACCACACGGCACCAAGACAAACGAAAAAACATATAAGGAGACACGTTAAAGAGACACATCAGGATTACAATCTTAATAAACAAATCCATATTTATTTCCAGTTCACTTAAGTAGGGAAATTTATTAATAAAAAAACGCATAAAATGGTCCCTAAAGAAGCATAAACTATTGATAATAGATAACGATATGCTTACCCTTTAGGATATAAGATGAGTTGAGAATATGAAGAATGATTAAGTGGTTGATTGCTAATTATTGAATATGGAGATTTTTGCAAAATCTTTATAATATGAAGAATAGTCAGGTGTAGATAGTGTTTCCCGTTCGTCAGGTACCACATAATTGTCCCAATATTAATGTCCTATTCAGGGTGCTTACGTTCAAGTCGACGAATATGTCAAACGTTAATTACAATTTTATCAAAGGATCCATTTATTTTCACTAAATAATATTTTTCGTAAGTAGTGTTTGATAGAGTTTATTGGTTTTGAGCCTCAATTTAGGGGTGTGCCGTGGCCAAGAGTGCACCAAATGCGAAATCCAACTGAACCAAACAAAAAATAATTGAAGCTTTTGGAAAATTACGATCATATATCAATAACAAACAATAATTGAAGTTATAACCGACAACGGCATGGATGATCACCTATATTTGGGGTGTGGATCCAGTTGATCATCTAAGTTTTGAAAGATTTCAGTTGATCACTTAACTTTATAAATCAGTCCAATTCAGTACATTGGTCAATTTTAATATTAATCCTCAGCTAACTACATCACGTGCTCCTAAATGAGGGACAATATAATTATGTCACTTTCTTATTTTTTGAAAAACAATATAATCCAATTAAAATAACTCTAATAGTCTTCAGAACCCTAATCCTTTAGAGCATTCACACTAAAGCTTAAAAACCTTCTTGGCTCTATAATGGAGAGGGAATCAACAAAAAGCAAGTTTTCTAGACTTTCCAATTTCCATCTTCACATGGCCCACTAAAAAGATTTAGAGTGATGGTTGACATGGTGTATTTATACACTTCCTCAAATTCACTTTCCTTACATGAGTTAATCGAATAGTCTAGTGGAAAAGGCTCTTGCTAGTGACCAAAAGGTTATGAGTTTGAAACTCACATCTATTGCTAAGTTACAAAAAAAAAATCACTTGAGAAATTTTAAAGGCATTTAGTGTGAATGCTCTAAATCTCCAATTTTATTTCATTACGTTAAATCAATTAATTAGGTATAATTAATTGAACTACTTCAACAAATTAAGTAATTGAAGACCAAAATAAAATCATTTGTCATATCACCAAATCATATTTACAATAGAAGCATTCGACAATCTAAAATTAAAAATCAAAATCAGCATCATAAGCGGAAGCATAAGCAACATCCCAGCAAGTACTCCACCAAGCAGTACAACTCCTTAATGGGCTTCTTTATTCCCAAGAACACGTTCACTCTTGAGCTTCAAAACCAATGAAAGACTGTTTTGTTGGGCCGTCGCCTCATCAATCGTGAACCTAGCTGTAAAATTTCAAGTGGGGTTGCTACCACCGTCTTTATTAACCGGTCTTTCTTTAAAATTATCGCCGGAGATAAATATGACGGTGTATACGTCAATTTTGGTGATGAAGTTAGTTGATATCTTTGGCTGAAATCACAGTGATGTCTAACGAACGTTGCTCCATATTTGATATCAAAACTTAAAGTTGAAGATCGTAAAAGTCGATTTTGATGAATTAATTTTGTGAAATTGAATTGATAATAAAAATATGAATAGAAAGGAGTTGTGGATGAGAATCAAATCGATGGTGGAGAGAGGAGGAGAGGCCTTCATTTTGATCTCAATACGCAACCTCCTCTTGAAGTTTCATGATAAATATTTTTAGAAAGAATGATGATTATTTTAATGTTATGTCAATGAACAAGAAAATTAAATTGGTGGTTTAAGGTTAGGGTTCTTAAGACAATTAAGGTTTATTTTATTTGGATTATATTATTTTTCAGAAAATAAGAAAGTGAAATACTAAATTGCCCTGTATTAATGAGCACGTGATGTTATTAGCTGAAAATTAATATTAAAATTGATTAATATACTGAATTGGATCGATTTATGAAGTTAAGTAATTAACTGAAAACTTTCAAAACTTAGGTGATCAACTGGGTCCATACCCCAAACATAGGTGATCATCCCTGCTATTTGTCATTTTATAACAGTAACATAATGCTCTTGTAATAGAAGGTTAATGATAAAATGATCGTATTTTTCACACAACAATCCAAAAATTCATAAAGTACATATCATTTAAGCAATTATCATTACTAATGATGCCTCCTCCAAAATGTTCATACAAAGCAACTAGATGGCACAATGTTCTTTTACTCTACAAAGTCTCTTTATTTTCATCTAGGCTCCTGAACTTTTGCCAATATTTTTAATTGACATCTAAAGTATTTAATCTTTCAAGTAGGCACTTGAACTTTCAGTTTTAACACCTGAACTTCAATTTAGTAGGTATACTTCAGAGCAAAATAAGAATTTTAAATAGTTATATTTTATGGGTCATTTTTGAAACCTTATTGGGTCAATTTTTAATAATCAATTATAATTAAATAAAAATAAACTAAAATATATCATCTTTAACCTTTTGAGTCAATTCTTTATAGTCAATTATAATTAATCAATTTTGTAATACCCAATGCTCATTCATTCGTAGTGTAGCCAAGTCCATGAGGCATCGCTCAAATGGTAAGGGGCTTCACTATAAGAGTGTGCTTCTCCACAAGTGTTGGGGTACGATCCACGGCAGATGCATGAGTAACTTTGCATTTGTTCAAGGGAGGATCTGCTTGTGGGTGGTTACCCAGCCTATCTGGGCACTCTTGAGGTGGAGTATCGAGCCGCTAGAGGCACATCCCGGATTCACATTCTCTGTTGGTGATGGGCTAGCCAAGCGGGGGCGCCTTAAATGAGTGTATCATTTATATAGTGTAGCCAAGGTTCAGAGTTTCTTTTTCGAACATAATTTTGAAATTATAAAATTAAGTAATATTTCAAAAACATTTAAGAAACGTTGAAAAAAGTTAAAAAAATAAAGATAAGTTATATATGTTAAAAAATGTGAATAAACATAAATATCATATATAGATATACATGAAATTTATATACAATTAATATTATTTGTAAAAATATCTAAAAGCTAGATCTAAAGAACGAATACACAATTATAATTATCTAACACGTTGAAAGTATGAGTTATTTGTTATATATACTTATATTGCAAAATGTTATTCATTAATTATATTAAAGCAATATAAGTTATACTATTTCTTTAAATATATATATATATATATTTTTGAGAATGAAATTTTTCTAGTTCCTACGTTTTCAAGGAAAGTTGAAAACTTAAACTTATTTATACGAAAAAATTAATTTCGTAACTATATGAACATTTCGTTTCCACAATTTCAAAAATGAAAACTTTTTAAATGTTTCGTAGAAAACATTTAAAATTTTTAACATATAAGTGTAGCTCATCCATTGAAGATTGATATAGAGCTAGGATAAGGATTGCATTTGTTGCGTTCTCATAATTGTACTAAACAAATAGTTTATGTGAACTCCAAACAAGAAAATTTATTATTTGCAAAATAATGCAAAGTCAATAAAAATAACTACAAAATAATTATCCTTGATTTTTCTTTGCCTAAATAACCAAATATTATTAGAAAGTTTTAATTTAACCTTTGTCTTCTACCAAAATATGAAAAGAGAGGCAATTTTTTCTCCTTATTTTCCACGTTTCAATTTTCAAGTATTTCTCCATCTATCTCTAAAAACTTAAATCTTTTGAAATTTTATATAAAACTTTAACCATTGTACCTTCCTCATAACATAAAAATTAAAGCTTTTTGAATATAAACCAAGATAAGGTAAATATTTTTTTGTTTTAATATTAATTTTCATCCTGACTAATTCTACCTTCAACACAAATCTAAGCAACTAGTTCCAACCATCATCAAACTCTCTCCGCTTCACGTATAATTAACTGGAACGAGTAAACCTACAACTGTTCATAAATGCATATTAAAATAGAGTATAATGGTATGATGTTTTCTAGCGTATAATTATATTTTCCAGCGTATAATGGTGTTTATTGGCATTTTCAACATAAAATAGGGTGTTCATTGTTCAATAACAACATACATCTCAAACAGATTATAGATCTCAACCGATAATGTTGTCTATACTGGTGTTTTTTGGCGTATAATGGTGTCTAATGACGTTTTCAACAGATAATGTGTTTATTCTTCAAGAACAACATACATTTCAAATGGAGCAGAGATCTCAATCCAAGAATATCAAAACTAAAAAAAATAGTGTTACCTAAAGAAAACATGAGTTAAACTAATTACTCAACCAAATTATCTTTATTCGTATCCATATTAGATGTACTTGTAAAAGGGGAAGTAGGTGACGTCGTCTCCATTGGAGAAGGGGACGGAGGTGATGGTGGAAGCACACCTTTTTTTTAGTAATTTCAAGTGGGCAATGGTTATTTATGCAAAGAAAAATAGAAGTGGTTATTTTGTTTAATACTTAGTTGACTATGGTTATTCTTTAAAATTTCTCCTTTTTTTACTATTCTCATAGAGTTTTCAGTTTGTTCTTGAATAAAATGTTGAATCTTTTTAAGTTGAATTGCTAAGAAAATTATATACTTTATGTGTATTGCATGTTTATTATTTGGCTTTTTTTCATCTAGGCCCCTGAACTAATTAGTAAATCCCAAATCAGCCCTTGTCACCTTTTTTTTCCCAAATAGGCCCTTGGACCCCAAAAATGGCACCTGAACTTTTTTTAAAATTTTTTTCTCTAATTTTAAATATTAGATAGAGGGCAAATTAGTCTAACCACATAAAAAACTAACCCAACCTAATTATAAACTAACCCAATCTCAAATATTTAACCCAACCTTATTAAAAACATCATCTTCAACCTTTCACCCCACCCCCACCCCCACACCCACCCATTTCCTTCACCATTGCTGCCATTATCTTTGTTCACCACCACCACTATGAGTTCCTTCCTTCACCATCGCTGCCATCATCTTTGTTCACCACCACCACTATAAGTTCTTAACTTTATTCCATTTTCTTCATCTCATATAGATAAAGATTCAATTTTTTTCTTCATCATCTTTAATGCTCCTTCTTTTTTCTTGAATCCATCATGAAAAATCAAACCCCATAACCCAATAAAAATCATATTCAAATCAAGAAAAATGTTGATGCCCTTAATATTAACAATAGCAATTTACAAAATATTTCAAAAAAATTGAGTATCAACCATATTTCAAATTGGTGAATAATTATAATAGTTCGCAGGTGGGGTGGGGTGGGGTGGGGGGGGGGGGGTTGCTGTTCGCAGGTGGGGTGTGGGTGGGGGGGCGGCGGCGGCGACTGCTGCTGCTGTTCTTGAGGGGTGGGGTGTTGTTCTTGAGGGGGTGGGGTGCTGTTCTGTTGCAGGAGGAGGGGGTCGGGTGGGGGGGGTCTGGGGCTGCTGTTCGCAGGTGGGGTGTGGGTGGGGAGCGGCGGCGGGCGCTGTTCTGTTGCAGGAGGAGGGGGTCGGGTGCTGCTATTCTTGAGGTGGGGGAGGGGGGACGGGTGGGGAGGGGGGACGGGTGGGGGGGGGCGGGTGCTGTTGTTCTTGGGGTGGGGGGGGGTGTGGGGGAGTGGGGGCGGAGGTTTTTTTTTAAAAAAAATTAAATTATTATGAATAATTATATTTATTTATATTTCTAATCTGAAAAATCGAATCCGAATATCGAATATACAATTTAAATACACACATGAATTCGAGTTCAAAAATGTCAAAATACTTTTTTTTGTCTGGCACCTGAACTTTTTCTTCAATTTTGGCGCTTAAATGTTTTTTTTCGGAATGGCACCTGAACTTTTCTCGAATATTTCCCTCCAAAAACTCATATTTTTAATATGACTAACTTGCCCTTGGGTTAAGGATTTTAAAATGTCAAAAATCTGAAAAAGTCAGCAAAAATGAAAAAAATGAAAGTTCAGGTGCCATTTTTTGGCCACAGGGGCCTATTTGGGACAAAAAAGGTGGGAAGGGCTGATTTGGGATTTACTAATTAGTTCAGGGGCCTAGATGAAAAAAAGCCTTATTATTTTAATATTTTTGAACAAAAATTAGAATTTTCTTAAGTTGCACACAAGATTTATTTGTAATAAGTGGATGTAAGTTGGTCAGATTTTGTTTTGTAATAAATGTTCGAATCTTGGGATATAAGTTGATATAGAGAGTTTTTCCTAAGTATAAGAGTTTATGATATTGATATAGAATAGACGGTTATAATGCAATATAGCACTTCATAATATATTATAATTCATTAAAGCACGATTTATTCGAATTAGATAGTTTAAGTTTTGGTTTAATGACTTCAGGTTGAAAAATCAGATAGTTTAAGTTCTAAAGTAGCGCGAGTAACTGTCATAGAAAAGACTATTGTTGAAGAATGTAAAAGTCTCGGGTTGAAGTTGCATTCGTCTCGTGTTGATGAATGGAGCTTGAGAGGACATATCACATACTACGGTTCAATATACCCGACTCTGAATTATATACCTCAGTGTGTCGTTTCTATTGAGGTGAATTAAGTAAATTTAGATGAAATTTTAATTAACCTCGTTAATGATTTAATTTTTTGTATTCACCTACTTAATCGAGATTAAATGATTTAAATTAAAATATAATAAGTATAAATAAACGATATTTTTAGTTATATTTTGACGAATTTTTACACATGGGGAGACTCAACTGACTTGGATAATAACGTTGATGAAGAAGTGAAGAAAATCCGTGTCCGTTTGGATCATACCAAAAGTCAACTGTAGTACAACCTAAGCATTAAATTGCCATATAAAAAAGATCTGCATCTGAGTATCTGACTCATCATAATAAGCACCAAAAGAAAATTCCACGTTTTTCTTACAACTCTCTTCTAACAATAAAAGTAAGAGAATCTTTTTAGCACAAAAGCAAGAAAACCATGATCGCTAAATATCAAGCAAAAAACCAGAGTAAAAGAATCTCAAAGTAATATACTTCACATATATATATATTTCAAGTGAGGTTTAGGAAAACCAAGAAAATGGGTTCCAAGAAAATGGTTGGTTTTGTTGGCTTAGATGATGTGAGCTTGGAACTTGCTGCATCTCTTATTGACTCTGGCTACGATATTCAAGCTTATGAGGTTTGGTATATATGAATATCAATTTATGTGCCCTTTAAGTTGTTCATAAACTCAAATTCTTGAATTTATATTATCTTGAAAAATGTTATCTTGGTATGGTAGAGTTTGGTGAATGCATGATTATATTTCGTCAAAGTAACTTTTTTCTTTTTTTTTTTGGGGTTTGATTTGATTCTTGGTGCATTAAATACTTGATCAGTTGTTGTGATAGTTGTTCAGTTGGTTTATCATGATTATGGACTTTGATTTATTTTTCTTCTTTACAATAGGGATCAATAGAGTTTGAGCATTTCACAGAAAGATGTATAATGTGATAGTAAGATTTAGTTCTTGGTGATTATTGAACGCATATTTTTGTGCTTTGTTTTGATTCTTGGTGTGTTATAGTTATATCTACATTGGCCGTTGCAATTCTTGTTGGATTGACTTATCATGATCATCATAGTGAAAATGCCCCATGGCAATTGGAATCTGATATATTTTGTAGTCAGTGGAGATAGACCGGGTTGATTAAGTAATAGTGGCATAAATGATCACCACATAAGGTGCCAACGAACATACGGTATTATGTATCATTATCACCGTGCCATCATGAACATGTATGGCATATGTACATCTATGAGTAATTAGTACTACCTGTTAAGCTTGCATATTGACCAGTGGGTGCTCAGGAGTCTGTTGTTGTGTATCTTGTCTCTTGATATCAGCATAATCTCCTTCATGTGTTGATAGCCCTGCAGCAGCACGTTAATCACTTTTCTACCGATTTAACACATTGGCTACACTATTTAGAGATGTGGTATGTTTCTTTCACAGTCACCAAGTACTTTATTGGATGAATTCTCAAAGCTAGGGGGTAAATGTTGTGCTAGCCCTAAGGAGACAAGCAAAGGTACACTATTTTTTTTAATTTCACTATGCATCAATGTTACAAATGGCTTTGAGTTTCCATGCTTATATACTCAGTTACGGGCCCATTGCGTTACTTTAGTATATATTCCCCCGGTACCTCTTTATGTTATTACCAAATTGCATATTGACATTTATAAAACAACATTTGGCATGGTTAATCTACTGTAGCATCTTGCGGTGGATTTGTCTCCTCTTCATAACTTCTTTAATTCCTTCCATCCAGGTGTTGTTGCTGTAGTTACATTGGTGTCTCATCCTGATCAAGTAGATGATGTAATATTTGGTGATGAGGGAATATTTAAAGGTCAAATGCAAGCTTAAACCTCTTGCATATTGATAATTGACACACTTAGGTTATTTTGCTTATACAGCATCTTTGTGGCACAGGATTAGATAGAGCTGCAGTAATCATTCTTCGCTCTGATCTGTCTTCTCCACATATGCAGAAGCTTGAGAAGATGCTATCAGGTAATTTATGGGAACAATATAGAGATGTTTCTCCAACCCCTCTCATTTCTTCCTAATCAGTAGAAAAGTGAAACCGAAATAAAATCGATGACTCCAACTCACGTGCTACTTACTATCCCCTGTTTATTCTAGTCAAATAGTTACTCATTCCATATGGTGATCTGATAATTGACTCTACACATTACATTTTGATGATTCTGGGAAAAACATGTGTTCTGCCCTGATTCAAACTAAGGACCTTGCAATTTGTATGCACTGATAAACACAGTCTGAAATGATGTTGGAGTTACAACATCAATATTGAACCGATTTTTTTCTACAGGAAGCTGTTCTCTGTTCAGCCATTTATTTTATAAATAAAACATCGTGAGCCTTGCTCAGGATTTCATCTGAACTTCTCAAAAGATGTTCTTGTCATCAGTAACTGAAATTCATGAGGTGTTTTCTTGATCCTAATTATGAGCATCCTCCTAGGCTCATATCATCTTCACCTGTGATTTCTTTTAAAGCAGCTGCATGGATATATGTTTAGCAAGCAAATTGATCCATTGTATTTTAGCTTTTCATAATATAACATTTGTTTCTGTTTCTTATTATCCAATCTTTCTCCACATCGAGTCCTTAGCTCAAATATAACGATGGAGTTGTTTTGTTCCTTTGCGTTTTCTGTTACTAACAGAGCAATTTTGAGACCTCTTGAAACTTCTTAAGTCACCAAATAAGAGAAAGAAACAAATGGTTATACATTACGCATGATTTTTGAGCTTCTTCATATGCTTTCTGTAAGTGATTTTATGCAGCAAAAATTAAGATTGGCTATCTTACTTATATAGAGAGCGACGAGATGGGTTGCCTTGTGGATATTCGTGCCACGAAGGGTGTTTCCGATGCATTGGATGGAAAAGTCATGGTAAAGAATATATGCTCTTCCATTTCCTTTTCATTTTTTTCCCGAAGGGGCAGAGAATATATTTCTTTTCATTTTTCTGTTTGATGCTGCTTAGGTTATTGCATCGGGAGGTTCAGAATCCATTGCCTTGGCACAGCCTATACTTTCTGGTGTAATTTCTTCTTCATACTATTCTGAAGCAGATATTTGGGATTATTGTTTGGGACTTTTGACAAATGTACTTATGTGAACAGCTATGAGCGATAAGCTTTATGTGCTGGATGGAAATCTTGGTGCTGGAAGGTGAGCTGTCTTTCCTATTAGTACATCAGTCTAATTTAGCAGAGGTTGATCTTTTGTTATGTGCATCCAAAATGATTATCCAATTGGTTCTCTTGTTAGGCATTTACATTTACAGTTTTATAAGTGGCCAAAAGAGATGCCATCAAATTCTTTTGCTTAAAACTGCCATCTGTTATTTTTCTTTTGCAGCAAAATCAAAATGGTGATTGATCTCCTCGAGGGCATTCATTTTGTTGCTTCAGTGGAGGCCATTGCTTTAGGAACACATGCTGGACTCCATCCATGGATACTTCATGATATTATCTCTAATGCAGCTGGAAATTCCTGGTACCCACATTGATACTGTCATGTAATTAAAACTTCAAAAAGTTTGTGTTTTCATGCACTAATGGTGCAACTTTAATTCGGGGGGGGGGGGGGGTGTTCAATTTATGTCCTATCAGTTAGCCACCTGTATCTCATTGCAACATCTTTAATACCACTGAATGCGTAGTTGTTCAACTAGATCTACAGTAAATGGATCAGACCTTACCCCCTTGGTAATTTTGTTAACAACTTCACATGTTGGAATCTGATTGTCGGAATTGTGATTAAGAAGTCAGAAGAGACATGACAATAAGAATGCATTTGCATGAATTCTTGTTATTGGTACTTCCAATAACTATTGGTATGACAATAACTATTATCCTAAGGTTTAGAGAAAGAAGTCTAATGATACTTCCAATGTTATTGGTATGATCCATTTGTTTTAATATTTTGTGAAGGGACTATTTTCTGTTTGATTGAACATTGAATTTCGAAGACAATGTTTTGTCTTTTTTAGTTTCTAACTTATATGCCCAAGTTTCTGCTGTTTTTTCTCCACTTCTCCTCATTCGCCAAATTTACAGGGTTTTCAAAAATCATCTTCCCCTATTGTTGAGCGGAGAGCTAACCAAACAGCAGTTCCTCAGTCCTTTCATACAGACTTTGGTATGCGATGCTAATGATTATATTACTCTAGCATTCTTGATATATTCTCAATTTCTCATGCAAATGGAAAATTGACAGCATACACCCAAATACCATGATATACCAAACAACAGTGGAATAGGTAGTTTCAATTCGGATAGTTTGATATTTACTGATAAATTTTCCCATGTTGTTACACTTACATTTGCCAAAACCATCTTCTTCCACTCATAAGGGCTGCAGCGCTGATTTCTACTTATATTTTGTTCCAAGGGGTTGGTGTTAGATACAGCAAAGTCATTCATATTTCCTCTACCACTTTTAACCGTTGCTCATCAGCAACTTGTAGCAGGTATGGCATGTAAATTTCAAAGTTAACATCTAATTGCATTACTTATATCTGATTCCTGAAGCCCCTATGCTCCTACTCTTCTGCACTTTCTTCGTGGTTCTTATATGAAATCTTTTGTCGGAAAGGTATATTATAAAGTGAAAATAGTTAGTGCATTTGGCTGAATTTTGTTCTATTTCTTTTTGTAGCATCTTTGCATGAGACAGAAGGTGATTATGATGCTCCATTACTCAAGGTCTGAGTGTGAAGCTTAATCTATTAAACTTTACATCATGCATGAAAGTTTAAGATTCCCTGAGCACATAAAGTTCTATTTTTGCAGGCTTGGGAAAAAGTACTTGGTGTAAGTATCATAGATGCAGCTAATTTAGAAAGATACGAACCTGAGGAACTGGCATCCCAAATTTGTACCAAGTCAGATACTGTAAAAAAAATTGGTTTCATTGGGCTTGGAGCTATGGGATTTGGCATGGCGACTCACCTGTTAAAATCAAGTTTCTCCGTTATTGGTTATGATGTAATCTCTCTTCTCTGTCTTTAATATAACATCAGATTTCATTGGAACAGCAGATTAGGTGCTAGATTGAGAAGCTCTTAAGTGTGTGCATGTGACTAATATTATATGATTCCATTATTTAATCTACCATTGCATCATGCTTGAGCACTTGCTCATTCAAGTTTGGATACTGTTAAATGCTTTATGTGCATTTGTGGTGCTTGTCTCTCTATTGCATCGGAGATTCGAATTAAATAGTTCATATACTAATTATTTTTACACATAGCTCGATGCTTGCAGAAGGTGGATCAGTAGTTGCGAACAAATTTTACTGAGCAGGGGCGTCAGATTCGTTACTAGTGTGAATCCTTGGATTTATAAAAGCCCAGAATATGATCTCAGTCCCAGCTTTATGTATATTCTATCTAACTGCAATGAGAAGTTAAAAGAACAACATTTGAGATATTGCATGAATCGTGATAAAGCAACCTAAAAAATCATGATTCATTCTTACCTTTTTTTATACATATCAAAACACGGGAGTGAATTTCCTTGATCCTTCTTGTTCTGCTCAGAGGTTGTGCTAACACAATATGGCATATTAAGAACGGTTGTTGAGTATATTTTAATTTTGTTATTATACTTGAGAAAAGCCATGTGACAAATTAATGTTCAGATTGATATGTATCATGTAAAAGCATACAATTTTATCAAATATATGTTTCCTCTTCAGGTATACAAACCAACCTTATCTAGATTTGCAGATGCAGGCGGCTTTATTGGTAGCTCACCAGCAGAAGTATCAGAAGGTAATGGGATTCCCCCCTCCCCTAAGAATAAGTTTATTATAGATTGATTTCCTTCATCGCATTACAATTTTTGGTTGTGCTGAATAATGTAGCTATCTCACCTCGTTCTTGTATGATCTTCAATTATTTTAAACATCTAACTTATAACTGCAAAAAGGATTTTGTAAATGCATCTTAGACTTACCTATTTGGAGTTCCCCTGGTTGATACAGTCCTACTAAAGCTCTTACAATTGTAGAACTTAAATTAAGATCATATGTAGTAAACAGATTATCAAATGCTATTTAGAACTATAGATGCTTGAACTCTAACCTGTGTTTCTATAGGGGTTGATGTACTTATTGTTATGGTCACAAACGAATCTCAAGCAGAGAGTGTTCTCTTCGGAGACCAAGGGGCTGTACCAGGTAAAAGGCCTTGAGAGTTTTATTTGAACTATTTGATTGTATCCTCACTCTTCGTGAAATAAGACTAACTATGTTATGGTGTTTGAAGCTCTTCATTCTGGAGCATCTGTAATACTCTCATCGACTGTTTCTCCGGCATTTATCAGCCAACTAGAGAGTCGCTTGCAGAGTAAGTAATGTTCCACCAAACTTGTCCTTAGTTGTATTACAGCTGCAACATTTGATACGTTTGATGTGTGATTGCAGTTTATCTCATGCTTTAGTTCAGTCTCCTAATATATGATGTTTCATGCTTTAGATATATCTAAGAATCTATCATTTGCTATCAGCTGCTCTTACTGATGAGGGTTTTAATAAATCTAAAAGCTTCTCCCACTTATATAAGGTTTTTTATCGGTCAATTTATGTCTATTGCCTGATGATTTGATTGTTGATGTGAAGTAGTAGATAGTTGGTGCACTTCATCTTGGGTCAATTCGGGAACAGCCTCTATGTTATCACAGGGGTAAGGTCGCGTACAAGAGTATCCCCTTACCCCACTTAGACGGCAGCCTCTTTAGATGCATTGGGACATGTTGTATGTTGTATGCATGATGACTTGTGCACTTACAATATTCATCTGATTGAAAACGTGGATCTGATCCTGTCCATATTCTATTTGTTCTTATCCAACTCTTCAAATGCTCTAGTAACACCCTTCACCAGAGATTTACAGTAGTTGTTTTGATTTGCAAAGTATGTTCCTTCTCTTTATTCAATCATTCAAAATAAGATTTGAATTTTGTAGGCGAACAGAAGAACCTAAAACTAGTGGATGCTCCAGTCTCTGGTGGTGTCAAGAGAGCTTCGGACGGAACCCTAACGGTGTGCCCATTAGTCTTTGATATTTCACATTGCGTGTACTCTGGAAGATTGTTGGCATAATTCCTTTCATTCAATTACTGAAGTCTTCATATATGACAATTGACAAGTAATTGCACTTTTCACATCATCGACAGATAATGGCAGCAGGTTCTGATGAGGCTCTCCTGCATGCTGGATCAGTTCTTTCAGGTAACCAAATTTAACTATATTTCTCATTTGAGGTAACTGGATTCTCAAAGTTATCATGCAGTGATAGGTTGATTAACTGTTTCTTGAACAGCACTAAGCGAAAAGCTTTATGTTATCAAAGGTGGTTGTGGTGCTGGAAGGTATGTTGAACATGAACGTCTTCTTATGCATTAGCATGTCAGCCTGGTACATATATTTTGTGTTAGTGAATATATAGTACACCCAATTTCATTTACTTAATTTTATTTGAAGCATATTGCATCCCCCCCCTCCCTCTCTTTTTCTCCCTCTCCATATATGTGTATATATATTTGATGATTTCATAGTTACGAGAACTTTTAAACCCATTATAACTTCTAGTGGAGTGAAAATGGTCAACCAATTGCTGGCTGGAGTTCACATAGCATCAGCAGCAGAGGCAATGGCGCTTGGTGCTCGGCTAGGTTTAAACACCAGAGTGTTGTTTGATGTCATAACAAATAGCAGGGGAACATCTTGGTAAGGTTTATTCAGAACTGCAAGCTGCTGAGTTCTATAGTTGTGGTTTAGTTTTGAACAGTTGTATTATGGAGTTTGGATTCCCAATCTTGTAATACCACTACTTGCCTTTTGTAGTGGTACAATTATGCCATCATGCCTATCTGATGTTTCTTGACTTTAATGTATCACAGGATGTTTGAGAATCGTACCCCGCATATGCTAGAGAATGATTATAAGCCATTATCTGCACTAGATATCTTCGTGAAAGATCTGGTCAGGCTAATATACGAACATTACATTTTAAAACTGGCATTTGAACTATCCAGATTTGTGTTAAGTATCATGATTTTATTTCAGGGAATTGTTTCCCGTGAAGCTTCATCACGAAGGGTTCCACTTCACCTTTCAAATGCTGCGCACCAACTGTTCTTGTCAGGTTTAATGTGCACCTAATCTCTTAGGAACTGTTTGATTATGATATACCCCTAAAACCTTGTGTTACTTAGTGTCATTTCTTTTTATTGCTGAGGACGTGCTTCTTAATAACCAAATCAACATTGGCAAGTCGGATCTGGATAAATTTTTGAAGACAAATAAATTGCTGATATTACTTAAATACTGTATTTGCTTTTGTTTTCTGACCTTTGGTCACAATAGCTAGCTCAACCCAAGTTTTCTTTATTCATTTATTAAGGTATTTCAAATTGGTCTAAGAGAGGCCAATTTGTTACAATTGAAATAAGATGGAAACACAAGTTCCCATTGAGTGCTTAGTTTCATCTTAAGGTGCTTTATTTAGTCGTATGACTGCCTCTTCGGTCATTCTTGATTTCAATCATCTCTTAGAAAATGTTCCTGTTGTCAAGTTGCTTTTACACCTTTTGTTATTTCTGTTAGAACTGTTCTTTCTGTTTTTGAAACTGAAAAATCGATATACATTACAATTTAGGTTCGGCTGCTGGTTGGGGTCGACTAGATGATGCGGGAGTAGTAAAGGTACCTTACCTGCCCTGATATCTGCTTCCTTGGACAAGTAGAAAGAGTATTCCCACAAATGTTAAGTAGAATTTTTTTTCCCTCGTTGAACATCACTGCTTCATATAAGTAAACTTCAGTTTTTCTGGCACCATTGTAAGCAACTAAGCATTTACCTGTTATTCAGTTATTTGCTTATTCTTGTTCAGGTCTATGAGACACTGACAGGAGTGAAAGTTGAAGGAAAACTGCCTGTTTTAAGTAAAGAATCTATCCTCAAATCTCTTCCATCCGAGTGGCCGGGGGATCTGATTGATGATATACATTCACTAAATCAGCAAAACGTAAAGACTCTAGTAGTTCTAGATGATGATCCTACTGGAACTCAAACAGTTCATGATATAGATGTATTGACAGAATGGTAAATCTTTGTTTTGATCTATTTCCTTTCGTGAAACTAAGCATTTAAGTTCTGATTATAATGGTGTGTGCTATGTTAGGATAAGTTGAACTTACAATCAGTTATACAAATATGACGATTTTGAAATGACTCAGTCATCTTTGTTTGCTAAACTTTCTAGCTTATATGTAAAATATTGCCATATTTTATTACTTTTACTATTATCATAGATATTATTTATTCTTCATAGAGACTTGCTAATAAGCTGTAAATTCTCAACTGCTCAAGTCCTCCACAGTGCATTTGATTGCTTTAGCTCGCAACTTCTCTTCAACGTCCATTGAACCTAGTGCAAAATTTGATCAGCAGGTGTAAGACTTCCATTTGCAGGGACGTTATCATTATAGTTTGGCCTCTCGCTAAAACAAATAAGAAGCATTTATCATCGTCCTACCTTCTTTTCTAGGCATGCCATGTTTGTAAAAAAAATTATTCATCTCAAGGTTCTTATCCAACTGGCTAAGTAGACTTAATGGTTTTTAATTGTGAAAGCAATTTAAAACATTAGATTGAAGTGTTAAGCTGAAGGAACGTTATCCATTAGTTAGTCATTCCTTCTAAAAATCAGGAAACAGGAGTGTGTACAGGTTTGGGTACTTGAAAATGAACATACTATACGTGAGTAATATGTGATAATCCGTCTCTCTTTTCAGGAGCATTGAATCACTTGTTGAACAGTTCAGGAAAGGGGACAAATGCTTTTTTATATTGACAAATTCGCGGGCATTAAGTTCCGAAAAGGTAAAGTGCTTAACTGCTCACTGCCATTTTCTCAGAAAATAGAATTTTACTTTCAAAATTGTGTTGTGGAATTATCTGAACTGATGCAAGAGAAAGTCACTTTGTCCTTCTACAGGCTACTGCTTTAATTTCAGATATCTGTAGAAACTTAGCTGCAGCATCCAAGTTGATTGAGAATGTTGACTTCACAGTAGTTTTGAGAGGTGACTCAACTTTGCGGGGTCATTTTCCAGAGGTACTGACTACAGTCTAGACCATGAAATGTGATGGAAAAATATCTTCTCTGACCCTGATAAGCCTCGTACCACATCATATGTCTAGGAACCAGATGCAGCCGTGTCTGTACTGGGTGAGATGGATGCATGGATAATTTGCCCATTTTTCCTACAAGGAGGCCGTTACACGATTGGAGATATCCACTATGTCGCAGATGATGACAGGTACTTCATTATTTTTGTATCAACTTATTTTACACTTACTAAACAGCACTCTATATTGATAATGGTGGCTGCAGACTTGTCCCTGCAGGGGAAACAGAGTTTTCTAAAGATGCTTCATTTGGTTATACATCATCTAATCTTCGTGAGGTCTTTCCTTTAATCATTATCTCGGTAAAATTTCGGTGGTTGAAGAGGTTAAACTAATTTTGTTTGTTCAACAATTAGTGGGTTGAAGAAAAAACTGGTGGCCGCATCCCAGCTAGTCATGTTACATCTATCTCTATTCCACTTTTAAGAAAAGGTGGACCTGATGCTGTTTGTACACGTCTCTGCAGTTTGCAGAAGGTACTAACTCATATTAGTGCTTGTCTTGACTTACTATTTGGTATTTATCTGTATTGCCACCAATTGAATTTTAAATGAGCACATCAGTGTCATACACTCATAAGTCATACCAGACCATTTGTTCAGGGCGCCTTTGTCATTGTGTCTTACTAACGTATAAATGTTAATGATATAATTGGCTTAAATTAGTTTGCTTATTTAATAGTGAAAAATAAGTTACTTTGTCAACCTATCAAAATAACCTTCACATTTTGGATTATATTATGTCTGGATCACAGGGGTCCACATGTATAATTAATGCTGCTAGTGAGAGAGACATGGCTGTCTTTGCTGCTGGAATGATCCAGGTACATCTAGTTTTCAGCTCACCTAGAAATGTTAAAGCATATCTAGTTAGTGTTAGTTCTCTAATACAAAAATTGTTTTTATTTCCTATTTTATATTTTTATCTTGAAATACGAAAAGTGCGTCGAAGTAGACAAACTCACATACATTTATAATGTAGGCTGAATTGAAGGGAAAGCGGTTCCTATGCCGCACAGCTGCTAGTTTTGTATCTGCTCGAATTGGTATTGTACCAAAAGATCCAATTTCACCCGATGATCTAGGCATAAAAAGAGAGAGTGGTGGGCTTATTGTTGTTGGTTCATATGTTCCAAAGACAACAAAACAAGTCCGTGACTTCTTTACAACTGTTATTATTTCCTAAAATTGTCAATTTAAAATTATTTTTGTAGTATCATTTTGATATGTAATCTTATGTGTAAATTACAGGTTCAGGAGCTAAAGTCTCAATGTGGTCATTTTCTAAAAGTTATAGAGGTAAAGTAAATTAATGTCTTGATCGATTGATCAGATTGCGCCTTTTGTTATGCCGCTCATTCCATGTAGTGGCCATTGTATAAGATGGATAGTCTTCCTGTCAAGTCTTCTTCTTGTTTATTTGGAGGATTTTGTTTAGTGTTATTATTTTTCTTGAAGGATTCTCTTGTATCAATTTTTAATAGGTATCTGTAAATAAAGTTGCTATGGGTTCACCTCAAGAGAGGGAGCAGGAAATTAATCAAACTGCTGAGATGGCCAATAACTTTCTCACGAATCGCAAAGACACTCTAATAATGACTAGTCGAGAGCTTATCACTGGAAAAAGTCAGTTGCATTTTGGTTTTCATCACATCTGTTTATTAGACCTTCCTCATCTGCCCATGACTTGGAAAGTAATTATAAAAATCTCTTGCCACTACTGTTGTTTTCTGATTAATATTATATATTTTGTGAAACAGCACCTTCTGAAAGTCTAGAAATAAATTTTAAAGTGAGCTCTGCGCTGGTGGAAATAGTTCAAAGGATAACTACAGCACCTTGCTACATACTTGCGAAGGTACTTTCAGTTCTTCAGGAACTTAGAAACTTATGGAGTACTCATAGCTCAAAATTCATTTAAACAAAATTCTGAAGTTCCAAATTACTACACACAAAATTTTAAGGTGTTCCATGTTAAAGAAGATATATTTGATAAAAGCAGAAAGCTGATGAAGTTTCTTTATAGGGGGGAATTACATCATCTGATCTTGCGACAAAAGCATTAGAAGCAAAACGTGCAAAAGTAGTCGGACAAGCTTTGGCTGGTGTCCCATTGTGGCAGCTAGGCCCAGAGAGTAGACACCCAGGGGTTCCTTACATTGTTTTCCCAGGTAATTGGGAATCCTTCAGCTGTTTCTAGATAATTTCTGTCTATGATTACTTAGTTCTAGTTCTTTTCTCAGGCAACGTTGGTGACAATAACGCTGTTGCTGAAGTTGTCAAACGTTGGGCTCGTCCTAGCAGGGCTTCAACCAAGGAAATTCTGCTTGTAAGAAAAATCCAGTTAAATGTTATATGTAAATTTCAATTTTATCCCCTTGTTAAACCGGCTCCAGGGCAGTCACCTTCGGATACTGTTTCATGGAAATCTGGTCCAGCTAAGACTCCTTTGCATAAGTTTATTTAATCTAAATTGCTATTACATATCAATGAGTGCCCTGACATTCTGTTACAGTTGACTAAAAAGCATGATCATGTTACTCGAATAAAATTTTGTAGTTTCAGCATTTAAACTCTTCATTATTTATTAACTCTCTCGATCTTGCAAAAACAGAATGCTGAAAAAGGTGGATATGCTGTTGGAGCTTTCAACGTCTACAACTTGGAGGGCATCGAGGCAGTTATTGCTTCTGCAGAAAATGAAAATAGTCCCGCTATTTTACAGGTACAAAGAAACCTCAGACTTTGACCTTGTCCCTCCAGTCTAATTGTCTAGAACTCCGATAATGAATCTCCAAGACGCCTTCTACATATATATAATATATATGTTCTAGATGTGTTACGACAGGCTTCAGCTATAAAGTAGTTAAGAAAGTATAAAAGGGGAGGAGAGGTGATAGTTTGTACTTTACTTGGCTTAGAACTTACCTTACTCATCTTATCTATCTGATGTTATTCATGTGATATTCCTTTGTTTACTATGAGGCTAATAAAACGGCAGGAAATCAATAATAAAACACTGTCCATGTTGTCTAATTGCAACTTTCAAATATAGTTGACTGATTGAAGTTGCTTTAGTCTTATCTGTATTATTCCGTCTATTTTAAATTGATATTATGATTAATAAACAGCCTGCTTTTAGTGTCGAGATTACCTGCTATCATGTGATACTGTTGTATCATTCTCCTTTAGACGTGCAGAGTATCTGGTACCTAAACCCTAAATCGATAAGATTGATATTATATGCTAGATTAGGTTGATAACTTTTTCTCTTTTCTAGATTCATCCTAGTGCTCTAAAAGAAGGCGGAGCACCATTGGTTGCGTGTTGTATTGCTGCTGCAGAGCAAGCAAATGTAAGTTGCATGTTCCTGGATATTCTTCACTTTGTAGATGAAAATTATGAAAAAATCCTTTATTTTTTAATCATTGTAGACTCAAATGAACTAACATTCATTTCTGTAATATAATGAGAAATCAATACATTCTCTCATAATTTGTTTTCTGTAATATAACGTGTGTGATTATGTTTTCTTGTTTCGACTCTCTGTGATTAGTTGTATCATGTATGAACTATCTTTGAGTTATGTAGAAACATGTTCCTTTTTCAGTCTGATATAAACCAAAACAAAAAGCCAAGTGAGTTGTTTTTAAACAATCCAGCTTCTATATGGTTCTGACTCCTGAATTGAAAATGATGATGGCATACCTTTTGGATAGTCCAGACACAATTTGTGTCTTAATATGCTACTACAAAAATCATCCAAACAATTTTCCAGGTTCCTGTAACGGTACACTATGATCATGGAAATTCGAAGGAAGAAATGCTGAAAGTTCTTGAGCTGGTAAGGTTCTTTTACCTTCATAATAAGGTAGGTTTGTTCACTGATGCTTGATATGAAACTTTCTCCATCATCCATACCAGGGATTTGATTCAGTCATGGTAGATGGTTCACATCTTTCATTTGAGGAAAATATTTCATACACAAAGTACATCTCGGGTTTGGCACACTCTGAAAATATGTTGGTTGAAGCTGAATTGGGGAGACTCTCCGGTACTGAGGACGGTTTAACCGTTGAAGAATATGAAGCAAGGTTCACAGATGTCTCTCAGGTTCTCTATCTCTCTCTCTCTCTCTCTCTCTCAGCTGGTTGATGAAGTGAGCTATTAATGATCTCCAATTGCGGATATAATTTTCAGGCTCATAAATTTATTGACGCAACAAGAATAGATGCTTTGGCAGTGTGTATTGGGAATGTTCATGGGAAATACCCTGCAAGTGGCCCAAAGTTAAAGTTCGATTTACTTAAGGTCAATATTTTTTTATTTCATATGTTTTAGTTTCCATTCAATGCATTCAACAATAGATTAAAAACGTAGTCTTGAATCTTTAAAAACCTTGCGCGCAGGGGGATATTTCTGAACTCCTGTATTGAATCCCTCATTGTTTTGTTTAGATTTTGAAAGGAACATAAAATTGAAGTTTTCGCAAAATACAATTTTCTTGTGCTCAATGATCTAATTCTTAACATGTTTCAGGATTTGTATGATTTAAGTTCAAAGAAAGGTGTTCATATCGTTCTCCATGGAGCGTCTGGACTGCCAAAAGAAATGGTTGAGGTAACTTTGACTGCGACTGATTTTATCTAATTTCGTTTCTTATGTTTTAGTAGATGTTTGATTTGCAAGAAAATGTGATGATTGTATGCAATAAATTATTATTTGAAACCCATATATATTATAATTCTCTGCTGTGTATTTGCAGGAGTGCATAAAACTAGGTGTAAGGAAGTTCAATGTAAATACTGAGGTACGCAAGGCTTATATGGACGCACTTAACGGAAGCACCAAGAAGGATCTCATCGATGTCATGAAATCTACAAAAGAGGCCATGAAAACAGTCATTTCGGAAAAAATGCGCCTGTTCGGCTCTGCAGGGAGGGCACGTTGACAACAGGCGGAAAAGGCATAGTCGTTTGCCAAGTGAAGCCATGTCTGACATTCTCTGCGGCTACAGGTGGAAGAGAAGAAGAGCATTGAGGCTCCTCAACTTGTTCGAGCCTCTTAAAGGCTATCATATGATATGTGTTATGTGTATCATTTATTAATCCTTCGAATGTATATTATGGTTTAATGATAACTATATTATAAACTAGTACTGACTATTGGGTACCTTGATTATAACATAAACATTAAAATGGCGCCTTCATCTTAAAAAGGATAAAAGGCATTAGCACGGCATTCACGAATTTTCCATTTTTCATTTCTAAAGAAACAGATATTGTTGTAATTGAATTGTGTATTCTGAATAAAATGATGTTACATATTTATACATGAGCCTCTACTCTAGGAAAGGAAAGAAAATCAAAGTAATAATTACAAATCAATCACGGAGACTAATTACATACAAATCAGGGGAATTAATTACATATCAATTAGGGAATTAATTCCCAACAGCTATATTTTTGTTTCCATAATGACCCAACGGTCATATATTCAATACTCCCCCTCAAGCTGGACGGTAAATGTTGATGAGTCCGAGCTTGCTCATAAGTAGATCAAATTGTTTCTCCGAGAGTCCCTTTGTGAGTACATCTGCCAATTGTTCACCTGTAGGTATATGTTTGATAGAGATAATATTTTTATCGATTTTTTCCTTTGTAAGCTTTCTATCCACATCGACATGTTTGGTCCGATCATGTTGTACTGGATTGTGTGCGATGCTAATTGCTGCCTTGTTGTCGCAGTAGAGATGCATCGGTTCATGAAGTGGTAGTTTTATTTCGTCGAATATTCTCTTAACCCACATTATCTCACATACTACATGAGCCATGGCACGGTATTCTGCTTCTGCACTGCTTCTAGCGACCACCTTTTGTTTCTTGCTTCTCCAGGTTACCAGGTTTCCCCAGACTATCGTGCAATATCCAGATGTCGATCTACGGTCGTCCACTGAGCCTGCCCAATCTGCGTCGGTGAAACTTTTAATTGTTCTATCCCCAGTTTTTTCAAAGAATAGTCCTTTCCCTGGTGCTTGTTTCAAGTACTTCAAAATTCGATATGCGGCATTAAGGTGGCCTTGGCACAGGTTGTGCATGTATTGACTTACGAGGCTAACGGCGAATGCAATATCTGGTCTGGTGTGGGATAAGTAGATTAATTTCCCTACCAACTTTTGATATGCTGATATATCCACTGGTCCACCTTCAAACATGCGATCTTTATTCCCAAGTTCAACTGGTGTACTACTAGCTTTGCATTCCAACATTCCTGTTTCTTCGAGAAGATCCAAAGTATACTTTCTTTGTGAAACTGAAATTCCTTGTTTGCTTCGTGCGATTTCCATGCCCAGAAAGTACTTGAGCATTCCCAGGTTTTTAACCTCGAATTTCTTTGCTAGTAGTTGCTTTATGTTATTTATTTCGGTCCTATCATTCCCTGTAATAATAATATCGTCAACATAAACAATTAAAATAGTAATTTTTCCGTTACCTGTGTGTCTGATGAACATGGTATGATCTGCCTCACTTTGCTCGTAGTCGTGATTTAACACTCATTTGAGAATTTGTTGAACCATGCTCTTGGTGATTGTTTAAGTCCATAGAGAGACTTAGTGAGCTTGCAGACCTGGTTACTTCCTTTTTCAAATCCCGGAGGTTGTGTCATGTAGACCTCCTCTTCTAACTCCTCATTCAGAAATGCATTTTTTATGTCAAGTTGGTGAAGTTCCCAATCAAGATTAGCAGCCAGAGAAAGTAGGATCCGAACTGTATTTAATTTGGCAACTGGTGCGAATGTTTCACCGAAGTCTATACCATATGTTTGAGTGTATCCTTTTGCCACCAGTCGGGCTTTGTATCTCTCCACTTGTCCAAGCTCGTTACATTTCGTAGTGAACACCCATTTACATCCTACCGTTTTTTGTCACTAGGTAGGTCGGTTAAGATTCAAGTTTGATTC
Organism: Echium plantagineum; assembly: GCA_003412495.2. Classification (NCBI taxonomy): domain Eukaryota; kingdom Viridiplantae; phylum Streptophyta; class Magnoliopsida; order Boraginales; family Boraginaceae; genus Echium; species Echium plantagineum. The sequence goes on along the minus strand of CM016567.1, from coordinate 22,914,176 downwards.
TTTTTCAGGGCATTCATTTCTTGAAGGACGGCATGTTTCCATTCAGTGACAGCAAGTGCCTCTTTAATATTGGATGGAGTAGACACCCTGGAGATATTAGCAGTAAAAACTCGAAAAGAAGATGATAAATTAGTATAACCAACAAATTTATTAACAGGATATCTGATTCTGGTCCCCTTACGAATAGCAATAGGGAGATCCAGATCATCGTTACCTGAGGGTATGGCTGGAGAGGGATCGATCACAAGGTTGGACTCTTGGTTATGCTGGGAGTTCGTAATGTTGACTTCCTTTTTTTTTTTCCTAGTATAGACAAGTAAATCTTTTTTTTCCTGTGGCCTTCTTTCTTTGTGACACAACAAAATGTCTACAAATACAAACAAGTCCACCAACAATCACGAGTCCGACTCAGAGACCCCAAACAACCCTCCACATTATACTCCACAACAAGACAACTCTCCGATCAAAATAACCAATTTTCTTTTAGATGGAACCAACTATTCGAAATGGGCACAATCTGTACAAATGGTAATATGTGGGTGAGGAAAGTTGGATTACCTCACTGGTGACAGTGTTGAACCCCCAGTTACGGACTCCAACCATTACGTATGGAAGGCGCAAAATGTGATTGTCATGACGTGGTTGATCAATTCCATGGACAACGACATGGGAAGTAGCTATCTATACTTCACTACTGCCAAGGCAATTTGGGATGACTGTAAGACGATGTATTCGGATATGGAAAATACATCGCAAATATTCGAAATCAAATCAAAACTTCAGGAAATCAAACAAGGGAACTTATCTGTTACGAAGTACTACTCGGAGTTCAAGAAGTTATGGATGGAGATTGATTCATACACTGCCATCGACCCACTATGTACCGAGTGTACTTCTCTAAACAAAAAGCGCATCCACAAAGAACGGGTGTACGAATTTCTCACTGGTCTAAACAATGATTTAGACGATGCTCGAAGCAGGGTCATCAATCGCACCCCTTTTCCTACTACAGAAGAAGGCTTCGCCGACATTCGTCGAGAAGAAACCAGAAAGCGGGTCATGGTTCACAACACCCCTGCCCACGAACATTCTGCCTTATGTGTGAAACCCGCGGACAGTGCACCTCCTATCACTGCCTTAGCAGCTAATAGACACAAAGGTGGCATGGAACACAAAGGGAACAGGCGATCAGAACGACCATGGTGTGACCATTGTCAGAAACCAGGTCACACCAAGGCGGTATGTTGGGAACTTCATGGCAAGCGAAGCAACTGGACACCTCGGAAACATTGGTGTTAGATATATTTTTAGTGACACCATTTACTAATACACACTGGTGTTCTGTTCTTGTTCAATAACACCACTGAATAATATACATTGGTGTTGCATATTTATTCAACAACACCACATAAAATTTATTTATATATCTTTACTAGTATTAATCTCATTTTAGATATATTTCTTCAATAATAAACAATTCTAGTATTAATCTCATTTTAGATATATTTTTAGTGACCCCATTTACTAATACACACTGGTGTTCCGTTCTTGTTCAATAACACCACTGAATAATATACATTGGTGTTGCATATTTCTTCAATAACATCACATAAAATTTATTTATATATCTTTACTAGTATTAATCTCATTTTAGATATATTTCTTCAATAATAAAAAATTCTAGTATTAATCTCATTTTAGATATATTTTTAGTGACACTATTTACTAATACACACTGGTGTTCCGTTCTTGTTCAATCACACCACTGAATAATATACATTGGTGTTGCATATTTTTTCAATAACACCACATAAAATTTATTTATATATCTTTACTATTCATGTTTAAAATATATTTTGGTATCTCTCATTATCTCTAAACACAAAATTAACTCTAACAACTTAAGAAATTATAACATGATTACTACCAAAATTGGTGGAATAATTAAAATATCAATTGAATTTGTCTTGACTAGACTTAAAGCAATACCAAACCAAATTATATAAATCACAATAAAAAATAAAAATTTAATTCGAGTACACCAATCAAATTTGTATTGTTTATATTTGTTAAATATTCAAGTTTAAAATTGTGAGTATATTTTGTAAAATTTCATAATTAAGATTCCAGATTTGGGTGTTATTTTGGTTAATAAATGGTAATAAATTTGTAGTGCAATAAATTTGGTGTTACTTTTTCACATTCCATTTTAAAAAAAAACATTTCTTAAATGACCATGAAACCCTTGTGAGCATGGTGCTCACAAGATAGTTGTAAGCATATAACTACAACTCATTTTATATGTTCCCGATTTGGCATGTAATTTAATTTCTATTTGCAAGTTAACCCGAGATAATAATTGTATTGCTCTGATACCATAAAGAAACAGATATTGTTGTAATTGAATTGTGTATTCCGAATAGAATGATGTTACATATTTATACATGAGCATCTACTCTTGAAAAGGAAAGAAAATCAAACTAATAATTACAAATCAATCACGGACTAATTACATTAATTGAATTAACACCCATTCCCTGTTGCTTACAACAGATTTATTGCAGTCTTCAACGAAGAAGCAACATATATACTCATTAATAACTTCAATTTACACAAATGAAGAAGCCAGCAAAGTTTGAACATTTAATTCTGCCCATATCTTGGTGAATCATCACGTTTCCTTCATTCTCTTTAGTTTTGTTGAACCCTCCATGTTCTACTCTACTCTTTGCATATACAAATCAGTAAACATAATAAATGAAAAGTGTCAGCCGATCACATGCATGCCACTATATATAATTCCATAATTTGTGATGAGGAGATAAACACAATCAACTCTAGAACACATCAAAAAGACCTCCCTAGCTAGCCAGCTAGTTTCTGAGATAGTAATATCAAATATTTTTATTTCCTCCCCTTGTGTTGTGTTCATTTTCACATAAAACTAATAAAACATATATTTGATGTTATCATCTCAGAAATTAGTTAGCTAGGGAAGTCTACTCGATAAATTCAAATGCTTGCTCACAATCAACCACTCCCACATATTGTTTCTTGTGCTCAATGATCTAATTCTAAACATGGTTCAGGATTTGTATGATTTAAGTTCAAAGAAAGGAGTTCATATTGTTCTCTATGGAGCGTTTGGACTGCCAAATAAAAGAAATGGTTGAGGTAACTGTTGGGTTTCCTCGCTATTAGAGGAGTTCTAATCGAGTTAAGATTTGGATAATCATGGTGTATAAGACTCTAGCTTGGAGTAGGATATTCTAGTTGTCTATGATTAGGGGTGATTAGAGCATATTTGTCATGTATTTTACGGGTATTTTGTGCGTCAATAGATATATTTTTATGAGCTTTTATTGTTTAATTGACAATTATGTGATCTTTCATTATTATTATATTTTATAGTAATATTTGATAAAAGATGTGAGTTTTATGACAGATTGAAGAATAAAATAAATAATTAAACAGCCCGAAGACAATCAATGAAGACGGGCCTATGTCTGAACTGAGTAGGTTAATTCAACCTAATTCTATATATAGATGACATCCTTCATTGTAGAACTAGACAGAAGATTATAGAGGCTTCTCAACAACAACAGCGTCCTCACATGCGCTTTGGAGTGGTTTCTTCGTGTCTTATTTTATTTATATTTTTAGTTATGTTTTAATTCAAAAACTTTGTTGGGATTTGATATAGTCATATACTTTTGAATGCTTTATATTTATTAATCTTTATTTTCAGTTACTTTAATTCTTGTATTATTCATTGTTCACAATTATATTTCAGTGTTATGTTTAAGCCACCGCCCGAATGGAAAGACATAATAGATCTCTGGAATAATTGATTAGGGAGTTGTGATGCGGAAGTAAGCAATAACTTAATTGGTTCATAATAGATTTCCTTGCGCTTCAGGTTTCTAATTTAATTAATTCGCCTACACGCCATAGGGTTTCAATTAATTTAGGAGCACTCGGTGAGTTTGCGGCCCGAACGGTAAATCGAACTAACGAGAAATCGAACCCAAGATATAACTGATAATTTAGATAGTAGATGTTTAGCATAAACTGTATTGATGAAATCTTTTCCCAACAAACCAAAAATATATATTTTTACTCCTTCAATTATTTGCATTAGTTTCTTAGTTAATCATAAAATTCAATCTTGATTTACTTGCTTTCCTAGTATAGTTAACTAGTTTAATCAGATTTAATAGTCAACTCTCTGTGGTTCGACCCTCGCTATACTACTATACGATTCGTGCACTTGCGAGGTTAATTTATTACTTAATCAAGTTTTTGGCGCCGTTGCCAGGGAGTTGAATTTATTTTGTTTGATTTTACTAGTTTAGTTTTTATTATTTATTCTTCAAAAAAAAAAATTTAAGTTTAAAAAAAATGGATTTTCGGGAACCTCGAGTGTTTAATGATATTATGCTTCATGGTGTGGAGTGGTTTGGATCCCCTATTATTTTTACAGAGGAGGTACATAATTATGAGTTTGATTAATATCAATATTATATGTTGCCTTCTTTTCATGGTTTTGATTATGAGGATCCAGTAGCCTTTCTCTGTGACTTTTATAGAATTATTCATGATTTTCTACCGTGTGGTCTAACTAATGATGAACTAAAATTGCGGCATATAACTTTTTGTTTGAAAGATATCGCATTTTCTTGGTTGAGTTCTTTGCGTCCTAGGTCTATTGATTCATGGACTGAATTTTATAATAAGTTCGCCAATAGATTTGTGGCTAAATATTATTCTAGGAACAGAACTAAACATCTTAGATCACTGATTTTTAATTATGCTCAAGAAGAAAATGAATCTTTTGAAGAGTCATGGGAGTACTTTAAAAGTTTATTAGTTCAATGTCCACATCATGGTTTCGATTTAGGATTGCAAAATCTATATTTTTATGATGGACTAATGTCAAGTGAGGGTAGATATTGCTGCTGGTGGAACTATTTGGGAAAAAACTCCTACTCAGTTGTTTAATTTATTTGAGATGCCTGCAATTAGTGTTCGAGATATTGCTGAGGAGGTCCCAAGTTCCACTTATGAGAATTTTGATGTGGTGGAAGAGATTGAAGAAGAATGTGCTATTTTGGAGAGGTATGATTTGATCGCTTATGCTGAAACACTAGGAAATACGAATTTGGAAGCTATAATTGAATGGGTTAACATGACCCAATATTTTGAGAAAAATAAAGATTCAAATACCTTAGATGTTATAATTAAATGGGTTGATATGACCCAATATTTTATTAAGGAACACATAACATCTCATTTTTATGCGAGGTATAAAGTTAGGCCTCCCCAACGTGTAAAACTTAAAATCGTCCCTAAATTGGAACTACATAAATCTTTGACATCGAGGGAGATGGCTCAAGGTTTGTTAGCTTATGAAGGAGTTGGATGTCGTTATTTTTTGTTTTACTAGTTCAATTTTTTTCTTTTGGTTTATTTCATTTTAATTTGTAGTTTAGTATTTTCATTTTTAATGTTTTTCTTTAGTTTGTTCTTGTTTGAGCCACTTCAAGAATTTTTGCTGCGTATAATAATCATCACAAGTTTTGGAGTTGCATTATATATTTCGTAGTGGATTGGAATGGGAAGTGTAATCGCCTATTTATAAATGACTTGATCAACCATTTTTCAGGGAGTATTCTTTCCTATATCTTATCTTATTTTTAGTATGCAACTTTGTGATTTAAATAGTCTTTTATGTGATGCTTATTATAATTGATTGTGGTCATTGAGATTTTTTCCTCCCACCCCTGCCGTATTCTAATTTCATTGAAGACAATGCTTAACCTAAGTGTGGGGGGTGTGGATTAGAATTTTCGCTTGTCTTCACTATTGGTCATGTGTTCTTTGGAAGATAGTGCAGTGCATGATGCACATAAGGGACTTGAGTAGATTAGATGCGGCTATAGGCTATATTTTGAGTACTATTTTTGATGTCTTGCTTGCATGATTTACTGATGATGTCTTATGATAATTGTTTGCAGAAAGTGGATGACCTATACACCTGTGAGAATTTGAGCCTTTATTATTATGATCTCTAATTGAATTTCTTTCGATGTGTGATGCTCGTACTTGATACATGTCTTCAGAACTTGCTTTGAGCCCTTATTTGATTTTGATTGTGTGACGCATAGGAATGACGAAGGCAATTTAGGAATTATTCCACTATTTCCCATAAAGCCAACATTATGTGATTCCCTTAGTTAGCCCCCTTGAGCCTTAATTTGACCTCTTTCTTGTCTAAACAACATTGAATGAGCCGAAAACCTTTCTTTATTTATCCCTTCTTTGAACCTACTTGAGGATTGTGGCATTTAATGCATTCATCTTGCGCATATTGATTAAGTGTTCTTATGATTGTGAATTGTAATGAAATAAGTGTGGGGGAGCTTTTATCGGATTTACTATGATTGTGGTTGATAAATATGTTTGTGGAGTAGGTAAAGAAATAAGTGTGGGGGAGTTAGAAGCAAATTCGATTGAATTACTAGATCCCAAAAAAAAATGAAAAAGAAAATGAAAAGAAAAAAAGAAAGAAAAAAATGAAAAAGAAAATGAAAGAAAAAGGAAGGAAAGAAAAGAAAAAAAGAAGAAAAATATGTATTGTTTCCTATGTTGATATGCGGGATCTAGTAGTTGAAAAAAAGTATAACTTTGGGTGTGAATGAGTAGTTGAACTACAATGGAAAAAGAGCTCTGATTTCTTGAGTTAAGATGTGGACTTTTGATATGCGTTTGATGAGTTATTTAGATGTCATAAGTCCTCAAGAACAAAGTCCAAAGCCAAATATATTTCCTACCTTATCACCCTAGCCCCATTACAACCTTATGAAAGACCTTCTGACTTATGTTGCATGCATGATAAATTGAATTGTTGGGTGTATAACCAAACATATGGTAGAATGTATCATGTACTGAGATTGAGCGTAAACAGTAACCTATACACATATATGAGTGATGTGAGCAATTGAGAGATATCCACTTCTGTGAACTGTTTGAATCTGATAGATTTGGAAGATTGTGTACTAGTAAGGTTTGATAAGATATGCTTTATTGATAGTCTTGATCCAAGTCCAGTCAAAATTGTTCTCTGATATGTGTTGTGCATGAATCTGTTAACCTTTGGATACATTGACCTTGAATGTGCTAAATGTATTTACTTGAGGACAAGTAATGAGTCAAGTGTGGCGGAGTTTGATTAGAGCATATTTGTCATGTATTTTACGAGTATTTTGTGTGTCAATAGATATATTTTTATGAGTTTTTATTGTTTAATTGACAATTATGTGATCTTTCATTATTATTATATTTTGTAGTAATATTTAATAAAAGATGTGAGTTTTATGGCAGATTGAAGAATAAAAGAAATAATTAAAGAGCCCGAAGACAATCAATGAAGACGGGCCTAGGTCTGAACTGACTAGGTTAATTCAACCTAATTCTATATATAGATGACATCCTTCATTGTAGAACCAGACAGAAGATTATAGAGGCTTCTCAACAACAACAGCATCCTCACATGCGCTTTGGAGTGGTTTCTTCGTGTCTTATTTTATTTATATTTTTAGTTATGTTTTAATTCAAAAACCTTGTCAGGATTTGATATAGTCATATACTTTTGAATGCTTTATATTTATTTATTTTTATTTTCAGTTACTTTAATTCTTGTATTATTCATTGTTCACAATTATATTTCAGTGTTATGTTTAAGCCACCGCCCGAATGGAAAGACATAATAGATCTCTTGAATAATTGATTAGGGAGTTGTGATGCGGAAGTAAGCAATAACTTAATTGGTTCATAATAGATTTCCTTGCGCTTCAGGTTTCTAATTTAATTAATTCGCCTACACGCCATAGGGTTTTAATTAATTTAGGAGCACTCGGTGAGTCCGCGGCCCGAACGGTAAATCGAACTAACGAGAAATCGAACCCAAGATATAACTGATAATTTAGATAGTAGATGTTTAGCATAAACTGTATTGATGAAATCTTTTCCCAACAAACCAAAAATATATATTTTTACTCCTTCAATTATTTGCATTAGTTTCTTAGTTAATCATAAAATTCAATCTTGATTTACTTGCTTTCCTAGTATAGTTAACTAGTTTAATCAGATTTAATAGTCAACTCTCTGTGGTTCGACCCTCGCTATACTACTGTACGATTCGTGCACTTGCGAGGTTAATTTATTACTTAATCAAGTTTTTGGCGCCGTTGCCAGGGAGTTGAATTTATTTTGTTTGATTTTACTAGTTTAGTTTTTATTATTTATTCTTCAAAAACAAAAAATTTAAGTTTAAAAAAAATGGATTTTCGGGAACCTCGAGTGTTTAATGATATTATGCTTCATGGTGTGGAGTGGTTTGGATCCCCAATTATTTTTACAGAGGAGTTACATAATTATGAGCTTGATGAATATCAATATTATATGTTGCCTTCTTTTCATGGTTTTGATTATGAGGATCCAGTAGCATTTCTCTGTGACTTTTATAGAATTATTCATGATTTTCCACCATGTGGTCTAACTAATGATGAACTAAAATTGCGGCATATAACTTTTTGTTTGAAAGATATCGCATTTTCTTGGTTGAGTTCTTTGCGTCCCGGTCTATTGATTCATGGACTGAATTTTATAATAAGTTCGCCAATAAATTTGTGGCTAAATATTATTCTAGGAACAGAACTAAACATCTTAGATCACGTACTGATTTTTAATTATGCTCAAGAAGAAAATGAATCTTTTGAAGAGGCATGGGAGTAAAAATTACCCTCATTAAAAATTTACAAAATGCACATACTCTCAAATGATTATAAAAAGAATTTTTTATATTTAGATTTAAAGCAAAAAATGATTTGTTGTTCGTGTTATATTAAAAACCGAATATATATAACTTCATTTAAAGTGACAACTAATGCTATGTTCTTGCTACGTTTCTATATTAATTGAAAGAACATTACTCATGAAAGCCGTTATTTCTCTAATACTAAATATATATGGCTTGCATGTATATATATGTTTACACATGAGAAAATTGAAACAAAGAGAATAAGTCCAGAAAAATATCTTGATAATTGTTAGTTGGGTCATATCGATTATGCAAAAAAAGTTTTAATTACTACAATAATCTGCCTGAAATGACAACGGAAAGGATACTAATAAGTAGGTCTTTATCTTACATTTTTACGATAATTTTGTGTATTTTAAGCCAATATGCAACCGGACATGGTATGACAAATGAAGGAGTGAAAGGATACAAAAGTAGAATCTTACTTTGGAAATCAAACCATGTAGTTAGTTCAATCAAATCACCATTGCCAACCCCAACAATAAAAAAATCGAGTGATAGAAAATTACTTTGGAGTCAGGAAGTTGTGCCAGCACCTAATCCGACAGTGCCAGATAAAAGTGCGAGAAAGTTATTATGGAGATTCAACGGGCCTCTATCAATTCAAAAACCAAATGATAGAAACTTACTTTGGAAAAACAAGCCTGCAGTTGGTTCAAACCAAGCACCATCTCCAAGCAGAACAATACAAAAATCGCATGACAGAAAGTTAGTTTGGAGTGAAGAATTTCCGTCACCTAATTCGAGTCGGCTAAAGCACACTGAGAGAATTTCAATATGGCATAAAAAGAGACTTCCTACATGGGCAATTCCACTAATTGTTCCAGGGGTAATATGGTCAAGTCCAACGAAACAAAAAATAAATAATACAAACTTACTTTGGAATAATCACACTCCTGTAATTGATTCAATTCAAGCACCATCGGCAAAACCTATTTCCAAGGCATTTATTTCCAAGGCATGAGATTTTGCCCATTTTACCCTTTTTCTACGGATGAAAGTATCATGAGAAATGAAAACTTGTGATGATTCCACACGTTCAGATTTAAATTCATATTAGCATTTTACTCTTTTTCTACGGATGAAAGTATCATGAGAAATGGAAACTTGTGATGATTCCACACGTTTAGATTTAAATTCATATTAGCATTTTACCTTTTTTCTACGGATGAAAGTATCATGAGAAATGGAAACTTGTGATGATTCCACACGTCCAGATTTAAATTCATATTAGTTAAAGTTGAACCAAACATGTGAAATCATCACTGTAATTGCGTTCTCATGATGATTCCACACGTTCATTTCAATCTTCAACTAATATTTAAATCTTTATTAAACAAAATTATTTTTATAAATTATTTTTGAAAATATTCTCATATTTTTCTTAAACAAGGTAAGAAGTTTTAATATTTTTCTTAAAAGAATATATATCAAAATGGTTAAGAAAATATGAGAATATATACAATAAAATATAAAAATAATTTTGTTTAATAAATATTCAAGTAATGTTAATTGAAGATTGAAACGAACATGTGCAATCATCATGAGAATACAATTCTAGTGAATACCGAATGATATGTTTTCAGATTTAAGATCGAAAACTATGACAATACCTCACTTTTGATTAGTAATTTTACCAATTAATATCTTTTTGATTTCATAACTAATTTATAAAAAATGATTTTAATTTTTTTTGAAGCCACGAGATGATCCAAAATGATATGACGTTGTTATTAAAAAATTTAAAAATCAAAAAGTTATAACATTTAATCAAAATTATCAATTTGTACTAAGTTTGATAATTCTCGTTTTCACTCGTGCTTTACGTGTTCGTTAGTTATGTAGTGTTTTCAACCAAAGTAAAAAAATTTAGTATTTTTTTTTCAAGAATATATATCAAAATGGTTAATAAAATATGAGAATTTATCAAAATAATATATAAAAATAATTTTGTTTAATAAAGATTCAATTATAATAATTGAAGATTGAAAGGAACGTGTGGAATCATCATGAGAATGCAATTTTAGTTAATACGGAATGACATGTTTGTAGATTTAAGATAGAAAGCTATGACAATTTCACACGTTTGATTAGTAAATTTGACCAATTAATATCCTTTTGATTTCATAACTAATTTATAAAAATGTTTTTAATATATTTCAAGCAACGAGATGATCCAAAATGATATAACATTGTTAATAGAAAAATTTAAAAATCAAAACATTATAAGATTTAATCAAACTTATCAATTAGTACAAAGTTTGATACTTCTTGTATTAACTCGTGCTTTACGTGTTCGTTAGTTATGTAGTGTTTTCAACAAAAGTAAAAACTTTAGTATTTTTTTTTCAAGAATATATCAAAATAATTAAGAAAATATGAGATTATATAAAAAATATTATATAAAAACAATTTTGTTTGATAAAGATTCAAATGATATTAATTGAAGTTGAAATGAACGTGTGTAATCATCATTGGAATGCAATTCTAGTGATGATTTCACACGTTTGTTTCAACCTTAACTAATATGAGTATCTGAATGTGTGAAATCATCATGAGTTTATATTTCTTGTGATACTTTGATACATGAGTTTATATTTCTTGTGATACTTTCACACATGAGTTTATCTTTCTTGTGATAGATTCTGCCCGTTTTACCCTTATGGATGAAAGTATCATGAGACATAAAACGTTATGATGATTACACACCTTCAAATTTTAAACTGATGATGATTCCGCATGTTTGTTTAGTAAATTTGACCAATTAATATCATTTTGATCTCATAACTAATTTTATTAAAAAATGTTTTTAATATATTTTAAGGTACGAGATGATCCAAAATGATATGACGTTGTTATTCAAAAATTTAAAAATAAAAAAATTATAATATTTAATCAAACTTATCAATTAATACTAAATTTGATACTTCTTGTATCAGCTCGTGCTTTACGTGTTCGTTAGTTATGTAGGGTTTTCAACCAAAGTAAAAGCTTTAGTACTCCGTATTTTTTTTCAAAGTTATATATCAAAATAATTAAGAAAATATATATGAGATTAAACATATAAAAATGATTTTTTTTTTAATAAAGATTCAAGTATTATTAATTGAAAATTGAAACGAATGTGTGGAATCATCATTGAAATGCAATTCCTGTGAATACGGAATGACATGTTTGTAGATGTAAAATAGAAATCTATGACAATTTCACACGTTTGATTAGTAAATTTGACCAATTAATATCCTTTTGATCTCATAACTAATTTATAAAAAATGTTTTTAATATATTTTAAGCCAAGAGATTGTCCAAAATGATATAACGTTGTTATTAAAACAATTAAAAAAAAAAAAATTATAACATTAAATCAAACTTATCAATTTGTACTAACTTTGATACTTCTTGTATTCACTCGTGCTTTACGTGTTGGTTAGTTATGTAGTGTTTTCAACCAAAGTAAAAACTTTAGTATTTTTTTCAAGAATATATCAAAATGATTAAGAAAATATGAGATTATATCAAAAATAATTTACAAAAATAATTTTGCTTAATATAGATTCAAATGATATTAATTGAAGATTGAAACGAACTTGTGGAATCATCATTGGAATGCAATTCTAATGATGATTTCACACGTTTGGTTCAACCTTAACTAATATGAGTTTAAATCTGAACGTGTGAAATCATCATACGTTTATATTTCTTGTGATACTTTCACACGTGAGTTTATATTTCTTATGATACTTTCACACGTGAGTTTATATTCTTTGTGATACTTTCACACGTGAGTTTATATTTCTTGTGATACTTTCACACGTGGGTTTATATTTCTTGTGATACTTTTACACGTGAGTTTATATTTCTTATGATACTTTCACACGTGAGTTTATATTTCTTATGATACTTTCACACGTAAGTTTATATTTCTTATGATACTTTCATCCGTTCGAAAAGGGTAAAATGGGCAGAATCTCGTGCCTTGGAAATTTATGCCTTGGAAATATAGGCACCCAGCACCATCACCTAGTCCAACAAAGAATGCCTAAAGATAATTGATTTAGTTTTGAATTATTTTATGTCATTAACTTCAAATAGATTTCATCAGTTCAAAGCGATTATATGACTTGCTACAAATAAATAACACCTCTATGTAATGTATGCATAGACATGTTCTAATTATTTGGTCAACTTTACAAAGTACTCCCTCGATTCTTTTTTATTTATATTTTTAACTATTTGCACATAAAATAAGGAAAATAAAAAGTAATTAAAGAATACATTGAAAATGAGAAAATGACATTCATAGATTAAAACAATCATTTCTAAAACTTTGAAGAAATATTTCGTCTTGCAAGCATGGGCCATGACTTGTTTTAGGGGTGCAATCGGACCGATTTCCATCGTGTTATTGTTTGCTAGAAGGTGTTATCCTTGCCTTTTAAAGCAAACCCGCCATCTGGGATTTTCCTCATTAGATATTTAAGTTAACCATTATTGCTTAAATACAATTTTCAATTAACTACAATGAAATATCTTCCAAGTTTGAGGGGAAATATTCAAATGAGATATGAATACATATTGCAATAGCTGATACATTTAACGATTAGCAAGCAGAAGATTTTCCTTGTTCTATGAGTGTCGGCGTGCGACAAACACATAAATCACTAAATTTATCAAGGAAATAGCTGCTAAAAGCCAATAGAAATAGTCTAAATGACTACGATTCATATCCTCCCCAAACCAAGTATTAGCAGTTTTTGGGGTAATATGATTAATAATAGTCGTCAACAGAATGCTGATGAAGTTGCCTGCGCCAATTACACTAAGATAAAATGCAATGCCCAAACTTCTCATTGATTCTGGTACTTGTTGATAGAAGTACTCTTGCAGACCAACCATTATAAACCCATCTCCCATTCCTAAGATGAGATATTGCGGTACCAACCAAAACACGCTCATCGGATCTACTTGGTTGAGCGTGGCTAGTCTTTTTGTCTCAACAACCGCTGCAACAATCATAGTCAAGATTGGAAAGATCATTCCGAATCCAATCCTCTGAAGAATACTGATTCCTCTTCCGTCTCCTCTTACCCTTCTCAAATATGGGACTAAGATTCTGTCATAAACCGTGACGGATAGGATCATCCCAATTGGCTCAAAGGCATTAATAGAAGCTGGCGGAAGCTCAAATCTATGGCCAATTTTTCGATTCATTGTTTTGGCTTGATTCGTGAAGTACGTTGTAGCTTGTGCTACACAAATAGCAAAGGGTAGACTAGTTAACCAAATGGGAATCATGTTAATCACTAACTTAGTCTCCTCTACTTTAGTCACACTTGATAACTTCCACGGATTGTTATTCTGCTCGCCAAAACTTCGGTTCTCATCTATGATAGCAGCTTTGTCAAGCGACCTGAAATATAAAAGTACATGTTACAGTATTAACGGAGTGTGTAAAATAGAGTTCACATACAATGTGTAACAAACGACCAATTCTGTATTAACTTACTTGAGCTTGTTGGTGTGGGCTAGACGCCTTCCATGAACGTGTTCAGACCCCGAAATTTCATATAATTGAGAGGAACGCGATGGATGGGGAAGATTTCTCTTAGTGAAGGCAGCCACAATCACTTGTAACATGGGGGTAAAAAAGCTTCCATTTGGCGTCCTAAAACGATAAAATGGCCTCCCAAAACAAAACACAGATAGACTTGCAGCCATTAAAATTGTCATAATTATATCTGCAACAGCCCATCCTAGATGATCTTGGATGAAAACAATCAAAGTTACACCAAGAAATATTCCACCACAAATACCAGCACTCCACCAATTGAAATATGACATCTTTTGTTGCATTTCTACTGGATGATCGGCATCGAATTGGTCAGCTCCAAAGCTCTCTAAGGCAGGCTTCTGTCCTGCTGTGCCTATGGAGACCAAGTAGATAGCAATAAAAAAGACAATTTCGTGTGCTGTCCCGGGATTATGGCAACTTTCCGTGTGACATGGCTTCAGGCCGGGGATCACTCTCGACATGGTTAATAGAACCAAACCCTGTTTACATTTACAACCACACACTATTAGCAACACAATAACGATAGCATGCCGTTGATGACTCTAAAATGACACTCGCTTGTTGATATAAATATTCTCGCAAATGAATTTTTTAATAGAAACAGAAATTTATATAAATAAATGATACGTTACCATGAGATAAACAATTGTCGAAAACAGGACAGTAGAGAAACGGCCAGTGTAAGCATCTGCTACAAAGCCTCCCAGAAGGGGCATGAAAGTCGTGACGCCGGTCCAACAATAAACATTTGTTGTAGCAGTTTGAAGGTCTTGACCGAGCACATGTGACAGGTATAAGACTAAACTTGTCGAAAGTCCGTAGTAGCACAATCTCTCAGTGAATTCAATTGCTGCAAAAATAATGTATGTATAATATCACATATATTGTTATCTTTACAGATCAACTGATATTGTTTGTATTAAAAAACTTAAATACAGCATTTTATTCTTGGAATAATTCGAAAACAATCTTAATATTATCACCACTGTATATAGATAAAATTACATATTATCATGCAATTAAGTGGAGCCTCATACATACATATCGATCATGAAATCAGACATATATATACAATAAAATTATGCATCTATCAAGAGAATGAAGAAGAGCCACCGTTACCAATTATGAAGAAAGAAGCCTTCCATGCACCGGTGGAAGCTCGAAGTGGAAGTCTCCTTTTGTAATCCAATGAAGAATCATACACATATTTCTCTTCATTGTATTCAATCTCAGGCTCATCAACTATAACTTCCCCCTCTTGCGTCGTGTTCACCCCCTCAGAAACGACTAAGGACTCAGGAACATGCTCATCCTCAACTACAACTATTTCCCCGCCTTGTGTCGTGTTCATCCCCTCTAAGGACTCACGAACATGCTCATCCTCAACTGCAACTATTTCTCCCCCTTGTGTTGTATTCATCTTCACAGAAAACTAATAAGAAATATATGTGATGTTTTATCTCAGAAACTAGCTAGCTAGGGAAGTCTTTTTGATGTGTTCTGCAGTTGGTTGTGTTCTCATCACAAACTAGGGAATCATATATATAGTGCCATGCATGTGAAGGGCTGGAATTTTTCATTCATTATGTTTACTTATTTGTGTATGCAAAGTGTAGAGTAGAACATGGAGGGTTCAACAAAACTAAAGATAATCAAGGAAACGTGATGATTCACCAAGTTATGGGCAGAATTAAATGTTCAAACTTTGCTACCTTCTTTATTTGTGTAAATTGAAGTTATTAATGAGTATATATGTTGCTTCTTTGTTCAACACTGCAATAGATCTGTTGTAAGCAGGGAATGGGTGTTAATTCAGTCACAACTAAGGCTATTGAGTTGGGAGTCGGTCCTGGTTTCGCTATACCCGGACTGGTTCGGTTTGAACCGAGTACGTGAATGAAATATGAATTGCCTCGAAATCTACGAAAGAGGCCATGGAAACAGTTGTTTCGGAAAAAATGCGACTGTTCGGCTCTGCAGGGAAGGCACGTTGACAACAGGCGGAAAAGGCGTAGTCGTTTGCCTAGCAAAGCTATGTGTGACATTCTCTGCTGCTAAAAGGTGAAAGAGACGAGCATTGAGGCTGCTCAACTTGTTTGAGCATCTTAAAGACTATCATATGATATGTTTTACACTTTTATGTGTATCATTTATTAATCCTTTGAATTTATATTCTGGACTAATGATAACTATCATATGATATGTTTTATGGTTACCTTATTTATAACATAAATATTTAATTGAAAAATAAACGAACTTTGAACAGAAATGGAAGAAATAAATGTCATACGCTTTATGAAGGGGGGAAGTCATAAGTTTTTTTATACATAAATCAAGAAGAGGTTTTTATATAGGCACCAATTTTCCATATGATGTACTCGAATATTATTATGAATCGGAATGGATTATCTCTCGGAAATAAATCAAGAAGAAAGCCTGTGATAAATAACTTATAATCGAGAAAATAATAAAATATGACTAGAACAATGTCATACAGAGAGGAAGTTGGAAGCCTTCAGTCATATAATTTAATGAACTGCAAGCAGAACATAAGAATATATGTTTCGTCCTTCTATCCAAGGCGTACATATTGTTTACGGCGATGAAAACTATCAAGTAACCATCATCTCAGGATGTCTTTGTGTCATCATTTTTCGCATCCTGGTTTGTTCTGTACCTTGCACGATAAAGAAGCGTTGAGTTCAAATCGACAAGGAGATGCTCAAAAGTCGTCAAAATGCATCCGTAGTATTTAGAAGTAGGTGGCCTTACCATCTTAGTTCCTCCTGAGGAAGATTGCGATTATATAGAGGGAACTCAAACAGGAAAATTGTCTGAAACCACTTGGGCAACTTCTTGTAGAGTTGAGGTGGCAGTGGAACTAATGGGCTGATACATTTTGCGCGGTTAGTCTCTTTTCTCAAATGAGATCCAGAGCATTGACACATGAACAAGATATTAGAATTACCTAGTCTCTTTCTTATAGATCCTGTAAGCAGGCACATTGCCATATTTCTTGTCTGCTGATTCCTGTATTAAATTGAAACGTTTGACGATATAACCTAAAACCATTTAACAGATATGGTGAAAGGTAGGCATATGAATGAACAAAGTACAATTTGTGACCTCAAGTAGGGGTATGCCACTGACGAATAGAAGCAACAAAGTGAGAAATACTGGTCCGAGCACAACAAGCCATTCTGCTCCGTCTAATACAGGTGTAGAGGCGACAAATATTCCCCACCAAAGCAAGATCTGTAAGGAATACCTCTAAACCAGTAAGATATATGGTTAATGGTTATAGTAAACAAGTAACTAAATTGCATGTATTATGTGAAGACTGTGCTTTATACTCCGTATAATGTAAGCGCCTAATGTATTGTATGAGGAACAGAAACAATAATGCATAACTTAAACGAGGAAGCTTCTGTTCATCCTGGAGGGATCCTGGACAGCCTGCTTATACCTCCAGAATGAGAAGATTGTACCCAAGGAACTTACAACTTCATGATATTCATACGCGTATACTTACTACAGAAGGAGCATGCATCAAGTGCCATTAGTAACGAGAGACCTAATGCACACACAATATGTTTTAGGAAACGAAAATGCTATATACGGTCCCCTAAATACAGTCCCCTCACCAATTTACCAAAATTACCCTTACAATTTTTCACCCACAAAAAATATCAGTTCATTTCTATCACATCTCTATCTCTCTTCATTCATGAATGAGAATTTTCTCTCCACATAAACTATTTTTGAAACTCAACAAGATTATTTTAATGTGTAATTCTTTAACAATATATTTAGCATATGAATATAATACATCTCAAATCTGAATTTAAGGATGGTTCTCATTTACTTTTACGGTTATTTTTCAGTGGACATTTTTGCAATTTTAATAATAGAGAAGCTAGGATTTTGAGGCGAATTGAAAAATGATGTTTATATTTATGGTTATGCAGGCAACAAGAGATCTGGAATATAATTCTTGGACAATTTTTTACAAAGCCTACATGAATATCTTGTCTTTTTGTCAGATTGTTAATCGCAATCTTGCATTCTTGGGAGGATCAGTCAACCATCAAGTAGAACTTATCCCAACTACCACAGAGTCCTTTTGGAATATGAAGTTCTTTTTCGATAGATTTCTACTGTAATATGGACTCTATCATTGGAGGCACTGTTTTACTCAAATAGGAATACTTTCAGTTTTAGTTGGATTTGTGTAGAATTTATATTTAATAGCTTTTTTAAGCATGTACTTTGCACAGATTTTCATTTTACTTCTTTTACATTACTAAATGGGCAGTGAAACTACAACCCCATCTTATGAGAATATTGATTTAGATTCCATAGATTTTGATTTCTCTTTTGATAACGATGAATATTGTTATGGTGAAGCTACAAATCTAGATAAAAATCCGACAAATTGTGAAACTGCAAATGAATTTAATCGAGCAAATTCCAATAGTGAAGCTAGAAATCGCAATGGGGTGAAAGATGATAGTGAAGCTGCAAATCAAAATAATCGAGAAAATTCTTATAATGAACCCCCAAACGAGGTGAAAAAAGAGGTATGTTCAATTTATTAATAAGTATCTTCATATATGTAGATGACTCGATGAGTATTAAAGATCAAAATAATGATGCTTATAGGTGTCACTTTGTATGTAATACATAGTATTTGATATCACAAGAACAATAATTAGAAAGAACAATCTCGTGCTATATGATAGAATCTTGTATGAGTAGGCTACAATTTCAAGTATTGCACATAATTATGTGAATGTAGAATATGACTAGACTTCAGCTGTTAACAATGTTCTTCATTTCTATTTTGTAGAATATTTCATCAGAAAGGACTAACAATCGAATTGATTACACAAAAATATTCACTACTACTCGTATATTTACAAGCAAGGATGAGTTGGTTGACTATTGTAGATCAATAGGTGAACAGGTGAACATGACATTCATCTTGTGTACGAAAAAGAAGAGAAAGGGTACCCAACTTGTTCTGTTTTATATTCGATGTGAGAGGTCAGGGTCATATAGACCTCGCAATTTTAAGAAACAAAGAATTACTAGTACCAAAAAGTGTAACTGTCCATTTAAGTTGAAGGCGACAAGCTTAATAGATGGTGGATGGAAATATGACGTTGTTGTAGGGAGGCACAATCATGATCTTGCACTTTACGCTGAAGGGCATACGACAGGTAAGTTTGAGGAAGCTGAGTATGAGTTAACATCGGAACTTACTAAATCTTTCATGGCACCTAATGATATTTTAAGGACCTTGAAACGGGTGTCTAAAGGCAATTCTAGTATTATCAAGCATGTTAACAATGCTCGACAAAAATTAAGGGCAGAGGAGATGGATGGGCGAAGGCCAATACAACAATTTCAGAAATTTCTTACTGAAAATGGTTACTTTCAGTTTGTCCGAAAAGGAGAAGACTCAAATATACTCAGTGATATTTTTTTTGTACATCCAGAATCCTACAAGATGATGAATGCTTGGCCGTATGTGATTTCATTAGATTGCACATATAAAACAAATCGTTATGGGTTGCCTCTTTTAGAAGTGGTGGGATTCTCACCAACATGGTTGACATTTACAATTGCTTATTGCTTTCTTAGTACTGAGAAAGAAGATTCGTTTATTTGGGCTCTACAAAATTTAAGGTCCTTTTTTGTTTGTGATGTTCCGGTTGCCATTGTAACTGATCGTGAATTAGGACTTATAAATGCGGTAGATCGGATTTTTCCCGAGTCTAAGCATATGTTGTGTAGAAGACACATTGAGATGGCAATCAAGTCGAAAGCATTAAAATTTTCAGGAGGATCTAAATCATTTGCTACAAATTTTGTTTGGAAGTGGAATAATGCTATTTCATCATATAAAAAGAAAGAATGGAATATGAAATGGTTGGAGATAGAGAAAGACAATGTTAAAAGACCGTCACTTTTAGCTTATATAAAGGATACATGGCTTATTCCTTATAAAAAAAGGATTGTGTCTGTGTGGGTTGATCGATACATGCATATTGGCACATACACCTCAAATAGGTATGACATTAATTCATATGCTTGTGTTTTGTTCATTTCAATGGTTTCCATTTATACTTCTGAATATATATACTAAATATGTATATGTATGTATTTGTAAAAATTAATTATTTTACTTTCATTTTCAGGGTTGAGAGTGAGCACCACAGAATAAAAAGGGAGCTAAAATCTCATGTTGCTACTTTTGATACTATCTTCAAAAGGTTGGACAAAGTGATGATGTTGCAAATTGATAATATAAAATCCAGCCTTGAGAAGTGTAGAACAAAACAACTTACTGGGTTATCTTCTTCGTTTGATACCATTACGGGTCTTGTGTCTCATAAAGCAATCAAATATATGAAACAAGAGCTCAAAAGAAATGAAGATATTGTTCACGGAAAGAAATCATTATGTGGTTGTTATTTTCAGCGCACACACGGGTTGCCTTGCGCTCACAAGTTAAGTCAATATCTCGATTCTGAAGAAGGTATCCCACTGACATCAATTCATGATTTCTGGAAGAAGTTGGACATTGAAATGAATCTAAATGCTGAATATATTGATTATGATGAGGATACATATCGAAGAGTATGGGATGATTTTTTGAGTGCTCCTCATCCAATAAGAAAAAGATTATTCCAAAATCTTAGAGAAGGACTTTATCCTAATTCAAATGCTATTAAAGAACCTAGTATCATCAAGAGTAAGGGGCGGCCAAAAAAGAAATCCAATGCTAGACATCCATCGGAATGGGAGTTCACTGATTCTACTCTCTTCTCCAAAAAGGGTAAGCAACGTTCAGTTTCAAGAGCAACTTATATTGCATCAATTCAATCGAAGCCTTCAAAATCTTGTAAGCCACCATTGCCCTCCAAAGATGGTATACCAAGAAATGACATTGGTAAACATGACAATGGAATAACTTCAATTGATCCTCCAAACTCTTCGGCCACTAATGGTGGTTGTATGAAATGGAAACCAATAATAAAATCTCCATACGCCATTGATGTTCCACAATTTATGATACCTTTTATTCAAGGTTTTTTTGATGTTGCAAGTGATGGAAACTGTGGATATAGAGCTTTAGCATTTAACTTTTGGGGGAATGAGGATAGGTGGTTGGAGGTTCGACGAGAATGTTATAAGGAGCTAAGCAATCGAAAAGATCTATATAGAAGGATATTTGGTAACTTATCCAGTGTAGAAGACATCTTAACGAGGATAGAGTGGGAAGGAAAAACCGCTCCCGTAGACAAGTGGATGACTCTACCTGCACTGGGACATATTATTGCTACAGCTTACAACATTGTATTTGTAAGTTATGGAATTCATGGTGGGTACACATTTCTCCCTGTCATAGCAGATGACGATAAAAAATTTCCAATACAAACTGTTGTAGTTGGATTCATCCATCAAATGAGACATTTTATAGCGGTATGGTTCCTTAAATGTTTTATTACCAGTAGATATAAATATTCTTTTTACTAGATTCTTTGTCCTTCACTAATTTTATTTTCTCTAATTGATTAATAGTTACAAATGTCGGGCGAAAACGATTATCCATTACCTGGCATGGGTTGGTATTGGGAGCAAGAACATGATCCCAGCGTCACTCATCTCATCGCTCCTTACGTGGCAAGATTTGAAAAGTATAACGAATTATGGAATTCCATAAAAGGCACGGACGTACAAGCTCATATTATGATAGATGATTGATATCATAGATGATATTGTTTACATTCTTATATCAAAAGCTACTATTCCATTAGATAGGATTCATGTCAGCTTTGAGTGTTTCTGAAGTTAGTTCTTTACTGTTTGTTAGTGAGTACATTTTTTTGAAATGCTTCAGTTACATTGTTTTCAAATGTTATGGTTTCTGTTCAAAAGTTTGTGAATCATTCTCCACCTCTACATGCTTCCAATTCTGTTCCATAGCAATCTGAAATGAGTCATTTTTGTTGCTTCGTACCTTCTGAAAGGAGCCTATTGCCGTGTTCATCTCGACATACAATCCCAATTGAGCACCAACCATAAACTGTTACCAACGCACATCGCAATCCACTTGGCTCCTTCGTGGTGTCGATCTTTGCCAATGATCTCGACCAACCTGCATCGTGTTACCTACATCCATGCTCGATGAAGTCTTAAATTTCTTGTGGAATTCTTTGTAGTCATGAGCAAGCCATATGCCCGCTCTATGCAAGACATCCAAGTCCCCTGTGTTTCTGCCAAAATTATATTATTACAGTACTTTCAAAGTTGCCATATCTAAAAGTTGTCCAATCTATTCATTCAAACAAATTAGTTCTCAGTAGTTCATATCCATAAACTTCACTAGACATTATATTTGCAAATGCTTCAACCAGATCAAAATTGCCAATGAAAATCATCAACCAAATTAACTCAGTCATATAAACAAAGATCATAGCAAAAGGTACACCATATGTCAAATTTTTTATCGAAAACGCTGGTATTTAGTAAAAAGATTTGAGCTTTATGAAAAATTAGTCAAATGAAACATATCCAAATTTCAAAATGAAGCGATACGTACGATGTGACAGTTTTTACTTAAAAATGAATCAATCATGTTTCTTCCAATCCCAAGTTTCTCGGTCGCCCATATATGTTAAAATGGACCATTTTGATCTTCAATTGACTAACCGTTTGTCTCTTTAATTATAGTAATAAGTGGGATCTTACATGAAACCACTAGATCTAAGAGGGGAAATAAATTAGATCTGAGAGAGAAAGAGAGAAATGTGTGATGAAGATATCAGAATTGTGAAAAATGAAATTAGTTTTTTTATATGTTAATATTTAAATGGGTATTTTAGACATTTTTTATAGAGGGACTGTATTTAAAGGACTCTATATAGAATTACCCTTTAAGAAAGTAGAGAGCTTGACTAACCTCACCAAAATAGTTAGGATGTCGAGTGCTTTTCCAAAGTCCAACGTTACACCATTTACCTCTATTCTCTTGTGAGTTTTTGAAGATCAGCTTCTGTTGATCAGCCGTGGCTTCAATTCCAATACCCACAATCCACATGATCCACCCAATAACATCTCGAGGGTCAAGATCTGGATCATTGTCACTTGCATTAACAATTGTCACCGGTAAGCTCACGGTCCAAACCCAAACAGCCTGCAAGTATAGGAGAAATTTAAGCAACAAATATTTGGATACTTAAGAAGATAAGACAATATGAGAGGAAAAACACCTGAAATATCCAAAAGACTGCCAATTTTCCCAAATTACTACGCATTTCATCGAAACGCCTATCCTCACCCCACTGCAGGATTCTGAAACAAGAGAGAGAAAACACGGTGAGTATACACGAAAATTATCTAAATAACATTGTAAATGAAATAAAGCAACCCACATAAGAGTCTTCAGATAGGTCTACTGATATGAGTTAAGAACACCAAACATCATAAAAATGACATACTACAAATAGAAAATTGTTAAAACGTACACTTATATGGATAATATAACAAATATGAAACTACGCTTACGGATTACCAGCAACATGGAGAACATCAAGATGAAATTCATTGGTGAATCTAGGTTGTCTGTTTATAACCTACTTAAAAAATGGGAATTGTAAGTCACATTTCTGTGATAAACAAATATCATCATCTACGTTTAAAAGGATTCAGATGCAAGATATGAGTCACAGGTTCATTGATTCGAGAAATACTACCACCAAGAACAGTAAGCACTAGTATAGATGCAAAACTGAGATACTGGAGTGAACAAAATACATCATAGTTTTGGTAACATAACCCTGATGGATGTAACCAAACTGCGGATACCTTGTATTTTTCAAAAAAAGTGCCCAAGACCAAAGCTAATTGGTTAATATGTATAGAATGGGGCTTTTCTCATGCTATCTTTAGATGATGTCTTGTATTTTTCAAAAAAAACAAAAACTGCGGATACCTAAAAACTAGTAAAGCTATGAAAATAAAGACATTCGGGGTGGCCAACTTAAAAACAGAGATGTAAGGCAGAAAAAAACACAGAACAGAGAGAGCCTTTGAGCGAAGTGGGCATTGCTACTATATTCGGTGAAGTTACTTTCCAGGATAGCTCAATATTCATATAATAAGATACCACAGGATGAATGCAAGATGGATGTTGGTCGGTCAACAAAAGTCATGGACAAATGTGTTGGTTCACACGCCCCAATTCTTCTGAAGACGCTCCCACCTAAGTGGGGTAAGGGGGTGTCGGATAGTATGCAGCCTTACAACTGTGGTAATAGGAAGACTATTTTCCGAGTTGACCCATGAGTGAAGTGCAAATTCTTTATACTTCCCAATAAATAACAAGCTCAGGTAGTGTGTTGAGCCATTTTGATTTATTCCATTATATCCAAGAGCCAGAGAATATACAATCTTTGACTCCATTGGACATGGACATAAAATGTACCAGTTAGGGTAAAAAATAGAAATGATAAGCATAGTTTCAAACTTAATTCGGAATGAAGCAGTGTCTACATGAAACAAGTGAAATCTTATCATACCTCATCAAGAGAAACAATCCCAGACGAAGACCCCAAACTGCTACTAGCACCGAGAGTGAAATCTGAAAAGTTAACTTAAAGTCATCAGCTTGGAGAAAATACATACACCATGCGTAGGCCTTGCATATGTAGCCAAAATAAATCTTGTTGAACACTTGAATGAGGACTCATTGGAAGTTGGAACCTCCTCTAATGTGAGCTCCTCTTTCCATTCCTTGAAACTGTAAATCCTTAGACTTTTGCAGATCTTATTTCAAGATAGTTTTTAATTTAATGACAGAAAGTTTCTATCGTGAGTTCTCAAGATAACCCACCAAATAACTGCTAATAATACTACAGAGTTCTGCAGGCTTGTTGGGCATCCTTATTCTGGCAAATGGTAATATAGCTTGCAGACTGTCACGAAACCATAACGGAGTTTCATCTACCAACTCATGAGGTACATTACTTAGGCTTCAGACTATCAGTACCCAGTGTGAGTGTATCACCTCATACCATTAGTCCGTCGGAGCTGGCTACTGTATTCTGACTGGCTCACACATTTTCCGTGCAACATGGATATTCCTAATTGTAAGTTGCCAGATCTATCATGGCAAACATGTCGTCACCATGATCCATAACAAAGAACATTTATGGATTATCAAGTGAAATTTCAAGATTCATTGTCTAGAGAAGCTTACTTGTCGGTAATGCCATGATCCTTTAACAATCAATGTTAAGATAGCAAGTATAACAAAATTTGTGCTTCCTGTTGTAGCCAAAATTAAACAGAAAAAGAAATCATTAAATCAAAACTCAGAATTCCTATATACCAACAAGATTAAGGCTGTCTAAACAAACTTTACAAACAACAAAAAATCCATACAGTATAAAGCAAGCATTAGCAATTGCATGCATACTTGTCAAAAGTCAATAGCAATAATTAAGTAATTTTAGTTGTAAACTTATGCACAATGGTACTTTTCCTCTTGATATTCAATTAAAATGTAAAAGTGGAGTCAAACTAATATACTTCCACTCTTATTTAAATACTATAACATGTCTCTGTATATCGTATTTTTTTTTTCGGGCGGTGTGTACAAAGGGCAGGGACGGTCTCTGTATACTGTAAATCATTCAAATAACATAGTCTCTATAAATCACTGCATCATATTTCTAACCAGAATATGAAGATTATTAAAAAATGAACCAGAAAACCATATGATACAAGTCATACAACAACTACACAAAAACAAAAAACAAGAAAAAGATCATCAAATGATAGATAAAGTACCAGCAAAATCAGTGACTTTGTCAATCTTTAGAAGAGCAGTGATCACAAAGAACATAAATTGATAAGCAACCTACAAAACAAAACCAACCCATTACACACAATTATCTACATAACCATTATACACCATCAAATTTATTCGGAACAATTCGCAAACAGCCTCCTTATTATTACTACATGGGTAAGCCTGCATACTATCGGAACCTCTTACCGAGGCATACTAATATTAATGTATGTTAATGTATATAACAACTGTGTTTCATTTCGAGTCAATTAAAAAGCAACCTTTTGGTATTATAAGATTAGGTACTATTCGATCATTTTATCCCGCTTAGACAGGAGCCTATAGAATTGAGGCAATGTATGATAACTATTTTTCATAATGTGTGTTATGGTGAAAGACTTACAGTTACAATTGCAGTAAGGGCCAAGAAATGAGAATCAATAACAGTTCCCATTAGAAAGAAAAGAAAATGCTAAAAATTAAAATTTGGATAAATTATATGAAGGAGAAGTAGCTAAAAATGATGACTTCTGTGAGAAAATATGTGATTGGATTTGGGAAGGGCTAAATTAATATCTTGGAGAAAGCATATGAATGGCAAGTAGCTAAAATCATGAGTAATATATATACACCCAAAGTGTTTTTTGGGTGAAATTATCATTTTAACCCTGATATCCCCTTCGGGCCTCCCCTATTTATTAGTCACTTCATTTTGTTAATTATCGTTTTAAATTAATCATTTTTTTTTTGAAACTTAGCGATGAGATGAGATGAGAATCCACGATCTTTTGGTCACAAACGAGAGCTTTTTTCCACTAGGCTATGCGATTAAGTCAAATTATTGGATTATTGTATATTATAACAAATTCGTAAGAGGACTTTTTAGGCATTATACATGAATCGGCAGACGCATCACTTTTTTTTTGTTTAGTAATTGTGGTGTGTTTTTTACTTGTTGTCATTTTTTAAAGGAGGATGCTTAATAACTACTCATGATTATATGCAGGAGGTATTTCCTAAAATAAAGCTCAAGGAGAAATTATATGGATTAGCTAAAAGTGAAATCTTTGAAAAGTTATATGAGGGGTAAGTAGGTAAAAAATGAAAAGTGAGAAAACAAATGGGGTATAATTGTCTAGGATTTTGGGCAGTTTGAGATTTTTTTGGAGGTACGAACTACGAAGTACTAGAAATGGCAGGACAAAAAAGGAATGTCTGCTCATTAATTAAAAAAAAGAAAAAAAGAAAAAAGAAAAGAAAAGTCAAGAATAGAGTTTATAGTGTGGTTAAGAATCGAGCATGTTGGACAATTAGTGGCCTTGTATTTATTTATTTGAGCTTTGGGAAAAGTCATTGTGAGTTGTGAGCTTAAAGGGCAAAGGAAGGAGAATAATTAAATGTGGTCTGGATTATCCAGTCGTACTTGGCTTCTCTTGGACAATTTTCTTGTATCATTACGACTATTCATATGGAGCTAGTAATTTCAAAAAATAAATATTTCATGTCATAGTATTATATTACTATTTAGAGTTAATTGAATATTCTAGTAGAAAAGGATTTTGCTAGTGATCAGAAGGTCTTGGATTCGAAACTCACATCATCACTAATTTACAAAAAAAAAACAACAATAGTATTTAGACATGTTTTGTTTTTTTCCTACCGATACAATACCTCATCATATACAAAATATTAAATAGCAACAACATATTAATTGCAAAAAAGTGAGTTAAAATTGATAAAGTAAATTTTGTTTGTAGGCCTTCAAAAATAAACATATTGAAAGAAAATTAATTTCACAATTTTTTAGTGCAAAAAATAATATATATAAGTGAAAAAAAATCATCAATGGAATACGTGTTAGTTTTAATTGGTTGTCTCCTTCCATGAGACGATAAAAATATAACTTGGCAATACTCTTGAATTAGTTCATGTTGTATAAAAAATAATTTTTCTTATTTTAATTACTATTTGTTGTGGATAGTCTGCGAAGATCACAGACTTGAAAAATAAATCTATTTCCCATTGGATAATTAGCCAAATATTGAACTCAAACACACGTTTAATTGTGAGTCAACTACTATTGGGAAGTCTCAACTCTCAACCCTTAATTGATATGCCAATCGTTTGTTAAGCAATGACATGTGATAGCTTGGTAACGAGATTGAGACGAGGCAATAATTAATAGTCCTTTCATTTTCTACTACTTCAAATGGTTTCATCATAAAGAAGTACGCATATTAGTGTGAAAATCAAAGAAGTTAGGCTTCCCACCCTTTGGTCTGATGTAAACGAGCTGAATTGTATCAAACTTCATCACAGTTCAGTTATGATCTGATAGAACGATTCAAAAGTTCGATTCAGTTATGATTGGGAGAGGATGTCACCATAGCAGTATCGATAGTGGCATTTTCAAGTTGCTGTAAGATGATATGTGCATTATGCATAGTGCTAAATCTAACAATTCTTTCACGGCACAGACGCAAAGTACAGAAAATGGCCAACAGCTGAAAAGTTAATTACACGAGAAAAGGAAATATAAGGAAGTGTGAACGAATATACAAAAAATACACTATTTCCATGATGGTGGCACTTTGAAGAAAATAATTCAAGAATCATTGTGATGCAAGGTGCAAAACTAACCGCTGAAACATCTAGACGCGGGAAGTCGTGACTTTTTTGTTAGTCACTTCTTCTTTTGTTCCTAAAGCACTCGACTCTTGACAATGAATACTTGTGTCAACTTCAATATCATTCCTCACTGCTACCTCTGACCCCCTGAGTCTTCAGATAATCTTGATGACTGACCTCGGCTTGCTTGTGCACTTGGCCGCGGTATTTGAGAGACAGTGATGGGCTTTTGTAGCGGTTTCAGAATTGCCATAATCTCAGCAAACGAAGGCCGTGATTTAGGGTCCCTACAAAATGGAGAGAAATATATAGATACAATAGTGGTGCAGCACAATTAATGAACATTTTATAATATATTGCACTATGCATTTCATGGTAGTAGCAGCTTAAAAACATGGTTTATATAATACTCACGTTCGCCAGCATCTCTCGATTAGATCTGCAATAGTCGGATCCATATTATCCGGAATTTCAAGTCTACGATGCTGAAACCCAACAGCACCAACCACTTGCATTGGGTTCATTCCTCCCCATGGTTGCTGTAACGTACATAGCTCCCAAAGGATGACTCCAAAGCTATACACATCGCATCTGCAATGAAGTGAATCTTACATGTTATGAAAGCAATCAATTGAACTTAATAGATTAGGTATGTCATTGAAGCATTCTGCATGCTGTGTATATTTAACTTGGTTGGCCACATACTTTTCGTCTGAAGGTTCATTCCGTAACACTTCTGGAGCCATCCACTCTGCCTGAAAAAGGGTTGCAAGCAAGCCTCTCATTAGGTTCTGTCATTTTACTCGACTTTGGCGCAAAAAAGAAGTAATATCATAAAGAATAATAATTTGTTCAACACAGCCAAAAGAATAAAGAAAATTATCCTCGCTCTTTTGTTCTGACCAAGTATATCCTTTTTCGTATAAAAACATTTAATTAAGCTTGAACTCCTCTAAATCTATTTCGGACTTATGCTTTAAATCGTTACATGGCCATATAATTAATCAAGATGCTAATCAAATTTCAATTTCATCATATATTCGTGACCATGCATCCATGGTAAATGACGAGCTGCCTCGAAAAAATGAGCTAATAATCTAAAGTAGGCTAATGTCCCTCGTTAAGCAAACCAGCAGCACAAGACAGCTGCAGCTATCTGAAGTAGTACAATGAAAGAAAAGGGAAGATGTATCTAAATTATCGGGAAAATCAGCTGATTGTAAGTATAGATTATAAAATATCAAAAGAGGGAAAAGAACAAGAGAATTCTTGATTGATTGAAACTGATGGAACAAAGAGAGTGAAAAAAGTCATTTTGTCGTACCGTCCCAGCCGTTGATCTGGATGAAAGGTAAGTATTGTGCTTAATTCTTGATAACCCGAAGTCGCACACCTAACCACACATAACAAATTCCAAATTAAAAGCTGCATATACAACTATTTAAACATCAAAATAATTTTTTTTATCAAATATTTCCTACCTTCACAACCCAGTTCTTATCAACAAGAAGATTTGGAGTCTTCAAATCACGATGCACTATCACTGGGGTGGAGTTATGTAAATAATTCATGCCTCTTGCCTGTAAAGAAATTGAACAGTGCATTACTACATGCATATTCCAAGCATATTGACAAATGAACTTCCAGACCACAAACATACAGCATCAAAAGCCATCCTCAATCTTCTGCGTTCATCTAATTGATTGTTGGGCCGATGGAGTAATCTATACAAACTACCTCTGCAAGCACAGAACTTGCTTCAAATGTCATTCAAAGTCATGCTGTAACATTATAAAAGATAAGTGTTGTCCTTAACAACCACAGGCAAATCAGAAATAATTAATGGTAATAGAATTTTCTAGGCAACATCAATAATCTGAAGTACAAACATTAATCATAGACTTTTGAATTTTATATACCTGGGAAGGAACTCAGTAATGATAGAAAGGTTTGGAGGATGGGTGATAGCTCCCATGAAAAGAACAACATTTGGGTGTCTAGTTCTCTTCATAATCCGGACCTTGCAAGTTA
Organism: Echium plantagineum; assembly: GCA_003412495.2. Classification (NCBI taxonomy): domain Eukaryota; kingdom Viridiplantae; phylum Streptophyta; class Magnoliopsida; order Boraginales; family Boraginaceae; genus Echium; species Echium plantagineum. The sequence continues at coordinate 22,883,201 of CM016567.1, read as the reverse complement.
TAAAAAATTCTTGTGTTGAGTGAGATCAAACAGATTACTTTTCAAACTGAACAGAGAACTTCAAGGATAAATTACTCAAAATCAAACTTCCTAGATGTATCAAATAGTACCATTACAACATACTATCAAGTTGTAGTTCTCATTTCTATTAATTATATTTTAATAAATCACGCATTGTACAACAAGCTCAATTTGTGTGAAACATCCTTTACTAGTGAAGGAGGACTTATCCATATTGTATATGCAACCATATGATGTGAGTTATATGAGTTTGCGCTATAAACCTGTTGCGAACCTATTTTAGGGTGGAACTCCAAGGATTCTTAATAAATTGGTTCATTTTCCTACTGGTACCATGATAAGAAGTAAGAACTTTGTCTTCCTGACATCCTGACATCTTTGACATGGTAAAGATCACTATACTGCTATCTAGTTTCTATATTGTTATAATATCCAACTTAAGAGATGTAAAATTTCCTTTGTGCCATGATTTTTCTTGCAAACGACAGCATTGTCTTACGGTCAACAAGGGCTCATTCAGAAACCATTTCGTAACATTGTGGGATAAATTCTATACCACAGGAGGTTGCATATTTATAAGAACGTTGATTGCAATTTACTATTTTTGAAACTACTGCTCATGATAAATATGCAGAAATGACTAGAAATCTTGAGCATCAAGATCAGTTATACCTCACTCTTAAACTCTTCTAGTGATTCACTGGTGATACCTTGGTCCAAAAATCTTTTAACCGCAACTTCCTGCCATTCAGAAATCAAGAGTTATATATTTGAAAGTAGTTATTCACTGGTGATACCTTGGTCTAAAAGATTGTTACATTCTGTATTTTGATGAGTTTAACTTTTCAAATTTTGCATTCAAATCATTTTTTTGATGTGTTGTATACTTTTTATGAAAATATACCAAAAAATAGTATTTTCAACACACTTTATTGTTGACTTGATAATTTTTATTTGCATCAAAGTTTTGGATGTCAACTAAGATAGCAAAGTTAGTTAACTTTTTACCAGAAAATGCAAACTGGTCGATCTTTCAGAGATGGAGGGAGTATAATATTTTCTAATGATGGTTGTAGATTAACTAGATGAAAGACGTTTGTTGAGCTAGAATCTCCTTAATTTAAGGCTGCACAGCATAGTTATTTAACAAGCTTTTATCAATATTAATGATGAATCATCGTATATGATCTGACAATAAAATAGACTAGGTAACTGCTGGAGCGAAAAATGTTGCAGTACAAACCAGAGGTTTAGTATTGAAAACTAAGGAGGGGGATTTTTTTTCGTTTGAGGCAAGATCAAAAATCATATTTTTTTTATCTGATGATAAGAACATTAACACACAACAGAAAAACTATAATTGAAAACAGAACATGGATCATAACCACGAGAACTTTGACAGAATCAATAATGTCTAGTGAACAAAGTTGAGTTGTCCCTAGGCTGACCAATCGTCACAGCTAAGTTGTTTCTATCAAATCTTCTGTTTCATAACGTTCACTAAACCTATAAGCATACAATTTTTTTATACGCAACTCTATAATTTAGTCTGATCTTCATGGAAATGCAGTTCTATTGAACTGAAATGAAACAGTGGTAACCCTTGTTGATTTACCATATATTTGGAAACTCCCTAATTTCATGTAACCCAATAGAAGAGATGATCAAAGTCTGAATGCCTTACGATAGATTACAATACAATGCAATGCAAAAGCTCATAAAGTCGTCAAATGATCTGGTAGCTAAGTAAATAGGCTAAGGAAGTTGGAAACTTACAGTTCCATGCCAGTCTCCATGATACACCTCCCCGTAAGATCCTGCAAGAGAATTCTTATAAAAATAGGAAGAGATGACAAATAAATCCAGTCATAGAATCACCAATAACAAATGCTGACTAACAGCAAAATTCATTACCTATACCAATACGTTCCCCCAAGGTGATATCTTCATAAGGTATCTCACAATCAGCTACATCATCAAATGTCGTGTCAGATTTTGTGCTACCAGTTGACCTATCTGATATTCTCTCGCCATCTGAAATGGTTCCCCAATTCTCATGGTCCTTTTCCCCACTTCCCCTCTGATCACGACCAATAACCTCATTTTCCTTATCAATTTTGGTGTCTTTCAGAGGCTTGAGTAATGCCATAGTGCTATCCCGTAAATGAGGAGAACTTTCCAAATTCTCATACTGCTTGCTAGTTGCTGCTGTAGTTACCACCACTGCAGCAGCTGTGGCAGTAGCTGCAGCTGCCACAGGAATCTCAATATTTGAATCACCACCAGTCTTTGCTGCTGCCACTACCATTGATGATGCAACAACAGCAGCCGCAGCTACAGCAGCAGCAACAGGCACATTTTTAGTATGTTTAACTGGAGAAGAATCGGACTCCAGGAGTCCATGCTCCTCAGTTGCTTCTCTCAGGTTTTGTTGCCTTCCACGACCATGTTGGACCTTAAAACGAATACCATGGTGAGGCAAAGGAGGTAAAAGATGTTGTTGATCATGATCATCTCGAGCTTCCTTTCTCTTACTCTTGTCTCTATCTTCGATTTCCATGTCCTCTCTTGGTGATGTGGTGTCCAGAGCTAAGTTATCTGACTCGTCATTGTAGATCTCAGTGAACAAGTTTGGAGGAGCAGCTACCCCACTTTCTAACAATACATCATGAAGCTTTTGAGCCAACTGGGGATTTTCTTTGGCAGCATCAATCATATATTGCGATACGTCCTTGACTTTCATTCTGCGTACAGCTGGTGAACTTACCCCTTCTGTCCAGGAAGGAGATCTCACATGAGAATATGGATGACTAGTTTTATGAGGTATTCCTTGAGATGAGTCTTTCTTAGGATAGTGAGGCTTCTTGAAGTTGTGTGAAGATAATTTGGAGCCTTCTTCAGCTTGAATCGTCTGTGGGGCATTCCCATGGGGCGTATAGTCACTTTGGCTGCTTGATTCATTTCTGGATGCAGAGTGTTTGTCACCACCAAGGTCAGAATTTTCTTCAAATGGACTAGCTACCTCACTTCTAGAGGATGCAACATGAGAGGAATCAGCACCTCTGGAAAGGGGAATCAGAGAAAAGAAAGGTTCATCATAATCTACATGACCTGCAGCAGGGTCAGATGGAATGAGTGTGCCAGGATCCGCCATAAGATCCACAATATACTCCCTGTAAAGAAAATGACCCTCTTAATTGAGTAGGCAACTCCGAGTCGATAAACACTGTTTCAGACAGATATGTCTCTAACATCGACATAGAATTCAAGTTTTGGGACTAGCAAATGAACTTTTCAATACTCGACATCGACTGTCCTGATAAAGGCTTAGTGGTAGTCTCTATAAATTTAAGTTCCTGCAAGGAAAAATAATCCACTCTGACTGAAGGATAAGGATTTCTTAAAATCTAATGAGAAATCATATTTACTGCCTGTCTCCCACAGTAACTCAGACCTAAGTTCTTAGTTATTATGGATATCATAAATCAGAGTGCTAAACATTTATGACAACGAATAGGTAATTATAGTCATTGTTTGAGAAAGTAGTATAGATAGAAAAGGCGCAACCTTCCATCACCAATCTTTACGAAATTTACAGCCACATCGTCAGAACCTGTATACTGCTGTCCTTTGACCAAGCGGCAAGGGATCCCAACACTATCAGCCAAAACCTGCACATTTCTAACACCTGTATTAGAGGATAGACTAACACTTGAGCATAAGAAGCGAAAAGGAAAAGTGGTAAATGGTATAGACAGGACCATATCTGATGTCCAGTAAAACTACTATTTTGACTACCTTCCATTATAACTCCTTTTCTGTCTGTATAAAGGATTGCCAAATTTCACGACAAGAAAAATGGCATCAGTTATCTGCTGGTGTTCCCCTGAACATAGCTATTAATTGAGACGACAGTCCAGCAAGAGTACACAGAGCTATTGAGTGCATGATCAACAAGTATAATAATCAGTTTAATCCTACTATTGGCAACACCACTTTATTAACTGCTGATGCAAAATTATAAGTTTTTAATGGTCAACTAGTATCACTAATTATAGGCTCCTAAGACATAAACACCCAGTTCGAATCTTTCGCCTAAGTTCACTGCTCAGTATGGTGGTTATCAAGAGGATGCAATAACCAGTTCAGTAAAAACTCATTTGCTAAAGAGGACAGTTATATTGTTGTATGCAGATCTTTGGTATCAATCTTATAGTTTAAAATTGAACTTCAAATAGCTGCTTACCTTGAATAGTAATGCACGATGTCGAGCCAAGCCAATCTTCAAAGAACCAAGAGGCAAAACCATGCTCCCTAGACTTGCCTTCAACTTAAAAGAGAAACTTTTCCATGCCATCAGCATGCTATCAGGATCCTTAACTGGACCACCCATATGATCAGAAACTAGAGTAGCAATATCTTTCACCAAGCATGATCCAGGATTATTCATCAGTACAGTCCTAGACTTGAGAATCGTATCCAAAGCTTTCTGCTCAATGTTTAACAATTTAGAGTCTCCAGATCGATTGACAAGAATGGCTTCCCAACTGATGTTGTCTGACACTGCTGTACGTTGTAGATCAACAAGAGAAGGCATCGAAGATAAAGCGGGTTCCAGAAAAATGCCATAGAGGTCATAGAAACCATCTAAGATCTTGTCATCATAACCGAGGGAATTGTAGTTCTGTGAAGCATGGAGAAATCTATAATATGAGACATGTTAGACGAAAATCTGATATCCGATTGTTAACACTCATGCTTGAAGGAGCAAGTAAGAAAATGGAGCATGGTCTCGGGGTGAAAGAAGAAAAAGAGCCACTAAGGCTACTTAATTTTGAAGCTAATCCTAGGCGACTTAGAAATTGACATTTCAAGACAAGTCATTTAGTTGTCTGCAGGAAGTCAACCATGACATAGGATCGCGAGATAAATTATTTAACATAACAATTTGAGTAGCTTCCAGGCTTTTGCAATTAACCATTAAGCTGTAACGGTGATGTACATCATTTTACGTGGATCCCCAAATTGAAAAACATATCAATGAACCATAAGATAGATGAAAACTGTAAAAAGGATAAGTCACAGGTTTGACAAGCTGGCTATTAATAAATGTAAGAAAAAAAAGCTTCCCTAACTTCCTCAAGCATTGCGATCCAGAACAGTGGCCAGGGTAGCAGATGGATGATCATCTTGGATGATAATGATTGTGAAATATCATAGTTGATGTGTCTATAGGCTTCTTCAATGTATAAGCACCAAGTGGATAAGATTAGAAAGTATTGGTGATTACGAAGTTCTTTCTTTGCGCGGAAACCATGTTTTAGTGTAAAAATAACATGAACGCACAGAATGTGCGGTCGAACCCCCTCTCAAACATCAGCCGTATAAATAAGTTTCAATTTTGTTTCCTTTTTGTGGCCTAAATATGAAGTAACACATAGTTTAATCATCATAGGTTTAAAGAATATGGATCACTTCATTATTACCCTAAGAAACAGTTGAATAAATAAACCGAAGTACCAACTACTCGATTATATGTTTATGAGGCTGGAGTATTAAATATTTATGAGGTTATAATGTTTCACTCTTCTTCTTGAATTTTAATAGTCATGTTTCTTTCACATTACTAATGCTGAAAAAGGAGTAACAATTTATAAACTCCATCAACGGGGGATTATTATGCAGTTGCTTAATCCCAAAGGATACAATCTGAAAAGGTAACAACTTATAAAACCAAATGAAAATATTTCTCAGTTGCCAGACCATCTATCTCATGTCTTTATCACAGCCATAATTGTAACAGCAATACGCGGTATCAAATTCTGTAGGAATGACTGAAATGAGAGATGAAATACAAGCTTACCCAGTATCGATATGCCACAACTTCAGCTGGTGTATTCTCAATGGCAGAAGAACCTAAACTAATTTGCTTTATAGCTTCAATCTGGACTGCTTCAGGGTCCTCTTTTGCACTCAATTCTAAAGCCAACTGTATCTGATATTCCTCTATATCAGGATCCCTATCATTGCTATTCTCTGAATCACGCCTCACAGCCTCCAAAGCAGCCTCCAAGGCGCTGCTACTCACAGAATCAGAAGGCTCCATCTTCTCCTCTTTGCCCAAATTCGATGAGGAAAGAGACCTAGGAATGTTTCTATGCGTAACAGAATTCAACCATCCCTGAATTGCTGAAAAGGGTTTGAGCTCTGAACTACGACGAGACCATTTTTGTGATACTCTTTCAGTTGATGACACATCAATCAGTTTATTCCCTTTCGATGATGTAGTTGAATCTTCTGAATCAACAGATTGATTTGACCCAATATGTAGTTTCTTCAAGAAACTTTTCATATTATGTCAATTTCGATATCAAACACTATACAGTGCTAGAAAACAAAAACTGTAGCATTAAACCTCTTCATTTTTCCTCCAAGCATCAAACTTTACTAGAAAAAGAGGAGACAATCCTAAGCAAAAGCATTTTTTTAATATTACTCCAAACAACCCTTTAATCGAACATCCACAACATTAAATCAAATCCAAACTCAATCAAACAATTGCAACTATACCAATTACTAAAATTAACAAATACCCTTTTGTCAACCCTATTTACACTGTCACCTTTACCTCCCTCCAGCTGTAAAAATCCAATCTTGCATTATATATAACATCACCATATATATTCAAACCTGAACAAAACTAGACTATAGCCTGAAGTAAATAACAAATTACACCAAGACTTATCCCACTAATTGGATTCGACTATACGAATACCACCTCTCCTGTCAATCCTAAGTAACTAAAACTCAATAAAAAGTATAAGAATCAAAATTAACAAATACCCTTAAGCTAAAACTATTTTAGCTATCACCTTGTACTGCCCTCCAGCTATAAAAAATCAATATTGCATCATATATCACATCAACAAGGGTACCTAAAAAATAGTTAGCTGTAGCCTAAAAGTAAATCAAACTCATTTAAAACAACAAAATTAAAATAAAAAATACTGGAAATAATAAGAATTGAGTATTTATGAATGGTTTTTAGTAGAAGATAAGGGAAAATAGAGGAATAATATACATTAACAATGGGGTTTAGTGGTCAGCTTAAAGAAGATAGCTGCAGACAGCAAAGACCAACAAGTGGGGGAGGGGGGGAGGGGGGGTGGGTGTGCTCCTGAAGTCGTCTTTGAGGCAAGTCAGAGGTTGGATTTTTTGTGGAGAATTTGGAAGAATCCCCCGTCCCGTTTTTTTTTTTTTTTTTATTAGCATTCTTGGTTTTTTCTTTAATTTTTGTATTCTGGTAATCCGTTACCTGCTCGAGCACCCGACTCAAGTACTCAACTTGATATATCGCATGATAGTTAAAGAGTAGGGTAGGAGCCTGAGATTGTCCTCGTTTAGAATATCCGGATCATTCGATATTTACTTGGTCCCTTATCAAACTACCAAATTAATTAATTAATTTAATATATGTGTTCAAATATTATCTACCACTAAGTTTTGTAAACTTTATTATCAATATTTTAAATAATTAAGGTTTATGTAATCAATGAAATATTATTAATCTAATAAAATAAACCAGTTTATCCATTCATCGAATTAGTATTCGGTGAGTCACGGTGCTTTTTCAATTTGAAGAATTAGAATCGTTTCATTAAATTTCAGGTGATATCGTTCTTTTCTCTTGCTAATTTATTTATTTTAATTAATTTTATACCTTTATTTTTTGTTCATTACTTAGTTTTATAATTTTGTTATTAGATATTCTATTGGTTACTTGTGTATTAATATTGTTTTGTCTATTTTATAATATGTTGCCTCGCAAATATTTATCCGGAAACGATAAAAGAAAAAAAGGAAACGTGAAAATGAATTGGTTATATCACAAAGAGGAGCTCTTGAAAAATTCATTTTCAAAAAGTATTGCTATAGCTAGTGATCAAATTAAATGAAAATTTTGCATCAAACAATACTCGAAAATATCGTTTTGTGTAACCTTATCATTTTTATGTTTCATTTCAATGAATAAAGATGAGTTATCAAAAAATCTAAATTTTATTACACATATCAAGGGCCCCTTTTTCATTTTTCACACTATGCCCCGAAAATCTATGAAACGGCCTGATCCCACAAACGACATACCAAAATTTTGTGAAGATTATATATTGAGGTAAAATGTTCATCATCACTCTGATTCCTTCCTCGAACACTAAACAAAACAACACATATAAAGAAAGACAAAAATAATTATTCACATTTCGATCAGTGGTGTTAAAAAAAATAAACAGAAGAGGATTCTTTTTGTAATAATATATTTACACATTCCCAGTCTTAACACAAACTCCATGCACTCTCTTTCCCTGATCACCCCCGTCCTCAACCTCTGTGGCCGCCTTCAGCGCGCTTCCTAACTTAAACTGATCATGAACAAACCCCAGATTCAACATCTCCCTAAACGTTACCAAAGCCTCGACAAACCTCTTTTTTCTGAGCATAACAAGTGATCAAAGTGTTCCATGATACCATGTCTCTCTTAGGCATTCTATCAAACACGTTACGGGCATCCTCAACACACTCACATTTATTATAAAATATAATAAGACTATTATTCGGTGCAACATAGTGGCTAAAACGAGAACTCAAGAAATGGGCATGCACCATTTTCCCATTTTAGTTCCTATAAAGTAGTATGCTTTATTGACTTCTCAACTTTTAAGACATTAGCTAATAGCTTTATGGGGGAATCAATACAATTAAATAGGGGTAGAAGAGTAATACTTTTATATCTTTAATAAAGTAGATTATTGTCAAACAATAGGTTAAAAAAAACAGAGGGAGTAGTTAACATGCCAGACAATCGACGAGTCGAAATCCTAATCAATGAGTTAAATTACCAAGTACTTATAATCTTTACCTCTTCCCGTAACGTGAATTCAACTTCCGCAAAGAATAAACCTTGATCATTTGAAGTACATTCCATAGTTTATCTCTTTCGAGTACTCCAAAGAAAAGGTGCGTAGAGAACGTTAGGATGACAGTTTCATCTTTTCAGACAAGTCTAGTACAAATGAGACAGCAGTGCACATGCAATCATGTGAGACGAATTGTCTTAGAAGATGTTGACTAATGTTGCATGTGGCGTAGCTTATGTGCAATGGTAATAACTTACCCCTCCTTAAAACCGGACTATATTTTGGGACATTTAAGAGAAATTGAATGACATCTTTGCTAAATTCAACATTCATCAATCACAATCAAGATTTATACTATCTTGACCTAAAAAATTAGAGTATTACCAATATTACACATGCTCACGAGCATCACTTGAACATTGATGTTATAAGTAATAATAATGATCGATACATTTGGGTTAATTGATTCATGTATATTCAGCTTTAGACTAGCTCTTTGTACTGCAATGAATGGGTTTTAACTACATTCAGTTGGTACTGTTATTTCTTTTCTATCTATAACTCCCACATAATCCAGATTAGTAGTAATGTTACCTTCTAGCCCCAACAGATCGAACCTCTTGAAACTGGGCATCTTGTATATAGATAGATGCTCATTGCGGTTGGTTTCCCCAGGACTGTTGGTAACAGAGATCTTCTGCATCAAAAATAGAAGATCTGCAGACTGTAGGTTTCCTCTAGCTCTTTTGATAACACCGACTGATTCTTCAATAAAATAGACGCTGGCTCCATTCAATAGTAAGCTCAGACCAACATGTCCGTACAACAGCACAGATGGGTCAAGGAAGCCAAGAACACTCCAGCTCCAAAGCCATTATGTTCTCCATCCAAAGTCAGATACCAGACAGAAAATCAATCTTAGCAGTGCTTCCCCCATCATCTATGAGGCAACATGTATTCCAAAATCCAGCGGAAAGATAGAAAGATGAATGCTCTCTTTATACTAGAGCTACCACTGCTTCGCTGTTTGTAACTTAGGCTTTCTACGGGTTTTTTTAAGAATTGAGAACGCGTCATCAACAGTCTTTTGAGATGATTGGGTCTCACCAGTCAACCACTCCAACGCCTCGCCAGCAGCACTTTTTTCTGCTTCCTTCTTACTATTGCAAGGGCGGCCAGTAAAATCCATCCCATTAAACATAACAATTGCAATGAACTTGTTATTTTTTGATTGCTTTGTCTTATACATAGGAGGCTGATGTCCTCCCCTGACGAGCATATTTTGGAGTTGAGACTTTGTATTATTACCACCGGCACCATTCACCGACAATCTGCCCGCTTGCAACACTTTCTCAGCCTTCTTGGGTATTGCTGGCTTATAAGCATAGACAAACTTACCCTCACATTGATCTTCCCTGACCAGTAACCTCACGGCTGATAGTAGATCGCTATGATTTCCTATGACAATCTTCGGATTTAAAAGCTGGCACACAATTTTTTTTATAAAGGTGAGCACAAAAGAAAGAAGGTCCTTCACATAAATAAAAATTCTGAGAATTTCTTAAATCAAGAAAGAAGCAATCTTAGTGATTTATTCCAATTTCAACAAAATAACTAGGAGGACAGTTGTTACTAGAGTGATGTACCTTCATCTGAATGAATTCATCTAGTTCTGTTTTCAGCCTCAAGTATGTATCAGCTAAGCTCCGCTGAGTAAAAAACTCTAAGTATCCCCCAAGCATTGTCAGATGGCCATAACTCGATTCCTGTCAAAATACGAAGTAAAGAACATTCTTACGTTGTGAAACTGACGTATACACAACGAATAACACAAGGCTTCATGTACTTACAAGATGTCTGGCCAATATGCTTCCTCCAAACAATAGCACCATTGAGTCTGACACAGCAGTTGAATCCCGGAGAAAGACTGAATTTACTTTCACTTTGTCATTGAATACTAGCCATGGTCGCGGAATTTTAGGTTCTTGAGCATTCACAGAATTCTGATCACCACATAATTGTAGAGGAAGATAATTAACGAACAAAAAATCAGGTGGTAAATGTATAAATAAATGTTAGTTTCAATTATTATCTTAGATACAAGAAGATAAGAGCAAAACACAAATTACCGCATAGAGAAGCACTGGCCCATCCTCCATTGTTTTTAACGATATTGACTTGTCCTTGTTCTGCATGACAGACTTCATCAGTTTTTATTCATAGGACAATACACAGAGAAGCAAACTAACACAACCTCTTAAAGTGAAAAGAAAGGAGAAAAACTGATATTAAATTTCATTCATACAGCAAGACAACATAAGTTAATGCAGGAGCCTGCTTCTGTTGTAGTTCATACTTCACAGATGAATTATAATTATGATACTAACTCTTACTGCTAAAAGGTGATTTTCTCATTGTTGATCAGACCAATAATCATGTGTTAATCCATCCATTTACATAGCACTTACAATATAAATCCAAAAATAAGATCCAGAGTAAGTCCAATGCAAAATGCAAATGACAATAACAGGCTAACAGCTAACAACCAAGGCCAGAAAGAAAATAAAACTACTGTGATGGCCACTATTTATTCAGCCAATGCCATAATATCCTGTTGTCTCTACTTTCAAACTTCTCTCATCATTTTTTATGGGCAGTGAAGAAAAGTCACTAACCACAACAGAACATATTCCAGGGAACAGACCAGCACAAATAACTGAGCGAATAAGATGGTTGTCCTCACTCCACATATTGCAAGTCTCCAGATTATCAACTAAACCAATTTCCTTCAGTAAATAGAAGAACTGCTTTCGAAGAGAATCAATAGCTCTAAGAGTTTGAGAAGAAAGAAAGTTATTCCAACAGTACTCATGGCCATTTTGCTTCCTCTCTGCATCTTTCCAACCATCATATGCTCTAACCAGGGCAAGATGATCGCTGAAGTCACGGGCAGCAAACTGAGCTTTTGCAGACTCAGCAAGCTGTAAGTTGTTTAATAGATGTCAAGAATAATACAAGTATATTAAATAAACAACAGTTGTACCAACAGCAAAATCTATCACACTTGTTAACCAGACTTTTTTATCAAACAAGATGCCAAAGGTTTAAGGGCATCGGTTTCTGTAGAAGTGGGGAAGTTCTTCCTTTGTGGGGTTGTAGAGCAGTAATCTATCAACTGAAAGTCGGGACAAATTTAATAAAGCAAATGAACTTACATCTTTCTTGTCAAATGGCATCATAAATGGATCTCTGGCACTTAAACCAGCCACGACTGTCATAATTGGATCCAAACAATTGAATATAGCACCATAAACTAGCATCTTCCCCAACTTTGGTTCAACTGGAATCATTGACAACTTACTCCCTGCACAAACCTCTCACATTAATTTCATGTTTAGACCTCAGACAAGGGTACTTCTAGAATATCAGAACATGTCCAAGGAAATGTTCAGATGAACTTCAGTTCAACTACCTAGTACTGTCAGATTCTCAGTTTCATCCAAAGCACCAATTGTCTTCAAGTATTCTATGGCATTGTCAACCTGAAAGAGAGTCAAGTGGATATCTTCATAAATCCTACAAATAAAAAAGCATCTGGAAGATACAATCACATACGCAATGCACGGCCACTTCATCACATGAGATCTCATCGGGAATGGTATAGCAATTAAAAACGTTGCAATCCCATCATATTGCATATGCAATTGTGAGTATACACATGTCCAATGATTTTATATTCTCTGGCTTTTACCGTCAAACATAATTTAATTGAGACTTACAGATAAAGGTTCTGGTGACTGCAGAGCTTTAGATAGGAAGTCAGAAATACTCCCAAGCTGTAAGCTTTTGATTTGCAAACATAAAGACTGCAATGGGGTCCTCAGGAGTTCTGGCAACTGATATTCTGAAAAGGCATCATGGACACATCTTGGATAGAGATGGTAAGACTCGCCAGCTTGCACACGGCCAGCTCTTCCTCGTCTCTGATATATGAAGAAAGGCTTTTGTAGGATTCATGCAAAAACTTGTTTTCCAAAAATATAATATTAATGGCACTAAGGTCCTAGGTTAGTTACATGTTATTAATTGAAACTAAGAGTTTTAACACCAGAAACTTATATTGGTGTTACCTGTTTTGCAGAAGCCTTTGAAATCCAAGATGGGAGCAAACATGGGGTGTTGTTTAACGCATCATATGAAGTTTCTTTTGCCTTCCCACAGTCCACCACAAAAACCACATCATTAATAGTAATACTAGTTTCAGCCATGTTGGTGGCCAGAACAATCTTCCGGATTCCATCTTCAGGCTTATTAAAAATTAATTTCTGCAAAGAAAAGAAATCATGCAATGAACGATAACAAAAGGTCAGGAACATATACGTAAACTCCGAAGATTATACATAACCAACACTGAAAATATCAAATCATCGGCACAATTCTAAGAGAAATATTATCAAGTCAAGTTTCTTATATGAACAAGGAATAAGCAGTTAAATACCATGCAACAGTGACTAGGGAAGTCAACAGCCCAATATCATTTCTTACTAATTGGAGTTTGGGGATGTTAGCAGTGCATCTAACAGGACTAAACAGAAAGAACCACTATAACTTGTAGGTAAGTGGTCATCACAACTGCAATTTAAAGAACTCGTTCAGTTTCTCCCACTATGTACTTCCTTAAAGTTGGAAGTCTTACATCTTAGTTTACACTTTACACATCATAATATCTGCATACATGCACCTTCATATACCCTTAACATTAAAAAAAAGTGCCATCACAACAATACTTCTTCCACTATGCCACAGTAAGCCATATTAGAAAATGACAAAACTTCGCAGACATTACGAAACTTCAATCACCACTTGCAATGTAACACACTCACATAGGAACCACGGAATTTAAAGCTCAGCACATCCAAGAAATTTAATAAAAAATCGGATTAGGCATACTATGCAAGGTTAGGCCTTTTTCATCGAATAGTTAATACAATACCTGGGTAAAATATAAATTCAGTTTCAAACAAATAAGTAATTAAGAGAATTGCTGAAAAAAAATTACCTGTTCTGCACTTGACATGGATCCATGACATGCTAGTAGCAATACCCTGCTAGGGTCTCCAAGGATCGGATGAGATTGGAGCTGATCCTTCAATGAATTTATATCATCCCAACCAGTCATAAAAACCAAAACAGCACCAGGCCTTTCATTTCGACATATGTGGCTAAGAACGTGTTCAATGAGATTAAAGCCAATTGAATCAGGATTCCAACAGGAAAGTGACTCCTGAGTCCATCTGCTGAAATCTGTAAAATCCGCAGCTTCAACAGCATCCTGTAGAAGAGCACAAATCTGAAGCTATCTACTTCAATGCAAGAACAAAAATTGGTAAGATGACCCTGATACCTCTACAGCTGAAGCAATTTGAGTCTTTCTTTTTCTAAGAGTCTGTTTCTGCATTTTCCACTTTTTGTCTTCACCATAATTATCAATTTGATTATATGGAGTCAATCTATAGCCAGTCATCTCCAAGATGTTTTCCAGAAAGTAACTTCGAACTGGGAATGTAAAGCCCTGAAAATCGGACAAATTACAGCTCAATGAATAGCTATGATGATAATTTGTCAGAGACATCTATTTGAAGAAACGCTTTGATCAACCAAGACATTAGAACTAGTTTCCCATAGTGATGTATGCATTAACATAAATGTACCATTAAATAATATTAGAAGCCTATTTTTACAGCAACATAAAAGGGAAAGCAACGCTTGGTTATATATAGAACCAAAGACAACAGAAATGTTTGTGTGGGCAACAGGAAAACGCCAACATGACACCCTTCCCTCATCCACACACCATCACCACCAACGGAGGACCTACTTGATAGTTACCGGATTACATATTTTCCTCCATTATATATTAACCGGATTACATATTTTCCTCCATTATATATTAACAGGATCATCCCGAATGCAAACCCCTTCCATTTGTTTTTACGATAGAAGTATGAAGTTCATTCAAAACTTACAGGAATATGGATCATCGGCGCAGCACCAAAATATGAAGAAAATAGCTCCGCATTAAGTGTTGCACTCATCAGAACCAACCTCAAATCTGGTCTGCGAGGTAGCAGATCCTTGAGAACAATCAAAAGAAAATCTGTAAAACAAAAAATCAACTTACATGAGAAGGAAGAAAATAAAGAACTAGGACAACTGGTATAAACCATTATTACCTTCATTCATTCCTCGTTCGTGAATCTCATCTACAATGACATGAGTCACCCCTTTTAGCTCTCTATCAAGAAGAAGTCTCCTTAAAAGAATGCCTGTAGTGCAAAACAGAAGACGGGTGTCCCTCCCTCTCATTCCCTCAAGGCGAACTTTGTACCCAACCTTCAAAAGTGGAATCGAAAAATAAAACATCACAAACAGGATCTAAGTCTCTTAGGAACTTTAAAAGTAGGGACTAGAAGTAGCTGCGCATAACATACCGACTCTCCGAGGCTCTCCCCTCGCTCAGCAGCAACCCTTTCAGAAACTGCCATAGCAGATATTCGTCTTGGTTGAGTGCAAATTATATTGCAAGTTGCTCCACGTTCAGCTTCAATCTCAGACTCTAATATATATTGGGGCAATTGTGTAGTTTTCCCGCATCCAGTTTCACCAGATACTACAACCACCTGAGAAAATGGAAGTGGTAATAAATACAATTCTTGAAAAAGAAGGCTCAAATTGTATAAAAAACATACAAAGGAAATTGAAAACCAAAAACAGTCTTGACAAGGAGAAGGACAAAATCCAGCTTTAAAAGATGACCACATTTGAAAATAACATGAACAACATCATTGACTAACAGTCCGATCAAAGGCAAGTGGTGGTAGAAAAAGTAAATAATTAAAAGTGAGTGATATTAGCACTGAAAAATTGGCATATACACTTTAAAAGTGAATGAGACCATATTACCTCATTGTGGACACATGGAAGGGTTTTGGTCTTATTGTCATTTTTGGAGTGCCATAAATCACTTCCCTTAAATAAAGAACATCGTAAAGGTAGCGATAGTAACAAATCATCATTGAAAACTGGCTTGCGTATATAAATGGTATATTCCAACATAATAAGTCAACAGATGTCCTAAAAGCAATATGGGATTCATTAAGTCTCTACAACTTCCCGTATTGATTACAGCTTACAATTACACTAGTTAGGGCATAAATCAGATTGGAAAGTGTCTTGGAGATCAATTTCTAAGCAATTTGAGAAAAAGAAAAAACGTTACAAAAATAATAAAGTTCAGAGTATAAAGAAACCTGATTCTGGGAAACGGCTGTTAGCAGAGTATCTCTCTCTTTATGTGCAGGAAGACTTCTCCGAAATTCTATCATCTTTTGGCCTTCTGGAGATCCCTGGGCAATTTAGATTAAGGAAGAACATAAGTAGTATTAACATGAAAAACTCACAAAAGCATTTTGTTAAACTCAACTCAACATGCCCCAATGACTCTTAGGCTAGGCAGGGTAAGGTGGGGTCGGACAAAAGCGTCTATATATAAATCAGTTTTTTATGTTATGTCCGTACTGGAAAAGAACCTGTTTGGTATAAAATGTCAAAATTTAGATGTTCTATGAGGAATTAACAATTCATTTAGAACCCACCTATCAATCGACAACACCATTTGCTGAATGGAGAACAGTTCATTACTCAATCCAAAACAAAACATAAAAACGAAAATAGTATATTCATGCATTGTGGGGCTTTCATTGCTCGTGATCATGGCTTACAGATTAGTTGAGAAGAATAAGAATATATAATGCTCCTATGTTGTACAAGTAAAGAACAAACCTGCCAATCTTGTTGTCTGTTACGTATTTCCAAACTCCTTCTCCGAAGGATCCTTTCTGCAATTAAGCTTTTGGAAGAGGTATCATCAACTTGGTTTACCACTTGATCATTAGATAGAGCAGGGGATCTTGTAAAGACATTACGAGGAGCATTTCCGTTGATAACTGATTTTTTAGAAAGATATGCCTTTAGATGATCCTCTACGCGCTCTTGCACAAAAGAATCCAATTCCACCTATCAAACCAGCGGAAAGATCTGATCACTATATATTACACAAGTATATTCACGGGCATTTATGTTTACCTGTATCTAATCCTTAACAGAAGTAACCATAACAAGTTTTGATTACCTATAACAACACCATATAAAAACTAAAACTTGGAAATTGAATGCTAAAGCACGAGGATGGGGAAAGAAGCCTTCAAGAAAGCAACTATGTACCACTCTTTGTGGGCGTTTGTCGTCCAAATCTGGTCTATAGTTGGGCAACGGAAATTTACTGAAGACGACCATTTTCCCATATTGCCGGCTGCAAAACAAGACAACGAACATGATCTCGAAAACTGAGATGAAAGAATATTCCCAAAAGGCATGAAGTTTAAGGTTTAACATACCTGTGTAAACCCATCCTGGATGCCATAGTGGATATATGCTCAAAATCACGTCTGTCTTTTTTCTCTTTTGACACCACTTCTTGTTCATTTTGATTACGCATAAGCAATGTAAATTTCCATCTCCAGTCTTCAATGTTGTCAACCGTTGAATCACCCTAGTAACCAACCATCAAATACTAATTCATTAAAGAAAGCAAACATAGGGTCAACAAAAAGAAAGAAAAGAAGTAGCTCCATGTGCCACTGAACTATTCTCATACACGACATATCCAATCTAAGATATTCATACATTTATGCTACTATAATTATCAATTGTCCTCAATACATTCTATATCATCAAATTTATAACAAATATGTTCGTTTTCCCATTCTTCTCAAATTTCCACGAACATTAACAGTAACCAATCTTTCACTAACTTAAAAGTACACTCCCTCCACTGCAAATAAATAGTCTTCTTTGAATTTCAATTGTCAAAATTAACGAAATTCATAAGCTCATTTGACATGCATTACTCCAAGGATTGTTCATGTTAATGTTAAATAACATTAAAAATACAAGCTTTTGCACATTTTTCATCAAACATTATACACTACATTAAACAAAAGACTTGCTTCCCAAATTCAGCAAGTCTACCGTCAAAATTCATAATTGAACAATCTTTTCGAAACTGAGTGATCATATGGAAAATCATACCAATTGGGTGGACGACGCAGTATCCAACTCCCCCTCGCTCTCGGACCCATACTCATCATATGCAAACCTCCCATACCCAAATTTTTGCTGATGGAAATTATGCGATAAACTGGAAGCCGACCTTCTAGTCATCTTCAATATCATATATGATGATGATAACGATGATGATAATAGTGACGATGACGATGTTATTAATGATGTTGAAAGTGGTGTTAAGAAAGTGAAATTAGTGGAAACACGGCGGTGATGTGGCGGAAGGGGGCGGGGGAGGGAGACGTGGAATCGGCGGTGGAAGAGTGAAGTGGTGAAGGGCATGGTGGGTTTAAGATGCCTAAGGTGGTTGAGAAATGATGAATTGGGCATTGTTCGATTATGGTGGTGGTGGAGGGGGGGTGGAGGGGGTGGGTGGGCGTTGGGGTTTTGTGTGGTGGTTAGGGTTTAAGGAAAATGAGAACATTTGGTGCTTAGTGCATTCATTGTCAAGGTTTTTTCCGGGAACCATATACACATATGACATACCCAAATAGTGTTTTTTTTTAATTAGTGAAATGACTATTTGATGATTTGATCTTCGGATGAAATTTCATGAAATTTTATTTATAAATAAGCAAACAAAATAATTATTTTACTTCTCAAAAAACGCTATTTATGGATTATGTTGTTTTATATAACAACTCATGTGTTATACACAATGACAATAGTAATTTTTTAGAAGTAATATGATTCTTATGCCCTTTTATTTAAAATTGTAGTAGATAAAAATTGTTCGGTTGCGAACAAAAAATAGTCATTTTACACCTAAAAAGTATAGTTCTAATATAAGAAGTTTAAAAATTTATTCCGTTTCCTACTTTATTTAATTGTTGCACTTTTTAGAGTTGAACTTAAACATATAAAAAGTAATTTTATAATATAAAATAAATTTATCTCAATCAGTAATTGATATTGTCGTAATGATTGTGAAAATTAAACTTAAACATAAAGGTCACCTGTTATTTTATTTAAGAATAAAATCTGATGCAATAATCATTAAATAAATAAATTTGTAATAAAATTTCAATTAATAGTATCGAATCTTTTGTGCAAATATGAAAAAATGGATTGGAGAGAATATAAATTGTAGATTCTTTGCAGCTGATTGACTCATTATTGTGTTGATCATCAATCAGATTCCTTCCCTCAAAAAGTAAATAGAACATCACAATTCACAGTTACCATTAAACAACACAACAAAAACAGAAGAAGAAAAACCCAAACAAAAAATGGAAGAAAAAGATTTGGACTTTATTCTTGTACCTTTGGGCATGGTTATTTTGGTGGTATACCATTTTTGGCTTGTTTGCACAATTCACTACAACCCCAAGAGAACCGTGATTGGTATCAATGCTCAGACTCGTTATAAATGGGTTCATTGTTTGATGACTGTAAGTTTTTCTGTTTAATCTTTGGGACTAGTGGCTTTGAATATCATTTACGTTTTAAAAATAATCACTTCGGTCATTCGAGTTCGGTATAATCATATTCCGATCGCTCTTGTTCATAAGTAAAGCGGAGTAACTAATCATCGATTTAAATAAATAAATAAAAGTAGAGGGGAGTAATTGAAGTGGATTGTTTTTCTAATACGAGTGGTGTTTAAAGCCATTTGTCTTAGTCTTCTTTAAATTCTCTTTGGGATGCTGCATGCAGTAGTTTTTTCTGTACTACCATCATCCCCAAAATCCCAAAAAGATTGTCCAGTTTCATTTTAAATGGTGAAAAGGAACGAAGTTTATAGATTTAACTGATATATAACATTGATGTGAATTATAATTATATCAAATTATTTTGTTAGTAGTTTGTTTTCGATGGTGAAAGTAACAAAGTATTACGAGTAATTGATATATGAAATTGATTTGAATCAAAATTATCGTAATAGGAACTAGACAATCTCCTTGGGATTGAGGGAATGTCTTTGTTATGTTCTGTATTTTACTTATTTTTTTTCAATTTCTTGATGGTTTTTGTATTTGCTGAATGGTGTAGACTAAAAGTTACTATGAACATGTTTTTGCCTCTAAGTTAGGTGGTTGCAATTGGGTTTAGTTATTTGTCTATACTTTGTTTGATACTGCATTCGCACTTGGGATAGTTATTTGACTAAAAGATACTTGTTTTACAAGGATAGTCTTGCATGATAGTTTGTCGTTAAGTATCTTCCATTCGCACTTGGGATGTTTAATGCTCATATTTTGTGATACAGTGATACTACATTATGCTAAATATATGGAATGTAGCTTGTTTATTAACTAACTTTCATGTACTAATCGCTAATTTCCATGTACTAATCGCAGGACCCCTTGAAGAATGGTGTATTGGCAGTTCAAACCATTCGCAACAACATCATGGCTTCAACACTTCTGGCTACAGCAGCTATTACTCTCAGCTCACTTATAGGCGTATATGTGAGCAATGCTTCAGGCACTGGACCATCTAAAATAGTGTACGGAAACAAATCTTCAATCATGGAATCCGTTAAGCTTTTTTCTATCTTGCTCTGCTTTCTTGCTGCCTTTTTGTTCAACGTACAGTCCATTAGGTATTATGCACATGTTAGTTTCTTAGTCACAGTGCCCACTTCAACTGACAAAAGAGGCTCTATGGAGTATGTAGCTAGAAGTTTGAACAAAGGAAGTTTCTTTTGGTCATTGGGATTGCGAGCGTTCTACTTCTCGTTCCCTCTTTTCCTTTGGATATTTGGGCCAATACCTATGTTTGTGTGTTGCTGCATAATGTCATTTCTTCTTTACTTCTTGGATACAACTACAACCGTTACAAGGGATCTGCACACTCATTCTATGAAAGAGGATGTAAATAACTCCAATGTGGAGTCTCTTCATCATTCAGTGTGAGTCCATGTAATTTTTCAATTAGCTTCCATGTTTTAGAGTAGATATTAGCTCTGGAGTTACTATATACGCTAATATAATGTTTTATACTGTTTGGTGATCCTTCCACCTCCCTATTGTTATAGTATCAAATAACTATTTATGTTGGCTTCTCACAGCCAGAACACGATGTCTCATCTTATTATGTCTCGGTCATCTGGAGGCATTCCTTGTGCTCTTGATCAGAGCGTTAATTTCACATTTAATTTATTTGTTTCAACTTCTTGTAATAATCAACTTTCTTAGTTCAACTGTTCATTGATATATTGTCGGTTTATAACCAGGTCATAGTAAAACAAGTTACTTTCTCTCTTCTGGTAAAAATTGAATAACTGTGGAGCCATGATATTGTAATGGTTCCCCAAAATTACATCATTCGCGTGGAGTTCAGGTCTGGGAAAGGTGATTTACTTTGTAGTTGTCCAGTCTAATGTAAGTTCTAACAGAAGCACCATCGTCGAAGAATCTGACATTGCAATAAGCTTGACATAGCTTTGAGAAATCTGTCAATCTGTCTCTCCATGTGTGTTACTCTTCCTCTATCAGAAAGCCGATGATGCTTGGACTCGGTTCAAATGTTATCATGTTTAAACCAGCAGATAATTGCGGCATTTAGTAAACAGTACTAGTTCTCTAAATGCATATGATTTTCAACCAAAATATTGTCATCATCAAAATATTAGCCTCCATAGCCTCTTTTACTATGGGCGATACGACATATTTTTTACCTTCACAACAACCAGAATATAAAGCATGATATATGTTTAAACAGCTACTTGACTCGAACAATCTACCTGTTTTAAAAAGCTAAACCTAGTTATACATATAATAGGGAAAAAGATTGGAAAAAAGTAGAAAAGTTCTGGGTTGGCACAATCCAAACCAAACCACTCTACTGGAATTGAGTATGCTTACCAATTGGACTAACTATTCCTTTGTTGTTAAATGTAGTTTGTTTAGTTTTATCACAGATATTGGGGCCGGAATAATTTTGAATGTAAACACGCTAATCAGATATACCAATATACCATACTTCTCGTTGTATGGAAATGGGTATGGGGTGCTTAAGCAGGTGTAAAGTCACATGAGTTTCCTTGACGCTTTTAAATTTCCAATATTTATTACATATAACAAAGTGACAATTACATTTTCATTTAAATTTTATATATCATTAAATGTGCTATTTATCATCTAAAACATCATAACTTTAGGATGAGTGATGCCAGCTTATTTAGCATCTTTTGCCAGAACAACCCAGCTATTAACTCCTCAAATGTTAATAATTATTACTAGTACAAAAAAAGAAAAAAAAACAATATAAAAATCAATCCAACCACCTTTGTTATCATACAAGAGCATGTGAACATTCCCTTTATAATATTTTCCATTTTCGATTATATACTATGATCTGACTTTGGTCTCTGCGTTTTTATTGGATTGAAGAAAATATTCCCAAATTCAACGTATCATCTACCAAAAAATGCAACATTCGTTCCCCTTTCCTTGTAATTCACAATAATCTATCTTAAATTTCCAACATATTTTTTTATATTTTTAGTAAGCGTATGAGTGAATTTAAAGCACCAGATACTCATGAAAATGACACAAATCTTTCATTTAGTTATCCTACACGACTACTGATGGATCCACCACCACCCCCCTATCCGAATACCCTTGTCGATTCTTCTGCTACCGCCAGTGCCAAGAACGTCGCCTCTCCTTGTTTGAGCCAAATAGAGAAGATGGGCGAGAACTTGGCGCCGGCCCCTGGTGCCAAGTTGCGCCTGATGTGCAGTTATGGGGGGCGAATCATCCCTCGCCCCCATGAAAAAAGTCTCTGCTATGTTGGCGGGGAGACACGGATTGTTGTAGTGGAGAGAAAGTCCTCTCTTTTGGACGTGCATTCGCGACTGTCACGTACACTCCTTGGTGGCCGCAAGTTCACACTCAAGTACCAGCTACCAAACGAAGAACTCGATAATCTCATATCTGTCACCTCGGATGAAGATATGGAAAACATGATTGAAGAGCATGATCGGATAATGGCAACCTCACCTTCAAAGCCTTCACGCCTTCGTTTATTTCTCTTTGTTGCAAAACCTGAAACCGCGGCTTCCATGAGTGCGCTATTAGATAATGGCGAGAAGTGGTTTATCGATGCTTTAAATGGTGCTGATTTGCTTCAAAGAGGGGTCTCGGATTCAGCCACAATTCACAACCTTATAGAGTTCGATGGGATGCTAAAAGGGGATCAGTGTTTGCCCACAGATGCTCAACCTGCTGCAGCGGGGGGTAATGAGCAAATGATCAGGGGTGTGGAACAAGAAGTACATATTACAATGCCTGATTCACCTATGGTCGAAAATTGTTCATCTTTTGATTCCAACATTTCTTCACCATCAATGGCAAATATAGCTCAAATTAATGCCAGAAATGAAGACGTAGCTACAACTATACAACCTTTTTGTCCACCTGATCATAGTTGTATAGCCACCATAACGTCTTTGGTTGGAGAGAAGTCGACTGATGCTCTGTTGGACAATGTTGGTCCCGTTATCTCTGTTGAAGGGAGGCCGGATAAAACAGTCTCAGTTGGATACCGGAAGCCTCCATTGCAATTGCAGCCAGTGCAGAGGACATTTACTGATCCATACACCTTGCCATCACCAAATTCGAAGAATACTGGCACGTTACAATCACCTGACTCAGTGGCAAGGTAATCATCATCTTTAACACCCCCCCCCCCCCCCCCCCCTCGCATCCCCCTTTCAATTCTATGCATCAAATGTAATTGTACCCACTTTGCAGTGATGGCAGCCTTACATCCCCTGCATCTCACCCAAAACACGTATTGTACCTAGATGCGGCTTCACCTTCAAATGAAGAGACCAGATTCTCTGCTGCTACAAATGAATCAAAGAACAAAATCGTCAACTCAAGCCCTCACAAGCAGATGCAGCAAACTCATGATCCAGTAATTGTATCATCCTTCCAACAAAATGCTCAACAACAGTTCGTCAATTTTAACGCACAATACATCCAGTCACCAAGCACCATGCCCGTCTCCTCTTACTATCAGATGTATGCAGCTCCAAACCAGCAACACTTCCATCAGCACTACCCAGTGTACTTAATGCCCATTAATCATCCTCAACCCTTTAATATGTCTCAGAAATCAAGTATAGCTAATGACACAGCCATCGCTCCAACTCCATCAAATCTAGTTTCTGCTCCTTACACAGAACTCAATCCACCTATCTACACCGCGAAAACAACAAGCTCTGAAACACTGGAAGATTCACCGAAAACAGTTCCTGAACCAACCTCACCATACAACCATGTTCCACCAAAACGTTGTCAACAGCAATACTATTATGTCCCTCAAGGCCAACCACCATCACATTTTATCCCTCCAGCGTCTGCTACCACAACAAAATTTGTCCACAATTATGGCAATGAGCAACTCAAGTATGTTCAGTATCTTCCATCACAATATCAACCAATGCCACCTGTAACATCACAGGCTTCTATTCCTCAATCGGCAGATAATGATACACGCCAAATCAAGACTTGAGAATTCAGAGCTACTTTGAATTAAACAAAACTTGCTGGTTATATCAAATGTTACATGTTATATGTAGAATAATCAAAATGTGACTTTTGTGTTAAGCTAATATATTATAGTTTCTCTTATATAAATTCATTGGTGTCTTGTAACAAAAGAACTCGTTTCATTCATTACAATCTTATTTTACAAAATGGCATGGACATATTGCAATTATAATAATTAGCAAAAAATAACACTCCCTATTGGCCAAGCAAATTTACTAGCGATAATAACATAATAAGGTAGAGATAAATCTATTAAAGTAACATAACATGACTGGCAACATGAAAATTGGTCCGGGATCAGAGCCACATCCGATAATCGAAGTTCAGACATTACGTCGATTGAAGTCACATCCATGAAGCGAAAGTTAATTGGAGCTGCACCAAGATGTTTATTTGGAGCTTAGACTCCCATTTGCGTAGTTTAGAATGTGTTTCCTCCAATCCTCCTCATATGATTTGTATGAGAAACCTTAATACTCCATAACTACTGACTTCCAATAATTACAAGATACTCCATAACTAGTGATTTTCAAAACAAAATGGGACCATTTGATTAAATATTAACCTAATCAGATTTAACCTTTGGGATAATGTAGAGACGTAAATATTTAAACAAGAATTATAACAAGCCTTAGGATAGTTCGAAGAGCCAAAAATCGAACATCCCACAACACCAAACTCGCTTCCCACTTTATTAAAAAATGTTCCAAGATTCTTTCTAATTTACTAAGTGGACTCTACTATTTTATTTTATCGAAGTATATTTATCTCTCCATGGGTCCAAATTGTTTAATCATTTTTGGTATTTTAATGCTCCAATGATTGATCCAAACTCCATTACTTTAATATCTCATGAAAATGGAAACCATTCTATTTGTAATAAATTTTAAATTAAAATTGAGGAGAACAAACGAGTGTTAAATATATTTAAATAATTTTTTTACTATAGAGTTGGAGAAAAAGGACAATTACTATATTTTATATGCCACCATATTAATAAAAAATTACTTTTCAAGACTGAAGAGGAAATATATTATGTTGCCTCCTTGTTCTCTTCTAAACTCAATCTCTAGAGTGCTCTGCATTTCATGCCGAATTATAAAACTAGAGAACTGTTTCGGTTCATTAATTTAATTATCAACGTAAAATCACTTGTATTTTCAATGTAAACTTATATGACATTTATAAATTCTTTTTTGAAAATGATACACATAACGTACTAAAATCTATCAAAAGAAGTTATAAAAGAATATATTTTATATTTCTTATGATTAATAAACAAAAAATTCCATGAAAATTAGCTTTCATGTTTTATCATGCATATGAAGGGATAGTAGCGGATCTAGGAGTTTTTAGAGTGTCTGTTCGAAATCGACATAATTTTTAAAATGCCTGCTCAAAACATTTAAATATATTCAAATAAAAATTTAAATGCTAATTTTACATTAATTTTTCTTTAAATATATATAATATCTTTTTTAAAGTGGTTGTTCGAGTGAACAAGCCTGAACCAATGTGGCTCCGCTACTGTAAGGGGACCTTAGTGATTAGGAGGCCTTCCAGTGACTAAAGATCCTCGATTCGACTTTCATTGTTAGGGGGTGGTGGGTGGTTTTATGTATATATATACATATATATATATATATATATATATATATATATATATATATATATATATATATGAGGGGACCTCGGTTGTCTTCAGTAATAAGTTTATTGCGTTGTTAGTAAGTTTATTCCATTGCATATCAGTTGTATTTTAATCTGGACGCATGAATCTTGCTGCCATATTTTATTATTAAACAAAAATTAACAAATAAACAATAGGGGGGGGGGGGGGGGGGGGGTGTAATGGGGGTGGCAGAGATGGAGATTTATATGATTAATTGAGGACTTTGAGGCCTCAAGTCTCCGTGGTCTATTTTAGTTTTTGGTCATTTTAAAATTTCTTTAATTGGACTTTCATTTTTTCAATTTTAAATTTCATTTACTCCTACCAAATCAAGCTTGGCCAAACTACTATAATCTCCATGCACATCAAGTCGATTAAAGGTTCAAGCCGATTCAATTAGTGTGTCGTCTCAGGTATCAAGTTTCTATTAAGTGCGGTTCCGGATTCAAGCTCAGAGCGCCGGATCAATTCGACTAGATAACAGTGGTCATTCAGCCGGCCATTCTCACTCAAAATGGAGAAAACAACAAAAGTTTATAGTATTTCCATTTCTCTTTCCCCTTCAATAAAGGTTTTGAATAAAAAAAGACTTGATGTTCCTACTTTCACAACACTACAAAAATGCCTTCAAATCTTCATTTTTTCTCTTTATATTCCAAAATCCAATCAACAAATCACACTCATCAAAAACCCACTCAAACCCATTCAATTGAGTGTTCCTTTCAGACATCCTCTGTTTTCCCCTGTTTCCTCGCAAACCAATCACTAAACTCTCAAAAACATCACCAAAAGTCAAATATATCTCAATCAAAAAACCTTCAAAATTACCACCAAAAATCAATTACCAAATGAATACAATTGGATGTTCCCTTCACACATTGTCCTCTGTTGCCCCCTATTTTTGTCTGAACACATCAGCCTCTGTTTTCCCCTGTTTTTCTCCTCAAATCCCAATCACCAAAAATTCAAAATTATCGCCAAAAGTCAACTACCCATCAATCAAAAAAGCTTCAAAATCCTCACCAAAACTCAACTACCCCGATTCAATCACTCCTTTTGCATGCATGGCTGCTGCAACAGAGGCGCAATTAGCTGATCCAAGAACTTTTGGGATCAAGAATTTGATGGAAACTTATTCAATTGATGTTCACAGAGCTGAATCAAGGAAATTGAATGTGCCCTTGATTGCCCCTTTTACTATAGCATCTTCTAGGCTAGAGAAAGTTGAAAATGTGGCAATTAGGATTGAACTGAGTAATGGGAGTGTAGGGTGGGGTGAGGCACCCATTTTGCCTTTTGTTACTGCTGAGGATCAGGCTTCTGCATTGTCTAAAACTGCTGAGCTTTGTGAGTTCTTGAAGCAGAGGAATGGGTTGACTTTGGAGTTGGCCTTGAGTGAGATAGGTGGGATTGTTCCTGGGCACAAGTTTGCTTCTGTAAGTTACAAAGTCTACTCTTTTTATTCTTTATTTGAGCAAATTAGTTAAGGTCGCAAGAACATCGAATTAGCCAGTGGTTGATAAATATTGGGGGTGGGGTGATTATGAACTATATATAGAAAATTAGTTTAAGGTTGCTTAGCTTTATTTATGCTTGGGTTAATTCTTGTTATTAACATCCCTACAACCTAATCTGGCTGATCAATTTGTTTTTGGTTTTTGAAGATTCCATTAAGTTGTTTGGTTACTTTTTTTTGCTTCTGTGAGTTTTAAAGTTCACTCTTTTACCACTTATTTATAGGAACTTCTAATCTTTTTTTGAGAAAATCAATGAAGGTTGGTTAGTTTTATTCATGTTTGTGTCAGTTCATAAGTTTCCTTTGGTTGGTCGATTCAGTTCTTGTTAACTTCCTTGCAATTGAATCTACTTGATTGGTTTAGTTAGTGTATAAATTCAATCTTAATGACTAATGCGTGGTTTTTTGGGCTGCCTGTGTGGTTTTGTATCATGTGGATGTTATGTAGTATTCTTGTTAAAGAGGTGTAGCAAGAACATCAAATTATGTAAACAAAGATTGAGTTTGTAATCTGGTGAAGATTGAAGACAGGTCTCTCGGTTTGGAAAGTAGTAACAATAGACTTTTCGAGCATTGCAGTTTTGTTGGGATTTGTTCTTATATACATTATCCATCTTTGTTATCTAGTCCCTTTAGGAATGTGTATTTCAAGTCCATTGCTTGCTGAACCTAAGTGAATTGAACGAGATCTCATAAGAGTCCCATTTTCTCTCTTATCGTGTTATGGATAGGAGCCCAATATACTACTAATATATTTATGTCAACGTTATGCCAGGAAATTAGTAAGTACAATAGGTAAAGTGAAGATCAGGCAAGATATTGATATGTCGAACTCTCAAAAGAAACTTGCGATATCATTCCATGCAACACTGCATTTGCCTTGACCTTTGTAGTAGTATGTGCACCACAAATATTGGATAAATTTCAGGTTATTGTGGTGCTGATTATGCTGTGCTCTATTTTTAAGGTCAGAGCCGGAGTTGAGATGGCGCTGATTGATGCTGTTGCTAACAGCATAGGTGTACCTTTGTGGAGACTATTTGGTGGAGTTTCAAATACTGTAACTACAGACATCACAGTTCTGTAACTTTAACACCCTTGAGTAAACCAAATTTAGATGTAGCTACATATGCTAAATCATCAATCACTGAATACCTCTAACTCGCTTTTCACAATGGGATATGGTGGACAGATTCCAATAGTTTCTCCGGCTGAAGCATCTGAGCTGGCCTTGAAATATCGTGAACAAGGATTTAAGACCTTGAAGCTTAAGGTTGGCAAGGATCTACAGACAGACATAGAAGTGCTTCAAGCAATACGCACTGTTCACCCTGATTGCCTCTTTATTTTAGATGCTAATGAGGGTTACACGTCTCAGGAAGCCATTCATGTTCTTCAGAAGTTACATGGTAAAATTGTCTCTACCTAAACTGTGCATCCAGATCTTGTTAGCTTTTACTGATGGGAAGAAGATTGATAATTACGGAAGTATTTTATATAGTATTATGAAGAAGCTCCTTGTAACATATTTGATTAGATGTTGACCAATTGGAGACAACATGTTCTCTTAAACTCTTCCTGCTGCTGTAGAGTTAATCTCATGCTTATCACATTCTTGCAGACATGGAGGTCACTCCAGTTCTTTTCGAACAACCAGTTCATAGAGATGACTGGGAAGGTCTTGGCCATGTTACTCGTGTCGCCAAGGGTAAATTTGGGGTATCAGTTGCTGCAGATGAAAGCTGTAGAGGTTTTGATGATGCAAAGAAAATAGTGGAAGAAAAGCTTGCAGATGTTATCAATATTAAGCTCGCTAAAGTTGGTGTTCTTGGAGCCCTTGAAATTATTGAGTTTGCGAGGAAATCAGGTGTAAGCCTGATGATTGGAGGTATGGTTGAAACTAGATTGGCAATGGGCTTTGCTGGTCATCTTGCTGCTGGTCTTGGATGCTTCAAGTAAGCGTCCGCTCATTTTCATCCACACCCACACCACATTGTTGTTCTTTCATGTTATCCTGAATTTACTTCCTCTTCAGTTGTCCTGTCCAGCTGCTGATAACTTTGTATGTTGTTGTTCATAAAAAAAAGGAACATGAAAACCATTAAAGTGAGAACTGCCACAATGTGATAATTGGGTGACCAAATATATCTGTAGACTGTAACGCAGTTTGATATAAATAAAAATCTTTGAGGTGAACTATGAAATTTTAAGGTCAGTCATAGATGAGTAACTCTTGACTATCACATTGCAGATTCGTCGACTTAGATACCCCTCTTCTGCTGGCGGAGGATCCAGTTTTTGGAGGTTATGAAGGTATATTACATTGACGACATGATGACTTATATTTGCAAACTGTCTTTTCGATGTTAGGCATTCCCCAAACTGGTATTGTAACCAAAAGTTGTATGTGTTATTAGCTTCTGGACCAGTTTACAAATTTGCAAATGCTAGAGGGCATGGTGGTTTCCTTCATTGGAATGATATTGCATGGTAAGTTCACAAGATTTCATTTTCTATAATACTTGGTACAGTTTTTTCAGTGGCATATCAATTTATAAAACTAAACTATCACAAATAAAATATTAGCTAAAATTCTTTTGCCCCCCCTGAATTTTGACGCACTGGTCAGATTGCCTCATGAACTTTTAAAATCGGTCAGTTTGCCCCTCGAACTACCCAAACAAGTCATTATTCGGTGGACTTATATGTGAAGTCGTTCTTAAACAACTCCTGTTCCAACCTGCCTAAAGACTGTTGCCTTATGCGCCTTGTGTTTGCATTTACTATATATGCTTAAATCCGTTCTATACTGTTTGGTGACCTTCCACCTCTCTATTGATGTAGTAACAAAGGAACCTTTTATGTTGGTTTCTCGTCGATAAAACCACGTACAATGTTCTCAGTCATCTGGAGGCATTCTTTGTTCTCCTAGTCAGAGCGTTACTTTCACATTTATTTGTTGCAACTTGTTGTAATAATTAAGTGTTTTAGTTTCAATTGTTCATTCATAAATATTGTCGTTTTATTTGCAGATCACTGTAAAACAAGTTGCTCGCTCTCTTCTGGTAAATCAGATAACTGCGTAGCTCTGATATTCCAATAGTTCCCCAAAATTACACGTGGAGTTGAGGTCTGGAAAAGGTGATTTATTTCTTGACAATCTCCCTGATATGTGAATCGAAAGCACTTTGTAGATGTCCAGTCTCATGTTAGTTCTAGCCGAAGCACCATAGTTGAAGAACCCGACATTGTATTAAGCTTGACATAGCTTTGAGCAATCCGTCTCTCTATATGTCTTGTTCTTCCTCAATCACAAGTTGAAGATGGTGCTTGCCGTTTGTTCAAAATTTTGTTATCATTTATGATCATGTTTAAACCAGCAGTTAATCCACTATTTCTTTAAGTGCATATCATTTTCATGCAAATAGTCTAATAACACTCATTTGATCGTTTACTCCAAGCAAAATGCAGAACAACACAAGTTAAATTACCAAATGCATTGATTTGAAAGGTTAATAATCGATTTTACAAATATGTATGTAATCTTAGTAGAACAATTGATACAACTAAAAGGATGAGTATTTGCTAAAATGTGTTGCTCTTGCGGGCTGGTTGGTATATCTAACGGCGACGTGGTTCATCTGCTCGGTGTAGTACGTTGAATGAGTTCGTTTGGTTTTTGTACCGATTTAGTATACCTGCAGTTGATGAATGTCGTACTTCTTTCCAATACAATGCTACCAGGAGATATGATGATATGTGCCGGTCATGTGTAGCTATAAAAAAATTATCAAGTGAGCAAAAGTTGTAAAGACTCAATTCATAATTTAAGAGAGATCAAATGTTACCAATATAAAATGATTTCTTCCGTCGACGTGGCCTAAAACCAGGTATTTTGATGGTGGGCCCCTATCATCGAAGATAGCTGGAAGGCAAGTTATCCTTCCAAGGTTGCTAAATGTGATGAATACCACATTATACGTTATAGCCACGACGTGACCGCATTCAGGGCAACGTCATCCAACTCTGTTCAGAAGCGGGTCCCGACTGGTGATATCCCCTGAGTTGTAGTTCGTCAGCAGTTGAGAGCGCCCCCACTATCCGCTGGTAAAGCTGTGGTCGTTGAGACAGCTCGAGGAGGAGATCGGTCCTAACTCTAGCCCAATCGTCGGTGTTCCCGTAAATTGCTAGTGCAACCGCCCTAAATCCACGGTTGTCATCTCTAAGTATATTGGTAAAACTTTGAATATAAGGGATAATGTACGAAGGAAATTGGTCTGCGTACAACGAACCTTATAGTGGCAATGGTTCGCTATGAGGCTTCTTACGAAAAATCATGGGAGAGGAAGACATTCTACTTAGAGATGATGGTGTATTCAGTGTGGCGGGGACGATTGACTACCTGAATGGTTGCTTCTGGAAATGCTCCTCGGGCTACCCTGCGATGATCCCACCCTCCAAACTCGTCCAACATTTTTTTTCCTTGGAGATTATTTGTGACCAATAAATTTGATAACATTCTCAAAGGCAGATGTCATTCTCATATTCGCTTCTTTTGATTTACTGGGCTTCGGTTTCACTTATAGGGCGACTATTCTTGGCGCATGTGGATTATAATGAAATTGTTCAAAGCCGGACAGAGTCATGCTCCTGCACAATAATATTTGTTGGTGTGTAGTATGTTGTTTATAACAAATTATAACACATTAAAATTATATTATAATGTGTTTTAAATGATTTTAATGTCCTCTAACTGATTTTAATGTGTTTTAAATGAGTATAATGTGTTTTAAATGATTTTAATGTGTTCTAACTGAGTATAATGTGTTTTAAATGATTATAATGCATGTTAAATGAGTATAATGTGGTCTGAACGATTATAATGAGTGCTAATTGATTATAATATGTTCTTGGTGGTTATAATATGTTCGAACAGATTATATCTTGTGTTCTTGGTGATTATAATGATTATAATATGTTCTATTGGATTATAATATGTTATGTTCTATTCAAGATTCTAATGTATGAATGCTCGTTCTATAAATGATATGCCCATTTTGAATGCTCGTTCTATATTCCTTAATTTTCGGTTTTCTTTTTTTAATTTTAAGTAACAAAATGATTATTATCCTACTTGAGTTTGAGCTCCAAATCCACATTCTTCCTCCAATAATTTGAACCGGCAATCTACGGAGAAAATTGTGAAAATACCAATGTTTGGGTCCTCTATTTGCCCAAATAGACAACACTTTTTTAATGAAGAAACTACCACACTTTTGGAGTGAAATGACTAAATTACCCTTAAAAAATCTGCTATAAAGACACTATTCTCTATCTCTTTCATCATTAGTATTACACGTTTCTCTCACATCTCTCTCTACACCCCCTTTCTCTATCTCTTCCATTTATCCTTCAATTTATACTGCAACACAAATATGATGTTGCTCTTTACATCAATTAGTGGGTGCTCTTGACGATTTATGTTCTATTTGTGTTTACAGGCCTGTAAATTTGTGTTTCTCTTTGGCCAATCGTCAAGAGCACAAATCGTCAACACAAATATAAAGTATCATATTTGGCCTGTAAATTATCATATTTCTCTCTCTCTACACCCCCTTTCTCCTTCAATCCATTAAAACAATTATTTTTTGCTAATAAATACGCCATGTATAACATATCAATTTTTGTCAGTGTTGAACTCTGTAACATCAATTTGGTGCAAAAATTAATCGTAAAGATAAATGGTAAAGACAAATTTAAGTTCATTATTGTGAATTTAAACTGATTAAAACGTATTATAATAGATTATAATACATTATAATAATAGTCATTTCAACCCAAAAAACGAGAAAATAAAATAATGAAAAAAAAGAAAAAAGACCCAAAAAACTTGTCTAATACTATTAATTTTTCATTAAGGGTAAAATAGTCAGTTCACTGCAAAAGTATGGTAGTTTCTTAATAAAAAAAGTTTTGTACATTCTGGCAAATAAAGGACCCAAACAGGGGTATTTTCACTATTTTCTCGCAATCTACGCCACCTATTTACTCCCCAAGAAGTTGAATTATCATTCTATCTATATCCTCAACGATGGTTGTATATATTTGTAAATAAAATAAAAAATCATTTCAGTACCCATCCCAACCCATTATTCAACAAATTAACTATGGTTGGTATGTAAATCTGATGTGGACAATAGTTTTTGAAGAATCTTTCGAACACAGTGAAGCAATTTGAGCCAGAAAAAAATATTCACAGGGAATATATATTTGACCAAAGACTTAAAGAGCATATAACAAATACATCTATTAATAGATAAGTGGCAAACGACAATGTTACATTTTAAATCATTCATACATACGCACAAAAGATGAGCTATGAGAAGCTCCAGTACTATTGTACTAATATACGTCCTATTACATCGATCGGGGAATCAAACTTACTAGATATTTTAACTTCAATCTTGCAACATGCCAATGTCTAGTCCAAACCTGTAATAAAGTCAGCTGCAATAACAATATTAATGTAGTCCAAACAATATGACAAATCATCCTTAGAGAGTTAGAGGTATGGATGAGCATAGTTTGAGAAACGGGTGGGTTGTGATGTGGTAGCTTTTTCCTGGGAATGCTCTCCACCTCAAAGGGGTCCTCCATAGGCTCCTTGCCTGGCCTGTGTTTGATGGGGGACTCCTGTCTCTTTTCCACCCTAGATGGAATGGAGGGTCTAGGGAGATCAGCCTCCTGTCCCTGGGCCATTGCAGGAGTTGGAAGTGCTCCTGGATGTCCGGGGTAGAGCTGAGATCCCGTCCTAGGCCTCCTAGGGACCTCTATGAAGATGGAAGTGCTCCTGGATACCTCCTGGGAGGTGCTCCTGTGTCCCATGGCTTCGGGTGGTGGATGTCCGCTTGAAGAATCTCCTCCTGAATGCTCCAGCTCCAGCTCCGGGTACCTAAGGCCACGACTGGCTAGGCCGCGGCCACTCCGACGATCAAGTTAGTAAGAGATCAAAGGAGTGACTAGAAGAGAAGGGAGTAAAAGGAGAGATTCTAAAAGGGGGTTTGGAGTATATGAAATATCGGAGTATTTGCTAGGATGGTCGAGTAAGAATTTCTACCTTGAGAGAGAATTCTTACCAACCTAATATGTTGTAACCTGATATTTTCCAACCTTGTGTTTTCCAACCTTGTGTTTTCCAACCTTGTGTTTTCCAACCCTCATTCAAGTGAGAATGAGTGAGTATTTATAGGCAAGAGCCTTTGTCTTGAAGCCTTGAGATGATGACAAGTGGAAGGTGAGGATTGAGCAAGTCTTTCTTTCACCAAAATGTGGCCTACACCTTTTTGGGCTGACCTTGGGCTTTGAAGCCCCTTACCCGAAATGGGGGTCTTCTCCTTGATAAAAGAAGGCCCTCATCAATTGCCCCTTTAATGTTTTTGCTTGTCCATTCAAAATGATTTGGGAAGTGGAAGCATTAAGTGATCTTCAAATGCATCTGGGCGCTGACACGTGGGAAGAGAACCCAAGCGGTTTTCCCTATTACACAATAAAAGGTAAAAACCGCCATTTTCATCTTCACTTTTTCTTTTCAAAATCGAAACTTTCCAACTTCTCAAGCAATACTCTCTTCTCCAGATTTCTCTTCGTTGATAAGCCAAGGATTTCTCACCATGTCTGACCTTGAGAACCCGACTGTCAACCCCAACATGCCCCATGAATATGTGGGTCGCACAGCCATGGTCAACGTGCTTCAAGAGGTACGTTTAGCCCGTAGAGTCGTTGATATTGGTGGAACCCTCTTGCTTTCTCCGGGCATTTTCTTTTCTCGTGAAACTTGGCCGGAGATTTACAAGACAAAAAACAGAGTGGTTATTTTCCCTAACGTCCCTGTTCTTCCTTTTCAGGCCACCCCTGCAGTTCCTGCCACTGACGCGCCTATCGAGGTGGGGTCAGAGGACGCTTCTCCAGAACTGCCTCCGACTGTCAGGAGGAGGGTGAGGACGAGAAGTCAGG
Source organism: Echium plantagineum (assembly GCA_003412495.2). NCBI lineage: Eukaryota > Viridiplantae > Streptophyta > Magnoliopsida > Boraginales > Boraginaceae > Echium > Echium plantagineum. Next base: position 22,847,375 of record CM016567.1, on the reverse strand, counting down.
ACGTCCCTACTGGTTCAACTTCAGAGGTAATGTCTGTCGAACCTTTATCTGTGGTTGCTCCTCGTGCCCCTCGGGCAGAGGAGGTGTCGAACCAACCTGGGGGTCCCCGTCCCTACGTCCGTACTGAAGCGGATCTGAAAGAACTTTCTGACTATCTGCCTAGGACCAAAAATCCCCTCATTGTCCCCACTCACTTGAATTCTTTGAGGAGGTATTACGACATCCCTGTTGATTTCACTATACGGACTGGGGTCCAAGGAGAGGGTCCTGATATGGCCCTTGTTCCCAGTGTGGGGGAGGTCCCTGAGGCCTATAGGGGCTACACTAGCGTGTTCTGGGAGTCCCTGAACTATGGACTCCGCTTTCCCCTCTCTGACTTCACGAAGGAGGTGTTGATAGCCATTGATAGGGCTCCAGGACAGATCCACCCCTTTTCCTGGCTCATTTTGACTGTCTTCCAAATTGCCTGCCAAGTAGCAGATGTAGCCCCTACCCTTCCCCTTTTCTCCAGCATATACAGAGTTCAACATGAGGGGGTAACTTCCACCTTTAGGGTTAGGGGCACCAACTTCCTTTTTACCAAGGAGGCTGGTAAAATTGAAGGATATAGGTGGTATAGGCACTGGTTGATGGTGAAGGGAGACTTTGGTGAAGGAGTCCCTTTGGTCTGGTCCTTCTCCCCTACCACTCTGGAGCCCAGTAAGTCTGCGGAGGTCCTTGCTGCTAAGGACACCCTGAAGGCCTGCTTTACCAAACCCTACCCTGCGGATGTGTGGTGTGACCCGGAGGTCATGGCCAAAGCGGGGCTTTGTGCTCGGAGGGTGAGGCATGCCAAAATGGAATGGAGTAAGTACCTCCTGCCCCTATTGTTATTTCTTTTGTATAACTTTATGGCTGTTCTGATCATATTCCTTCTTGACCTCAGAGGCTCTGTTGGATGCTAAGATCCCTGTGGCGACCAAAATTGATAGGACAACCTTCCAGGGCGTGGTGTCCGGACAGTCTGTCATGCAGAAGGTGTCCAAGAGGAAGGCCAGTGAGGAGGCCAAAAGCAACAAGGGAGTGGTGATCTCTGAGGACAAGAAGAGGTCCAGGAAGAAGAAGAGGACTATCTTGGTGGACTCCCCTGTGTCCACTGATGTTGGAGGACAAACTCCTATGAGGGAGAAGACTCCTGTCCAAGTTCCTCAGGACAATGAGGCTTCTTCCTGCTTTCCTGCTGGCTCCCCGACTCTGGTAATTCCTCCTGTACTAAATAGCCCCCCTGTACTTCCCCCTAGATCTCCCCGAGTCGTCTCTCCGGGGCTATCCTCCTCCTTGGGTTTTCCCCCTCCTCCTGCCTACCTTCCCCCCAGGGCTGATGTAAGAAGGGAAGTGGCTCCCCCTCCTCGTGTTGAAGAGAGGACTCCGGAAGGGTCTTCTGCTCCTCCTGTGCTGAAAGATGTCCTTCCCCGTGCTGATGTGGAGGCTGCCTTGGAGATGAACCCAGAGGAGTTGCGTCAAGCCATAGCTGATCTGCACTTAAAGGTAATGCTTTCAGCCTATCCTTGTATTTTTGGATTTTCATTAATGTGTTGAGTCCTTATTCCTTTGCTTTCAGGCTGCTGCTTACTCCCATGCTCTTCATCTCTCCCGGAGTGAAGAGAGGGAAGCAGCTACTAGGGAGATAAGGAAACTCCTTGATCAGTTGGCGGTTGCTACTGCTGCCCATAGAGACACCTCCTTAGAGCTGCAAAGGGCCCAGGCTGCTATCCAAGAGCTAGGGAAGGAGAAAGAGGAGATCCAGCAGAAGCATAAGGATGCCATGGATGATCTGGAAGCCACCCGTGGCAGGGAGGTAGCTGAGCTGAGGACGGCCATGGTGCTGGAGGTTACCCGCAGTGAGAGGCTCCAGGCTGATCTGAAGGAGTGTCAGGACAAGATGAGCCAACTGGAGGAGTCCGAAAGCTCCCTCAAAGATACTGCCATTGAAGATTTCCTTGAGTCTTCGGAGTATACCACCCGTCTCACCAATAACTCAGTATCCATCCTCCTGAACTTCTGCAGAGGACTCAAGAAGGACATTCCCACCATTGGGGATCATTTCTCCCACTATGTCCAGGATGTCCTGGGTGAGGAGTATTTGATTCCCTTTGGGCCAGATAGCTCCTCTGAGGATGGCTCTAGCTCGGGTGAGGAGTCCGGGGACTCTTCTGGTGGATCTGGAGGCCAGACGAACGAGGGAGGTCAAAGTGGAGGAGATGGAAAGGAGGCTGCCAAGGAGGCTGAGGAGGCTGACATCCAGGAGATAGCATAGATCCCCCCCCTGAAAACCCTTTTATCATGACTGTCAAATTTGTAACTTATGAATTGTTAAACTTGTTTGTTTTGTGGATTCTGTTTGGTCATGTGGGTAGTGCATGAACCATTTAGGTTGTTTTGTTGACACTTTAATGTTGATGCACTGTTTTGACTGCCAATATGTGTTGTTTTTATTTTTCACATATCCCCTTTTTTCCTCCTCTCCTTTTATCCTCTTTACTCTTTAACTCTTTTCCCTTTACTGAACCTCCAGTTCCATATGAATGAACACCTTTGTTGTTGTTCCCAATACTTGCCCCTTTTATGAGTGGTACTTGAGTAACAGGTGCTTCTCATAAACATTTTTGCCCTTCTATCCTCAATCTTGAACACATGTTCTAGTCTGGGATTCTTGTAAGAGCAATGATGCTGTCCTTTGCATGCGAGTACATGTGCCTGGGTTAGTTAAAGAACTAGGCTCCGGCCCATAATGTTCTACAAAGGTTGGCATGCACCAGGAGTAGCTTAGAAGCTAGACTCCCTCCACCCCTATCTTGGGCTAGGGTTTACCGGAGTGAAGAGGACTTGAACTCCGCTCCCATTGTGGCCTAAGGAGAGTCACATACCTGGGGAGACCTGAGTCTATGCCCCTTGACCCTTGTAGGTGCATCTGGGTGCTCAGAGGTAGTCAAAGAACTAACTCCACACATGTATCCTAACAAAGTTTTGCATTGTTGGGGTGCCTTTGTAAAATTGCCTCCTTTGTACACATAGGTGTTCTGTAAGGATTGACACCCTCTGGGGGGGAGTGACTGAAGAGCTGGACTCCCCCTGGCTCCTGGAAAGCTAGGAGTGACCGGAGTGAGTTTGATACTGGGCTCCGGCTCCATCTGGACTTCAGGAGGCTTTGGACAGGATGAGGGAGTAGTCTGGTGGTCTGGACTCCCTGTCTCCTGTGGAGGGGTATGTGTTGAGAATAATTTAAGGATTATTCCCGTGCCCCTAGCGCGTACAATGGGTGTCAGGAGTGCGTTTGTCACCGGACTCCTGCCCATTGCGTATCACAAGAGGTAACACTTGTTGGGGAGTTAGTTGTGGAACTAGCCTCCCCGGCCCCTGGGAGCAAATGGGTGTCCGGAGTGAGTCTGATACTGGACTCCGGCCCATTGCTGTAATGAAGGGGGTATGTGTTGAGAATAGTTTAAGGACTATTCCCGTGCCCCTAGCGCGTACAATGGGTGTCAGGAGTGCGTTTGTCACCGGACTCCTGCCCATTGCGTATCACAAGAGGTAACACTTGTTAGGGAGTTGATTGAAGAATCAGCCTCCCCCAGCCCCTGGGAGCAAGTGGGTGTCCGGAGTGAGTCTGATACTGGACTCCGGCCCATTGCTGTAATGAAGGGGGTATGTGTTGAGAATAATTTAAGGATTATTCCCGTGCCCCTAGCGCGTACAATGGGTGTCAGAAGTGCGTTTGTCACCGGACTCCTGCCCATTGCGTATCACAAGAGGTAACACTTGTTAGGGAGTTGATTGAAGAATCAGCCTCCCCCAGCCCCTGGGAGCAAGTGGGTGTCCGGAGTGAGTCTGATACTGGACTCCGGCCCATTGCTGTAATGAAGGGGGTATGTGTTGAGAATAGTTTAAGGACTATTCCCGTGCCCCTAGCGCGTACAATGGGTGTCAGGAGTGCGTTTGTCACCGGACTCCTGCCCATTGCGTATCACAAGAGGTAACACTTGTTAGGGAGTTGATTGAAGAATCAGCCTCCCCCAGCCCCTGGGAGCAAGTGGGTATCCGGAGTGAGTCTGATACTGGACTCCGGCCCATTGCTGTAATGAAGGGGGTATGTGTTGAGAATAATTTAAGGATTATTCCCGTGCCCCTAGCGCGTACAATGGGTGTCAGGAGTGCGTTTGTCACCGGACTCCTGCCCATTGCGTATCACAAGAGGTAACACTTGTTAGGGAGTTGATTGAAGAATCAGCCTCCCCCAGCCCCTGGGAGCAAGTGGGTGTCCGGAGTGAGTCTGATACTGGACTCCGGCCCATTGCTGTAATGAAGGGGGTATGTGTTGAGAATAGTTTAAGGACTATTCCCGTGCCCCTAGCGCGTACAATGGGTGTCAGGAGTGCGTTTGTCACCGGACTCCTGCCCATTGCGTATCACAAGAGGTAACACTTGTTAGGGAGTTGATTGAAGAATCAGCCTCCCCCAGCCCCTGGGAGCAAGTGGGTGTCCGGAGTGAGTCTGATACTGGACTCCGGCCCATTGCTGTAATGAAGGGGGTATGTGTTGAGAATAGTTTAAGGACTATTCCCGTGCCCCTAGCGCGTACAATGGGTGTCAGGAGTGCGTTTGTCACCGGACTCCTGCCCATTGCGTATCACAAGAGGTAACACTTGTTAGGGAGTTGATTGAAGAATCAGCCTCCCCCAGCCCCTGGGAGCAAGTGGGTGTCCGGAATGAGTCTGATACTGGACTCCGGCCCATTGCTGTAATGAAGGGGGTATGTGTTGAGAATAGTTTAAGGACTATTCCCGTGCCCCTAGCGCGTACAATGGGTGTCAGGAGTGCGTTTGTCACCGGACTCCTGCCCATTGCGTATCACAAGAGGTAACACTTGTTAGGGAGTTGATTGAAGAATCAGCCTCCCCCAGCCCCTGGGAGCAAGTGGGTGTCCGGAGTGAGTCTGATACTGGACTCCGGCCCATTGCTGTAATGAAGGGGGTATGTGTTGAGAATAATTTAAGGATTATTCCCGTGCCCCTAGCGCGTACAATGGGTGTCAGGAGTGCGTTTGTCCCCGGACTCCTGCCCATTGCGTATCACAAGGGGTAACACACTTTTAAGAAGTAGTTGAGGAACTAACCTTCCTCGCCCCTTCGGATTCAAGTGGATGTCCGGAGCTAGTTTGGTGACTGAACTCCGTTCCTTGACCTTGATTTTGGTTGTAGAAGTACCTTTTTCTCCGAAATCCAATTCCATTGATAATTTGTGGATGAAATTTCAAAATGGATTACAAAATGGTGGGTCTCACCTCAGCAAAAGGATGCTTGGACTGTTTTCAAGGGTAGTACTTCTTGAGATAAATGGCATGCCAAGTATGTTCGATAGGTTTGCCCGATAATTCCTCTAGGAGGTAAGTAGCTGGGCCCAGGATCTTCCTTACCCGATAGGGTCCTTCCCATTTGGGGCTGAGTTTCTCCTTTTGTTTGGGCTTGCTAGCCTCAAAAAGCCTCAGGACCAAGTCCCCCACGGATAGTTGCCTTCCTCGGACTCTCCGATTATAGAATCTAGCCATGTCTTGCTTATGTTTCTGCATTTTGTACAAGGCTTTGTCTCGTAGCTCATCGGTGAAGTCCATCATCTCTCTCATTCGCGTGTCGTTTTGACCCTCAACGAAGTGAGATTGTCGGATGTTGGGAAGACAAACTTCTACGGGTAGGACACACTCAGCTCCATACACCAAGCTAAAGGGAGTCTCTCCAGTGGAGGTCGAAGGTGTTGTACGGTAGGACCAGAGTACCCGGGGGAGTTCATCATACCACCTCGCCCCGGACTCCAGGAGGTTTTTCTTGATACCAGTGAAGATAGTCCGGTTCATAACCTCCACCTGGCCATTTGCTTGTGGGTAGCATACAGGGGAGAATCTATGTTCTATCCCCAACCTTTCACACATCCCTCTGAGTAGCTCTGAGTCGAATTGGGGTCCGTTGTCTGAGACTAGGATCCTGGTATCCCAAAGCGGGTAATGATATTCTTCCATAAGAATTCTTCAATGTCCTTAGCCTTTGTGTTCCGGAGGGGCATAGCTTCCACCCATTTGGTGAAGTAGTCCACGGCCACTACAGCATCTTTGTACCGGACTGATGGCTTTACAAATTGCCCCACTAGGTGTATCCCCCACATTGCAAATGGGATAGGGCAGACCACCGGGGTCATCTCAGCTGCTGGAGTCCGGGGTACGGGCTGCATTCTTTGGCAGGAGTCACAGCTCCGGACATGCTTCTCTGAATCATCTGAGAGTGTGGGCCAGAAGTACCCAGCTCTAGTGATTTTAAGAGCTAATGCCCGGCCTCCTATGTGGTGGCCGCAGTCTCCTTGGTGGACCTCATGTAATGTTTGTTGTGTTTTTCCCTGAGGAACACAGTACATTAACATGCCAAGATGTGATCTCTTGTATAGCTCCCCGTCCACCATCTGGAACTTGTAACTCCGGTTCTTGATCTTCCTTGCTTCACTGGGGTCCCCCGGGGTCTCGCCATTCGTCAGGAATTTGGCTATGGGAGTCCTCCAGTCCTCTTCTTCATCCAGGACTCCGAGGACACAGACCTCCTCATAAGCCCTATGCTCCCTGTGTTCGATGTGGACCTCCGGTGGGATCTCCTCATACAAGGTGGTGGCTAGTCTGGACAGATGGTCAGCATGCTCATTTTGGGCCCGTGGGATGTGCTCAAAGGATACATACTCAAATTGCCCCTTGAGACCCAGGGCCTTGTCATGATACTTCTTCAAAGTTTCATTTCTAACCACGCAATCTCCCCTGATCTGTTCTATGACAAGCTTGGAATCACCTTTAACCGCCAAGACCTTGATGCCCAGGGCTTTGGCTAGGGACAACCCGACCACCATGGCTTCATATTCTGCCTCGTTGTTGGTGGCTGAGAAAGAGAACCGGAGGGCATATTGGAAAATGGACCCTCCGGGACCTTCTATTAGTATCCCTGCTCCTGCTCCTTTTGGGTTGCTGGCTCCATCCACGTTCAAGGACCACTCTGGAGTCCTGGCTGGGACATCCTGGGGTGTTGGGACCCCGGAGTCCGGTCTGGCTGTGCACTCTGTGATGAAGTCTGCCAAGGCTTGGGCCTTCACTCCTCCTCTGGGTTCATAGCTTATGTCGAACTCGCTGAGTTCTATGGCCCATGTAACCAAACGTCCAGCTTGGGAGGGATTGGTGAAGACCTTCTTTAGTGGTTGGTCTGTCATAACCCTTATGGGGTGAGCTTCAAAGTAGGCTTTGAGCTTCCGGGCTGAGACCACCAAGGCTAAGGCGAATTTGTCCACTAAGGGGTATGCAGGTTCAGCTCCGCTCAGGACGTGACTCACGTAGTAGATTGGCTTCTGGACAGACCCTTCTTCCCGGACCAGGACACTACTGACTGCCTCTCCGGACACCGACAGGTATAGCTGCAGGATATCCCCTTTCTCTGGTCGGGTCATTAACTTGGGGGAGCCCAGGTAGGCTTTCAGCTCCACAAAGGCTGTCTCACATTCACTGTCCCACTTGAAATCTATCTTTGGATCCCTCTTGGAGGCCTCCCGGATCTTTCTGAAGAACGGGAGGTTTCTATCTCCGGAACGTGATATGAATCTCCCCAGGGCAGCCATGCATCCCGTGAGTTTTTGCACATCCTTATAGGTTCGTGGTGACGTCATCTGGAGAATTGCCTCGATTTTATCTGGATTGGGCTCAATCCCCCGGGCACTGATCATGAATCCTAAGAACTTCCCGGCCGTGACTCCGAAGGAGCATTTCTCTGGGTTGATCCTGAGCTTGCTGTCCTTGAGTCGGACCAGGGTCTCCCTTAGGTTGCCCAGGTGATCCTCCATTCTCTTGCTCTTGATGAGCATATCATCCACGTATATCTCCATATTTCTCCCGATCTGATCGGAGAATATGAGATTTACCATCCGTTGGTACGTGGCCCCGGCATTTTTCAACCCGAACGGCATGACTTTCCAACAATAAAGGCCATACTCCGTGATGAAGGTGGTTTTCTCTTGATCCTCTTTGTCCAACTGGATCTGGTGGTAGCCCCTGGAGGCGTCCAGGAAGTCGAAGACCTCATGTCCGGCACTTCCATCAACAAGCCTCCCTAAGCATGGCAGTGGATAATAGTCCTTGGGACAGGCTTTGTTGAGGTTGGTGAAGTCCGTGCACATCCTCCACTTTCCGTTGGATTTCTTCACCATGACCACATTGGCAATCCACTCGGGGAATTGTAGCTCCCGGATGGCTCCGGCCCCTAGGAGCTCCTCAACCTCTTCACGGATAGCTAAGTTTTTCTCATCAGAGAAATTCCTTTTCTTCTGTTTGATGGGTCTACACTCGGGGTCCACGTACAGTCGGTGCAACGCCACCTCTGGGTCTATCCCGGGCATATCCCGGGGATCCCAGGCAAACACTTCCTCGAAACTTCTTAACAATTGTTTTAACTGATCTCGATGATTCTTGGGTAGTTGGGTACCAATCTTGAAAGTCCTTTCCGGACGGGATTCTTGGAAGGGGACAGTCTCCATCTCCTCGTGTGGGACTCCCCTCTTCAAGCTCTCCCTCTCCTTTGGACTGTTATCCTCCTCGGAGGTATTAACTCTTAACATGTGGACATCCGTGTCCCTCTTCCTCTTGGCCGACTCGTTCAGGGACATCCCCTTGGGCACAGAACATTGATAACAGACCCGAGCCTTCTTTTGGTCTCCCCTCATCTCCCCTACTCCTCCAGCCGTGTGGAACTTCATCTTCAGGTGGATGGGGGAGACTATGGCTCGTATGGCATTTAGAAAGGGACGTCCAATGAGTCCGTTGTATGCTGCGTCCTGGATATCCACCACAGTGAAAGTCACTCTCGTGGTTATCATCCGGGGTGCCTCTCCTAACGTCACGTCCAGGGAGGCTATACCCACCGGGTAAACCGAGTGTCCTGTGAAGCCCGTCAAAGGGGTGTTGAGTGGCCTCAGAAGATTCCGTGGGAGTCCCAGCTGATCATAAGCCTTTAGGTACAGGATGTCCGAAGAGCTACCGGTGTCCACTAACATCCGGGACACCACGTAGTTGGAGATTATAGGACTTATAACCAAGGGGTCGTCATGGGGTACCTCAATCCCCTGGAGGTCCTCATCCGAGAACCCGATGGTCTCCTGGTTGATCGTGCTTATAGGACTCCGCAGCTGGAACACTGGTCTGCGGGAGTACATCTTCCGGGCATTAGAGGAATCCCCTCCTCCGGCCAGTCCTCCGGATATTGTCTCTATCCTTCCAGTGATCTGGGGGGTAGGATTATCCCGGATGTTCCCTTGGCATAAATCGATTTCTTTGGTCCCGGAGGTCCCCACGTCTGGGCTGTTAGGTCTTCCTCCCTTCACAAACTCTTTCAACTGCCCCCTCTTGATTAGCTTTTCTATTTCCCCCTTCAGTATCCGGCACTCATCAGTATCATGTCCGTGGTCCCGGTGATACTCACAATATTTTTTCATATCCCTCTTTTGAATAGGGAGCTTGATCTTCTGGGGCGGAGGCAGCATCTGCTTGTGTCCTATTTGGGCATAGATCCTCCCAACAGTTGTCCTCAAAGGGGTATAGGACTCCGGCTTGTAGTCCCGGGTGTCCTTGACCCGTCCTTTGTCCCTCCTGGGTGACCGGGGTTTCGGGGCCTTCAGACTAAGCCTATCCTTTGGCTTTTGCAGTCTATCCCACACCCTCAGTTTCTTCGTTGGGCTGGACGGTTCCCTCCTGGGGGTCCGGTTGTAACCCTTGATCTCCTCGTCCAACATTTTCACCTCCTCCAGCTTTATGTACTGGATGACCAGCTTGGCGAGTTGATACCTGGTTGTAACCGGCTCCAACACCAACTTATCCTTCAATGGTCCATGTCTTAATCCATGGAAGAACGCAATCAAAGCCACTTTCTCAAAAGTTTTCTCATCCGTAGCCGACACGTTTGTGGCTACCTTCTCAAACCTCCCAGCATAACTCCTCAATGTCTCCCCTGGCCTTTGTTGGACTTGCATGAGGGCTGTCTCATCTTCATCAGCCACTATGGAAGCTCCAAACTTCTCCAGGAACTTGTTTGCTATGTCTTGCCAACAATCCACGGAGTCCTGTGGCAGATTATGGAACCACTTCAAAGCTGGACCCGAGAGGCTGCTGGGGAATGCCCTGGCGTATATCTCATCCTGGCTTGCCCAGAAGGATAGCTAGGAGTCAAATGCCTTAAGATGATTCGTCGGGTCTCCGACTCCATCAAAAGTATCGAATTTGGGCATCCTAAACCCTCTTGGCATCTCTGCCTCTCTCAATCTCCTTGAGTAGGGTTGCAATGAACTATGCTTCTCCGGACCTCGGGTAGGGACCATGTCCTTCATGGCCTCCCGGATAAGGTCTCTAAGGGTGGCCTCATCCTCTCTGCCCCCGACATGGTCCTGCCCCCGAGGGAGGTCTTTATCATCCACCGGGGCCTTAGTGCGCCTCCGTTTGTGGTGTGGCTTCTTATGCCCCCGGTGGGTCTTCCTTTTTGGTGTAGGGCTCCTACTCTCATCGCTAGAGGAGGCCGGGTAGTAGTGTAGTTTGCCGGATCTCCGAGTCTCCTTAATGGGGGACTTGGGGTCGGTACTCCGTCTCCTCTTGGCTGGACTCCTGTCTTCCCTCCTGGGAGACCGGGAGTGTTTGCCCCTACGCCTGGAGGGGTGTGAATTCTGAGAGTAAGACTCCTCGGAGGGTGTATGCTCCTTTCTCCGTCTTGTGACGGGAGTCCGGGAGCGATGACGATGTCTCCGATGGTGGTGGGAGTGATTGCCCCCAGCCCTAGAATGTGAACGTCTACCCTGGGCAGGTTCGATCCGTTCGGACGGCGCCAATTGATGTGGTAGCTTTTTCCTGGGAATGCTCTCCACCTCAAAGGGGTCCTCCATAGGCTCCTTGCCTGGCCTGTGTTTGATGGGGGACTCCTGTCTCTTTTCCACCCTAGATGGAATGGAGGGTCTAGGGAGATCAGCCTCCTGTCCCTGGGCCATTGCAGGAGTTGGAAGTGCTCCTGGATGTCCGGGGTAGAGCTGAGATCCCGTCCTAGGCCTCCTAGGGACCTCTATGAAGATGGAAGTGCTCCTGGATACCTCCTGGGAGGTGCTCCTGTGTCCCATGGCTTCGGGTGGTGGATGTCCGCTTGAAGAATCTCCTCCTGAATGCTCCAGCTCCAGCTCCGGGTACCTAAGGCCACGACTGGCTAGGCCGCGGCCACTCCGACGATCAAGTTAGTAAGAGATCAAAGGAGTGACTAGAAGAGAAGGGAGTAAAAGGAGAGATTCTAAAAGGGGGTTTGGAGTATATGAAATATCGGAGTATTTGCTAGGATGGTCGAGTAAGAATTTCTACCTTGAGAGAGAATTCTTACCAACCTAATATGTTGTAACCTGATATTTTCCAACCTTGTGTTTTCCAACCTTGTGTTTTCCAACCTTGTGTTTTTCAACCCTCATTCAAGTGAGAATGAGTGAGTATTTATAGGCAAGAGCCTTTGTCTTGAAGCCTTGAGATGATGACAAGTGGAAGGTGAGGATTGAGCAAGTCTTTCTTTCACCAAAATGTGGCCTACACCTTTTTGGGCTGACCTTGGGCTTTGAAGCCCCTTACCCGAAATGGGGGTCTTCTCCTTGATAAAAGAAGGCCCTCATCAGGTTGGATTTCAGCCAAGTTTTTTTATAATATAGAAAATCTGAAACTCGCTGGGTGGTTTGTTTTGAAAATATACGGGTATTTTTTTTAAAAAACTCATATTTCCGGGTATTACTAAAATGATTTCCTAAAACCATCCTTCATTTTGACCAAGACCGGTTTCACCCCACCCCACCAATGCTCAACTATTCAAGAAATGATAACATGATTCCAAATTCATTCACAATTTCCTCAATTCATTTAGAAATTTATTCAGCTTTATATAAAACAATCAATTAAAACATATCCATGAATGGGGTTGTTATTGGTCCGGGAAAACTGAGATCCACCCGGTACCCGGTGTTAAATTCCCGGTCCGTTTATCTATCCGATAAGATAACGGTCCGGGAACGGGTAAAAAAAGATAATCGATACTCGATAAGTTACCCGGGCGATAGAGTACCCGATAGATTATCCGATAATAAATCATATGTTAATTTTTAGATGTTATATTATTTATTTTAATTTTTTTTAAAGAATTTTTGTATTGAATTTATTTTTTTGTTGGATATACTTGGAACCAGTCCAGACCGGTATCCACCCGATAAATTATAGGATAGGTAGTGGTCCAAAAATTATACTCCCTCCATCCCTAATTGATAGGGACATATTGACTTTTTTTGTCAAAATTTGTAAATTTTGATCATTAATTTTTAATAATCAATACAAAATAATATAATCATATGAGATGTTGTTAGATTCGTCTCAATGTACATTTTTAAAATATATACTCCTTATAATTTTTTCATCGACAGAATAAAAGATATTTACATTTTAAGTCGTGTCTCGAAGACTGTGAAAAAGTAAATGTCTCTATCATTTAGGGATTTAGGGATGGAGGGAGTATCATATATAGTTATCGGTCCAAACTGGGTAGAACCGTAACCTAACGATCTGGTTCCCACGAGAGTGGGGTAACATCACTATCCATGAAATAATGGAACTTGACCGGTAGATGTGTCTGACAAAAAACACTTTGAGGACATGAAAAACAAGTCATGTTTAAGCAAACAGGTAACCCGTCTAAAACTCGCCCGTTAGCTCATCCCTACCGTTAGAGGCAATAAAGGGAGGAGTAGTGTTGAGAGAGAATTTGGGATAAATGGCACTTATGGAAGAAGAAAATTAACTTGGAGCACCTTTTTATAAATCTTAGCAAAATGGCACCAAAGGGGGATGAATTGACAAAAATACCCCCCTTATAAAGTTAATGTTTTATTCAGTTTTTTTTTCGATTTTTTCCTGGTTTTTTTTTCAATTTCTTTTTGATTTTTTTTTGTTTTTTTTGTAATTTTTTTTTCAAAATCTTTTCAACTTTTTTTTCGGTTTCTTTTTTTCAATTTTTTTTCTTTTCGATTTTTCTTTTTCTTTTCGATTTCCTTTTTCGATTTTTCATTTTATTTTTCTTTTCGATTTCTTTTTTCGATTTTTGATAGATTTTTTCGATATTTCTTTTTTCGATTTTTCGATTGATTTTTTCGATATTTCTTTTTTCGATTTTTTCGATTTCTTTTTTCGATTTTTTCTTTTTCGATTTCTTTTTCTTTTCGATTTCAATTTTTTTCTTTTTCGATTTCTTTTTCTTTTCAATTTCAATTTTTTTCTTTTTCTTTTCGATTTTTTTTTCTTTTTCTTTTTTCGATTTCTTTTTTCAAAAAAATAAATCGAAAAAAAAAACTGAAAAAATGGAAAAAAAGAAATCGAAATCGAAAAAAGAAATCGAAAAAATCGAAAAAAGAAATATCGAAAAATCGAAAAAAGAAATATCGAAAAAATCAATCGAAAAATCGAAAAAAGAAATCGAAAAGAAAAAGAAAAAGAAAAAAAAATTGAAAAAAAGAAACCGTAAAAAAAGTTGAAAAGATTTTGAAAAAAAAATTACAAAAAAAAAATCAAAAAGAAATTGAAAAAAAAACCAGGAAAAAATCGAAAAAAAAAACTGAAAAAAATATTAAGTTTATAAGGGGGTATTTTTGTCAATTCATCCCCTTTTGTGCCATTTTGCTAAAAATTGTAAAAAGGTGCTCCAAGTTAATTTTTTATCTCAAAAGTGCTAGTTTACCCAATTTCTCAGTGTTGAGATACCTGAGGGAAGTAAACGGCTTAACATAAATTCCAATATGTGATACCATGCCCTCAGAAACAGCCCCGTGGAAGCCTCCAAATTGATTTGTACCACTCTCTCCAAGATTATAGCAATACGACTCAATATCTTCATCATCAGAATTAATACGACTCGAACGAGCATCAAGAGGTCGACCAAATGGTCCATGAGTACGCAAATTAGTCTGGAAAGACACACTTGTTATGGTTCCAGAGCCATATTTATTATATACCCATACCTTTATACCAGTGAGTTGCTCCATGGGATACTTGAGTGTCACCAAATCAAAATTATTCCTCGTGAATTCACCGTGGCGGTCTCCTAACACCAACTCTTCTTTATCTTTACCTTTAACTTGGTCTTTTTTTAAGTATTGGAATTGGAGGCCGGAGACATCGTTGGTGCCGTGGGAAATGAAAATCTGAACGATTTGGGTGAGCCCACCATCCCAAATCTCGGTAAGATCCCAAGTTGGAGGCGCAGGACCAAGCTTTATCATGGCGCCTTCACTCATTTCTTACAACGCTCAAATATTGTTTCACCTCATACACTGATGTAGGTAGTAATTGTCATGTGTATTTGACTGCAAAAGCATTCCAAATGGGTCCCTCGCATGGTCAAACAATCAATTATTCATACGTCTAGCTGCTCATCTGTTATCCACACATCCAAATAATAGGTTCCTATAAAATAACAATTTTGCACCCCTACTTCAAAATATAATGGGCAAATGGCATCATCGATCACTCACGTTTATAAAAATTCTTCGTTCGATTGCTGTGCTTCAAGTTTGACTGTTTTCGATCATCGACGTTGGATATTGTGTACAAAACGACCCACTCTCGAGTTTTTTTTTATAAAACATGATTTTTTGAGATTTTACATGGGCAATTTAGTCAATTTTGAGTTTTTACAGGGGTAAAATGTGAGTGAATAATTGTTGTTGGAATTAAAATTAGAGTAAGTAGTGTTAAAATGGTATGAAAATGACTAAATTGCCCCTGTAAAAACTCAAAAAATCACATTTTATCAAAAAAAGCGGGAGTGGGTCGTTTTGTACATAATATCCAACGTTGGTGATCGCAGGCAAACCTGAAGCACAGTGATCGAACGCAAAATTTTAATAAACGTGAGTAATCGATGGTGCCATTTGTTTTGGTGTGTATAGTGGTTCCAATGTAGCTCACAGGTCCCATAGGTACTTGTTTTATATTTTGATCTAGAGCAAATGGTTTCATTGATCACTAACGTTTGTTAAAAGATTCTAGTCGATCACTCTGGTGTGACTTTGTAGACTTTTGGTTACTATTATTGGGTATTTTGTACACTTTTGGTCATTCATGTGTATTTTTTGTTCAACTAGCGATTTATTGACATTTTTAACATTTTGTAGGGGTACTTTAGTCATTCTCAAATAATTTTAAATACCCTTACCAAAATTGTTAAATATGCGAAAAATCGCGAGTTGTACCCAAAAAAAAGCATGAATGACACAAAGTATACATAATATCCAACATTAGTGATCAAGAGTATATAAAGTCGTACTAGGATGATCGACTAAGATTTTTTAACAAACGTTAGTGATCAATAAAGTCATTTACTCTTTGATTTATCATGATTTGGTTCTTTTTGACTCATATTTTAGTTTTTAATTTCACCTTTTATTTTGTCTAGTTCCTTACATTATTAATTTAATAAAAAAGAAATTTTGATTACACCAACATTGATATATATATAGTATTAGAAATATTGATTATTAAATGATAATTACCAATAAATTATTGATAAAATATAAAAAGAGAGAGATAATAAAGATAAAACTGAAATATTATATGCAATATTACCTGTTGTAGAGTGTAAAAGTAATTGAAAATAATTAATGATATTGCAAAGTAATAATAAAATGTGAAAAAATATATTTGCTTTTTCAAATACAGGCAGACATGAATAATCTAAGTTGCTTATTTTGGGTTATTATCATTTTACCTCCAAATCTATCTCATTCTTTTCAATTTTTTCATTTTTGTATTGAAAACATATAAAAGATTATAAGAAAAGTAAATGAAAAAGTTTTAATAGGAATGAAAAATTGGCAAGCAAAACATGATGAAAAAAGAGTGCACCGCTGGGAATTGAACATTGAATCATTGAAAAATAATTGAAACACTAAACAATGGCAACAACTCTTGATTTGTGCCTATATATGTATGTATAAAATATTATAAAATTTTGGGGTGGTCCTGTGCACACAAGAACCACTTCTCGTATCAGCCACCGGTAAGAGCTGGCACTGCTCATATATTTCAAATTTTGCAGATATTGCTATCAGTTGTTAAAAACTTGAGATTCAGTGCTTCCAAAAGACCTGCCACCTGTCATCAAGGCGGACTCATAGGCTATAGTATAACACAAATATTCACATGAATATCATACATAAAAATCAACAGTTCAAATAGTGAAGTTTTTATTTAGTTAATAGATGGTCGTAAGTTCAAACCTCCTTAATTTTTGCTTTTGTTTAGTCTTAACATGTTTATTTTTTCTCTCTAAAATGAACACCAATATTAATTTTTTCTATTTTGAATGGTGAAATAAACAATATAACTACTTGTTCAATTGTTATATAAAATCTAAAAATCCGTGACACCCATTACTCCCGCAAAATGGGGGCCTCAAGACGGAAAGGGGCCTCGTCAATTCTAAATGAGCTTGGCCCGTCTCGTATCCTAGTGGGGCTGGTTAGGTCTGACTCTTAAGGGCCGGGTCCGTCTAGCCTGGTTCGATGGACACATCTAAATGGAACTATGGAAGACTTGGCAGGATGAGGCCATTTGATGGGCCTACTCTTAATTAGGCACCTCTATATTGCGCCCTAGACTTAAAATTGATTAATTGTGAGTAATTGCTTGAGTACCATACTAAATACTCCATCCGCCCCTAAAAGATTGTCACATTTTGACTTTTGTTAGTCAAACATTATAAAATTTGATCATGAATTCCCATTAAACGATAAGAAATAATATGGTCTTGTGGGACCTTGTTAGATTCGTCTCAATATATATTTTTGAAATATTAACTTTTTATAATTTTTTTCGCATGTAGAATAATAGATATTTATATTTTAAATCATGTTTTGCTGACCACCAAAAATCAAAATGTGACAATCTTTTAGGGACAGAGGGAGTAAAATATATGTGATGAAATATGTGATGATTTAAATGTTAATCTAGTTTTTTAATAAATTAATAATTTAATGACATTTGACTCAAGCTTTAAATCAAAATATTTTGAATTCAAATTTAGTTGAAAATTTATACTTATATTTTCATCACTAATTTATAAAATAAATAATCCAAGAAATTGTAAAAGTGTATTTGCAGTTCCTTAAGATAAGGAATCGTGAAGGAGAAAACGCAAACCAACATATTACCTACCTTCACCGCTTCTTCGTGGCGGTGTTATCGTAAACCAAAACAATGTATCTCAAAGTGGGTAATTATTACTGTATGTAGAAAAAGAAAACAAATACTCCAGCTCAAGACAATTTATTAAGGGGGGGTCAACAAATGAACAACTAGAAGATTCAAACTCATGCAAAACTCAAAAACAAATAAACTACTCCCTCTCCCTCCATCCCTTTTTTTTTGAAGTCTTTCGCTTTTACGCAGTTTTCAAGACACAATTTAAAATGTAAATATTTATAATTTTATATGTTTAAAAATTATAAAAAATTTATATTTTAAAATTTCATATTAAAGCAAATCTAACAATAAACTAATGATGATTTCACAACACGTTATTGTTGTATAATTATCATACATATATTATAAATATAGTTGAAAGACATTAATAAACTAATGTGAACATCCATTTCATTTAATTCAAGACAAATTTAAGTATATATACTTATTTTACCTCCGTACTAATAATACTCATAATAATAATTCGATCACCTACTACATTTGACTATCTCCTTTCAATAACATTCTATAACTTGAACGCAAAGCAAGTTACTATTGCAAGAATTTTCGACAATCCTGCTCCCTCTCCGCAACATTTGGACCTTAGAAACCTCCCCTACCCCCACCCCCACCCCCCCCCCCCCCCCCTTCCACACTCAAATTCACATATAGAAAAAGTTGCATTATATATAACCAATGTACTAATTAAGTGATATATATAGAATTAATAAGCCATCCATGTCAACCTTCACTCACATTTCTTGTGCTAGTCTACATATATACACAACCATTATTCAATCTCTCAACCTTGCCAATTTATATATTCCTCATCAACTTCCCCTAAATACTCCAACAAATAAACCCTTCAATTCCTTCATTCTTCAGAATTATCTCGTAATTTGTTAACATCAAAATAAAAGAATTCACGAATCATATTGTTAAGATGAACACCGGCTTTGGATGTTGGATGTGCATCTTAACATATATATAGGTCGATATTAATTATTATCCACCCATGCAACCTATTGCCTATCCCTCCATATGGCCTCGAAATTTCTCAAACAGTTTTTCATTGTGATATTCATTTTTTTTCTTGCAGTATTCTTGGTTTCTCAACAAATTAGAGGGTCTTCTACAACCACCAGTTTCATGCACAAAATCGAGATTCATCATCACAAGCAAAGACTCGAAGAAAGGAAGAAAGTTTTGTTAGCCAGCAAATTCAACTTTGCACCATTTATGCATCATCACAACGATGGAAGGTATGGTCCTTTCGAGTCCGAAATCGACCCGCGTTATGGCGTCGACAAACGCCTCGTCCCAAGCGGTCCGAACCCCTTGCACCATTGATGATGAGGTCCGGAAGAAAGGCTATTGTTGTATTTTGTAAGAATCATATATGTAGAGATTGAATTTTAATGAGTTGCGAGCAATAGTCTCTTATGATATGTTGTCCAATTGTTCGAAGATCGATAAGTTATTGTTCGGACAAACCTGTCCAGCTTTGCTACTCATGGCACGAAAATTTGACTCGATAACCTCTATTCTTATAAGTAAATATGGTAGAAAGTTAGGGTGCCTTATAGAAATATTCCGTACACATTCCGTAAAGGGTTAATATACAAATATTGGTGGTTTGGAGTGGGGATTGAAGATGTAATTATTATTTCTTCATGGGTTATTGTGTAATTATTTTTCTGTACGGAATTCTATACGGAACAAATCTATACGGAACCGTAACCGGTCCGGTAAATATGTATTTATTCTCATCTGATATTAATTTTTTTCCAATTTATCATCGAGTAAGTCAGCAACATGAGTCGACTTAGTCTATTGTTAACGTTGAGTCTTAATTATTATCAAGAAGAATTTTTCAAACATTCTTACACTAAATAAGTTGTCTATTTTTAGTTATTATAGTGATTTTTGTATTAAATATTCATGTTTTAACTTATCATCAATTTGTATACATGTATAATATATGAACTGTTCAAAAATACTATAGTAAGTGAATTACAACATTTAACATAAATAAAATTGAAGAACCGTTGCTATTATATTTTCAACTATGACCGAATAATTAAATTGGTCAAACTTGAAAATGTGAGCTTGAGGAATAAATTATAGTAGGGCGTAGAATATGCATGGTTTTATGTGCATATGGCACGTGAAAATGGAAATGGGAAATCGTTCGTATCAAATCCCTAAGTTTGAAGGTGGATCATTTAGGAAATTCACATGATGATTTGATGAAGGAGTAGCTATATTGAATAGTACAATCTAACTTAGACTGCGCATTAAATTCAGGGAATAACTTCTTGACGGCACGGCATTGCTTCTTATCGGGGCGTTAGAGCATTCACACCAGTTTCCCTATTAAAATCCCTAAAATTTTCTCCCTATAACAACTTTATCATTTTATAGGTGTCATTTTAACTTTTGAAACAAAACCAGATTCCTTATTTGTCACCCTATCTATCATCAAAATATAAGATATCCATACAATAAATCACGAAAAAATCAATAAAAAATTAAATATATTAAAAATCTTCACATAAATAAGACATCATTGATCCAATTAATCTTATAAAAAAAGTTACAAGAAAAATCAATAATTAAATTAGCCCTTGATCGAATTAATCAAATATATCATAAATGTAAGTTTTATGCAACAATCAAATTAATAAAATAAAATTATATTGAAAATAAGTAAAAAAAAGTTGAGGTAATTGTATGCATATTTAAACAAGGGGAAGGAGAGAGGGAGAGTTGGAGGAGAGAGAAAAGAGTAGGTGATATAAAAAGTAAATTTGGGGTGTGTGATTGAGAGTGAATAAATTCACCCAGTGAAACCATTCCCAAAAAAAATTGAGTGGGCCATGTAAGGAAAAGGAAGCTGAAAATGTAACTTTTCTTTAAATCTTTTATACTCCTTCCCCATATAAGTGCTAAGAAGAGATATTGGGAAGCTACTACTAATGCTCTTAATCAATAATCATACTGGCGAGTTATGCATCTACTTATTAGGAGTATTAAAAAAGTTGAAATTCTCGATTTAAGGGCCTTACTAGCTTTTTATTTTGGATATATAGTAGCTTTTTATCTGAAAATTTGATTTAAAGGAATTCGAAATCACGTCAAACGAAGAGCAAATAATTATTATACCAGCAAAACCTTTTATAAACTGAGTTTACTTCGGATACATCTACCATATTATTAGGTACAATCAACTTGGAAATAAGATTATCTCCATTGGTTAGTTTAGTGTTCAATACAAATGGACTAATCAATTAACACTCTATATATTTTTTCAATAATGTTGTTTAAGTACATTATTACAAACATTTATTGAAAGTAATGTTATTAAAAAAATACTTTTAAAAATTAAAAGTCTCTTAACATCTTTTAAAACAAAATTAACAATTTCGAATTTAATTTTCTCTAACAAAATATTCTTGATTGAAGAAGAATTTTTTCATTCCCGATTGTAACTTGTAAGCTAGTACTATATATATAGTCAGATTTCATTGATTGCATAACCAAGTAGTACTTATTCCTCGTTCTTGCCTTAAAATGGAATTTTTACGTTATCAAAAAGACACTTGCTTAGCTTGTTTATTAATTTATCCCAAAAAAATATCGTTTGTTAAGAAATCAATTCGTAAAAAATTATTAAATCAGTAAATATAATACTCCAATAATTTGATATGCGATCTTGGTATATATTAATTTAAGGCTTCTAGCCTAGTGGTATCGGACTCGAGCCTCTTTCCAACAGGTTTCAGGTTCAAATCTCGTAGAGGTTTATATTTAAACATACTTCCTCTCCTTTCGTGGCTGTCTTCTTGTTTTCAGGACTGCTTGTGCAGCATTTCAGCACCCATTCTGTGGGATTTCCGGGCATTTCAAGACAACTTCGGGGATCAGACTCACATTCAGTAAGCGAAGTTCAAGGATTACGTGGATTCAGCAGTCGAGAAGACGAAGCTGTTTATTTGGAGCTTAGACTCCTATTTACTAGTTTAGACATGTAATGTATTTAATATCATATGAGTATTTATAATTTTTATCGTTTAAATGAATAAATCTTGGTATATATTATATATTACTATTAATTGAAATTAAGTTGTTTTGAAATGATTTTAGTTTGAAAGTGTAAGCTAAGTGGCATCTCCACTTCCTATTTTGTTAGTGATGCGAGGCAATGAAGCATCATGATTACTACACATTATATAAGATATAATTTACAGTTTTAGAAATTAAATTATGGAAAATAACTGCCGACATAGGTGACTACTTGTTTTCTAAGTTGACGATCGATACATTTCAGCCATCGACATTTATCATATGAACTCTTATCTTAATACTCATACTGTCAAATATGATATCCATAGCACTTATCATATATGTAAATAGCGTAACAAATTTCATACATGTTCAGAGTTCATGACGCTAAAAATTCATAAAACTTCCTTAGTGATTTTACCTCGTATGTAGTTGTAAATCTCATTAGTCATTCTAGTTATCAACATAATAGAATTCAGCAAAATAAACAAATAAACAACACAATACAAATAAAAATTAACATACTTTATAGCCTTAATCAACTCTCATGCCTTCCATTTAAATGTAAATTAATATGTTAATAGTAAAAAGTACATTATAAATACTACTAGCATTCAATATTTCTTTTGTTTTGACTCCACCAGCCAATATCAACTTTATGCCAATTTAATTTATCAATGACAAACTCTTAAATGATCACACGCTAATTTTTTTCCCTGTTAATTCAATATCAACTTTATTCTAATTCGAGTGTGCCACCTGAGAAAGACTCGAATGTAACAGGGGAAGCTACAACAACAAAATTGATAAATTCCATTTCTAGGCCTATCGAATGCAAGTTTACAATGAACTGGAAAACAAATTGCATTAAGTAATGCAAATGCAAGCGGAAAGAGTTAGCAGAATAGAACGTCGAAATGAGAACAAGAAACCATATTGTAGATCAGAGTGCATAAAACTGCGAGTACAGATGATCCCGAATCTTATAATATTCCTCAGATAATGGCCCCTCGAGAATGATTTGTTGAATAGCAGCAGCACCGCCCTTTTGGCTAGCATCTCCTACTTTGCGCAGCGTCACAAACTCCCCACATCTCAAGGCTCCACCAGCAAATTCCACCTGTACCCCCTTGCTTGCAAGGAACTGCTTAAAATCTGCCATTTTCAAGTCTCCAACCAGGACAGTTTTATGTGGTGGAGCCGGTCCCGAGAGAGGAAGTAAAGATAATGCGCCACTTTCTGTCTTCTCCACTTGAGCATCCAACCATGCTATTTCGTATTCTCCAAGCTTCTTAAACAGCACATTGCTCATCAACTGCTCAGATAGTTGAACTTTATAAGCACACAAATCTGAAGTGACATCTATTGATTCTTCGAGTCGGGGGGCATAAACATCTCGGCAAACATGGTCCATACAATGTTCCTTCAAATGCTCAGTGGCTTCCGCAGATCCATGCACCAATACAAGCTTTAAGGGAGCTACATGAGAAAGAATTGATTTGATTGAGCGGCCATCAGAACGCCCCTCAAAATCCATGTACACGCGGGAACACTTGACTTCAACTGTTAAATCCCAAGATTCAACTTTTGAAGGTGTTGCATCAAGCATTAAAGAGGCAGATCCATCATCAAGTTTTCCATTCAGATCACCATCAACAGATATAGATCCTTGGCCCATGTCTTCATCTTTGACGACATAATCATCTGGATTAATGATCTCACCAAAATCATCCCAATCACACGGTTCCCAGTAGTGAGGAAACATTGGGGCTGCACTTGTAGACGACGGAACAAATCCATCTACTAAAACGTCCTTGAAGGCCATATTAGCCTGGCCAGCAGCACGTAAAGAAAGATGGGAGGTGCCTGAATCGATAACCATTGGATCGTCCATCTTGAGGTCATCACTAGCATTTGCTTTTGATTCCTCTTCTTTGACTAGAGTAGCTTTGAGCACCTCTTCCTTTTTCTTACGATTTTGCTCTTCTTCATAAGCAGCTAATTCCTCCCCAACTAGTGGTATCCTCTTTGACATGGTGACCTTCACATATCGAGGAGGAGGATCGGATTGAAGCATTCTTGCCAATGTGCCAAACTGACCCCTCTCAGTAAAAAGCACTAGATTTTTTGGATCACCAGCCCATTCCACAAATATGTCATGTGAAAAACCAGCTTCTAAACTGGCCATAGACGATAGAACGACCTTTGGGCCCTCTGGAACTTTTTCGAGTTCACTCTTGCTAACTAGCAGTGTGACATGCTTCAAGAGAAAAGCGTTGTTACGGGTATGCTCAAAAGACTTTGCTATAGCATCACTCATGTACTCAAGAAAACTCTTAGCATAGTCGATGGTGCTTGATGCAACATACGTCAAGAAAAAGATGGGATATGATAAGTGATGCTGTGCCCAATACTGTTCCAGTATTAAAATAAGCTCCAATACCCGCCCAGCAGTATCCACAGGCAGTAGTACATTCCCATCTACCTTTAACGTCTTAAGTATGGCATCCAGAAATTCCTGGTCTCGTTGACGTCTAGAGGGTTGATTATTCAAAGCATTAGAGGCATCTGTTATCAAAACAGCAGGTCGGACAAACGACTCTAAAGATGTTCCATTCAAATGCCTTTCTTTACGATGATTGAAGTCTACTGCATATATAACATCTTCACCATCCTTCGTTATTTTCCAAACAGTACCACCTAGCAGATGACCAGCTGCGTGTGGAGCTATAACAATGCCTTCTCCTTTTCCAGACATGTGATGATTCTGAGAGTACGTTAAAGTTGTCACCCTTTTGAACGCCTCATCAACATCGTCGAGTGTAAATAAATCAAACTCTGATACTTGCTTCCTGGAGAGGTAGTGGTCGTACATAGATAATAGACCTAATCTGGCAACTGGTCCGGTGGCAAATATAGGAGCATGCAGTCCTAAGTGTTTGACAGCATATGGTAAGGCACCTAAGTGTAGTGTGTCAGGATGTGAAAGCAATACAGCATCTACAGTAGAGGCCACCTTGGCAAGAGGTTCAAGAATTGAAGTGTGAAAGTGGTCATTCCAACCGCAATCAATAAGGAACTTGAAACCATCGACGGAAACCAGGTACGAAAGAGGGTCTTCGTTATACACGCCGCATAGTGGTGTCACCTGGACCGACGTCCCCATCTTTTCTGAATTCAACGATCCTACCTACTAACAGTACCAACCACACAATCAAGAGGGGTCAGAGGGCAAAAATAACACCACCACAGCACCCAGTAGTTTCTTATGCTTACTATCAATTGTTCATGATACCCAGTAAATTTTTTGTGTTTTTTCCAGTAAGCCTCTCAAACTATTATCTTTTCAATTCTCCTAATCGAACTTTTATTATTTATTTCAATTTGCTTCTAGCTTCCTACATTTCAAATTGCCCGAAAAATCAACTTTCCCCATTAAAATAGACACTTGAATTTAGTAGCATCCAATTTACATTTCACCAAGTATTACACAATATATTCAAATATACATGACATTTGGTAGCATTCAATATATATTTCAGCAATTCATTATTTTTTGCAAAATTTAGATCCTTGTCATTGAAGCGGGCCTCGTATTGTGAGCGACTAGACAAACCTACTGGTTATATCTCAATACACATTTCACCAAAAATTTGACAACATACATAAAAGTCCATTAAATTTAGTACTAGCAAATAGACACATAGACGGAGCGAGGAACGAGGATTTTTGTAATTTCAATAACAAATTCAAATTTAAGTGCAATATCAAATTGCAACAATTAATTATTAATCACTTAAGAAAGAACATACCTGGGCTAAGTCGAAGATGGAGCTGCCGAAGTTGTAACAATTGTCTGTTGAGCAGCGGGGCAATGTGCAGGGGGAGCAGGTAGCCGGGGAAGAACTCAAATAGGGTACTCAGCTGTGTTCAGTGAATTAGGGATTTAGAGCATTTTCCCCCTAAAATTTTCGCTAAACGCCCATTTTTCTTATTTTTTTATTGGCGATGACTCGTCACTGGTCAGAACATTTTTTACTAGGTTAATTATCTTTTCCGAATGAACTATACAAAAAAAGGTTAATGGCACTGAAGATCATTTTAAATGAACCATGTTAGATCACTCAACTACATTTTTTTGGGAAAATTTGGTCACTATGCCGTTTTGAAAGATTTTGGGTGCATTTCGTAAGTTCTTAGCGAGGGCAATTTTGTCACTTCGCATTTATAGATTTAATCATCGTTTTTTTTATTAAATGATTTTTTCTTTTTAAATTTAAATTTTTTGAATTTTTTTTTTCTTGTTAACTTTTTTTAAATTAAAAAAAAGTTAAAAAGAAAAATTAAAAAAAAGTTAACAAGAAAAAAAAGAATTTAAAAAAAAAAACGATTTTTTTAAAAAAAATTTAGGAAAAACGATGATCAAATGTCTATAAATGTGAACAGACAAAATTGCCCTCGTTTAAAACTTACTAAATGCACCCAACTTTCAAAACCTCACAGTGACCAAGTTTTTCAGAAAAATGTAGTTTAGTAATCCAACATGGTCCAGTTAAAATGAGGGTGATTAAACTGGAAATATTAGATACTTTCAGTGATCTTTGGTGCCATTAACCCAAAAAAATATTATCTTTTCGGCGTTTGATTTTCATATATGCATTTTAGGAGATGAAACTTTAAGTATGTTAGCAACTTCTATTATTTGTCCAAAATTAGATATCATAAATTATAGAATATATGTATTTGAGTATGTTAAAAACTATTTAATTATTTTATCTTCAGTTTTTATATTTAATTAAAAATATCATGATGATTTACTTTGGGTCAAAAATCCATTAATTTGCAAAAGTATGTTAGTGTTGTGAAACTCCTTCAAATATGAGTATAGATAGGCCAAATTAATGTTCTGATGCAAAATTCATCAATATAGTTTAGGAAATAGACATATGTACAAACACAAAAGATATCGTTCGGCGAACTAAATTAAACAGTTCAATTTAATTCGGCTCGCATGTTAATTAAAAGTTTTTCCTTATTTATACTCTAAAGTCCATACTTGAAAGTTCTAAGCTAACTTAAATCTAAAATCACTTCCATATCATATCTCTTCATTTCCTACCAGGAACGGACCCAATGCATTGAGTGGTGGTGCAAATGCACCACCAGAATTTTTGGAAAACATCGTTAGATAAGATAGATAATGACTAAAAACCATCCTAGATTAGTTGGCAAAGCATAATTGTTTTGTTCTTAGTTGTTCAAGTTCGAGCCTGATGAGCAACAATTTATTTATTTTCCTTCTCCTTTCCCCATTCATCTTATTTTACCTTCTATTTTCTTTCTTTTACTTTATTTATTTATCAATTTCTTTATTATTCTAGAGCTTACTTTTAAAAATACTAACTTAAATTACACATATCTTTCTCAATCCATTTTCACAATAATTTATTTTTGTAAATTTATTTTATATTTTTTTTTACTATTCATCAATAAATTTATTCCATATTTTTCAATCTTACCACTCTCCATGATTTTTAAACTCTGCCCCTCCTAATTTAATACTCTCTCATTTCACTTTCATTGATTTCATGAGTTTTGAAACACAATTTTAATCATCAATTACTTTGTATATAAATTATTGAAACATTATGAAAAACAATATTATGAGAATATTCTTAAAAACAAATTCAATTATATCAATTTTATATTTTTCTCAATAAATAATAAATATAAATTAATTTGTAGTTAAAGTTTGACATGAGCTCCCAATAGATCTTTTAAATTAAAAATGGGGGAGTAGATAAATACATTTTTCTAGACCATTTCAAAGTGTATAATGAACTTCTAATAGATATTTACATATTTTCCCTAAGCTATAATAGGTATATGTATTTGGATTGTAAAAGGTATTATTTTCATCTATCAAAGATAAGGTAATGATTTGTTTATTGTTGAAATCTATAAGATTTAAATCATCTTCTTCAGAGTTCGAATATAAATTATAATGAATATTTTATTAAATTCAAATATTGGTAGAATAATGGCAGAGCAAAATTGAACTAGTTTTTTGTATTCGGATCGAATAAGCATACGAATCCAAATACTGATATTAAAAATTTAATGCGATCATATTCTATTCGAATTAGGTTCGGTTTAATTCGACTCGTATCCACCTGTCATAAAGTAGTGACTCAACTTGTTTACATTGATTAATAGAATGAAAATGATAGTTATAAAAACAAGTCGATTTAGTCTCGATTTTCGTTTACATATTGTTTTTTCTTAAAAAAAAATTTGCACCACCAGAATCGGACTCCTGGGTCCGTCCCTGTTTCCTACTCATAAGTCATCTCCCTCTCATCTGCCCAAATGTCCAATCACATCGAACATTTTTGTCAACCAACCAAACTTGTTCGTATATTTTACAAATAGTTTGTTCCGGTTCGCATATTGAGGACCAAGCCGAACGTAAGGTTGGGTCCAGTTCAGCCCCTGGGAATCGAAGCCAAACATAGTTACATTCTTTATAATTTGGTCCGTTTACAACCCTAAGTCTAGCACCACCACCATAAACAAACCTCCCATATCCCCAATTTTACCTAAAATCGTAACCTAACCTCTAAACCCCAATTTTTTTCATAAACTGAAATCATACCCCACTCAATTGAAATCAAATGAGGGGTGCAAGGTGACACACTTGTATGACGGTTTATGAACTTCAGTGATGTATTTGGATTAAAGGTAAACATGAGTAAATGATTTGGTAAATAAATGAAACGTCTAATGTTATTTACCCAAAAAAATAATATAAGAATTTGGATGACACGTATAAAAACTCGAGATGAAGTATGTCAATACTGGATAATACAACATCCAATTTATTTAATAAATTTTCTCATCTTTCGAAGCCCGACTTTAACCATCAGTTACTAAATATTTTTTAAAATGAATTTAGTGAATCAATTCTACATTTTTAGAATTAGTGAATAAAGAATAATCTATGACCATATTCTTCATACGAAATCTCAAAATATCAATTAATTTAAATTGAACATATTTGTTAGATGCTGGTACAGTGAATTAGATAAACAGGTGATCGGGCATAGTCGTCGTTGATTTCGTCAATAATTGTAGTCTATACATTATAGGGCAAATGACATCAAAGATCACTCATGTTTGCTAAAAGACCCTAGTCGATCACCTTAGTATCACTTTGTATACTTTCGATCACGTATGTCTACTATAGTATGTATTTTTTTTTGTTACTGAAGCGTTTTTTATGCACAAACCGCGATTGCTTGACATTTTAAACATTTTTCACATAGTATTTTTATCCATCTCTATTATATTTGTCATTAAAAATATGTTTGAATGGCAGATAATGAGTCATAGTCGAGGTTAATGACAAATATAATAAAGATGGATAAAAATATCCCTACGAAAAATGTTAACAATTCGTTGTTTGTGCATAAAAAACGTATGGATGACAAAAAATACACTATAGTAACATGAGTGATCGAAAGTATACAAAATGATACTAGAATGATCGACTGGGGTATTTTAGCAAACATGAGTCATCTTTAATGTCATTTACTCAACATTTTATATCACACATTGTACTCAGTTGATTCGAAAAATATTTTTGGCCCCATTTTTAAACCAACCAACTACACCTCCTCCAACTTTACATTACCACCTACCAAGGCTACCATCCATCGCATTTCTCAGTCCACCTACATCCCCTTTCATCGCACCCATTTTGATCCATTGAATTAATAACAAGTTAAGGACCTTAAAATAGACTAAACAATTCGATCTTTGAACAATAATACGACAACTTCAACATGTTACAATATTTGTAAGGTACTGTTGTTTAGACGTAATAAGAGGAGGTCGAATTGAACGTATTATTTTGTGTTCATAAATTGATCTACAATTCATAATATTAATGTACTCATTTTAAAATAATAAGTTAATTTATTTTTTAATTATCGAAATTAATCTTAAAAACGATTAATTTAATTTAGTGCAAGAAATTTTGGTTAGAACTAAAATAATCATAATAATAGTAAATTGATAGAATATCATCTCTTGAAATAATGTGTTTGATTCAAATCGAAATAACAATATTAATAATGATTGTGTACACAAAAATAAGTGTGTTAAGTGCGACAATTGAAAAAACAAAAGAATTACAAGGGATAGGGTGCAAATTACCCTATATATATTATATAGTTGATTCAAAATTTCAAAATTTCAACATCATTAAAATTTAAATTAAATCTTTAATGAAATACTTTATGCTGAAATATTTATTTAAAAACATAAGAATCCATAAATGAGTTAATCGAATAGCCTAGTGGAAAAGGCTCTTGTGACCAAAAAAAAAAAAAATGAATCCATAATTTACAACTTACATCAATTTATATTAAATTGACGTTTTTTTTTTAACTTTTCTTGATCCGCCACTACCAACCCCCGAAAGCCATATTCAACATTGCTACACTGCTTTTCTCGCCCCTTGGCGGATTTTTCTATAAGCTATTTGTCCCAATAAATTTGTCCCATTTTACATTAAATCAAGAACCTCACAGACACATAACATTCACCAAAAATGGCTTCTTTAGCTCCATCTCACCTCTCAAAACCCATCTTCCCCACCAAACCCACTTCACAAACCACATTATTCTCCATTAAGACTCAATCTTTGAGGAAATCATCAATGCCCATAACCTCCATTCGATGTTCAGCTGAGGAGGGTAAGGTGGTGAAGTGGGTGAAGGCCAGGCAGATCATTGATAGCAGAGGGAACCCAACGGTGGAGGTGGATTTGGGGACTGGTGGAGGGGGGGTGTTTAGGTCTGCGGTGCCGAGTGGGGCGTCTACGGGGATATACGAGGCCTTGGAGATGAGAGATGGGGACAAGAGTGTGTACGGAGGGAAGGGGGTGTTGAAAGCTGTTGAGAATATTAATAAGGTTTTGGGACCTAAGCTTATTGGTGTCGATGTAAGGTAATAACTATTGTCTTGTGAAGAAACTAAAATGTTTCGGTTTAGTGGAGTCGACTATATGAATACATATCTTCATTCATCCATATGTTAGCTCGTATTTAATAGATTCATGAAGTCTAAGATGATTTGATATAATATTTGTCCAACTCTTTTTCGGTGTATGGTCTATGGTTGTCTCTATGTGCATATGTCACTATCATATATTCACTTAATCTCAAGGACGTAGACATGTAGTTAGGAATCTTGATTGTTGACTTTTTAAAATTTTAGAACTTGAATATAGTTGTATATGCATGATGATTTTTAAAAAAGTATATCAAATGATATCATTTAACATATGAAGGTCATCTTTTACTTAATACTCTTGAGTCTTGATGAAGGTCATCTTTTACTTAATACTCTTGAGTCTTGATATATGATATTGGATATCTCTCAACTTTGTCAAGATTCCATTTTTCCATTTGGAATATCAATTTGATATATTGGTATATAAATGCATTCTGCTAAAGTAGTGGTATTTCACATGTATATTTGAGAAGTATTGTTTGTGATGCTCTTCACTTACTTTTAAACTTAAACATCTAGTGATTTTCCGTGTGTATTGCACTTGTATGTTATGCCCACTTGTGCCTTTCTCTTAAACATTTTGTGAATGAAGGAACCAAGCGGATGTTGATGCTATTATGTTGGATATCGATGGGACTCCAAACAAATCACAGTTGGGTGCCAATGCTATTCTTGGAGTATCTCTTAGTGTATGTAGAGCTGGTGCCGCAGCAAAAGGTGTACCCCTGTACAAGCACATTCAAGAACTATCTGGTACAAAAGAACTTGTAATGCCAGTTCCAGCATTCAATGTTATAAATGGAGGCAGCCATGCTGGTAACAACTTGGCCATGCAAGAATTCATGATTTTACCTGTAGGAGCAACCTCATTTGCTGAGGCACTTCGAATGGGAAGTGAAGGTGACAATAAATATCTCCCTTGTCATGTTTATATTGCATGTTGATTGGCATTTTTTTGTGTGCAATGAGTAGGGTGGATTATTGGCTTAGTTGATGTAGGGAGTGATAGCAATAAATATCCCTTATCTTGCAGGTTACATCAGTTGTTTTAACTAAGTAACGATTAACAACTACGAAGAAGTTATCACAATTTATTATCTTGCAGGAAGTTCTTACTGATTGTTGTATCCCTGTGTTTTCTTATTTACCATTCATCTGTAACATGCATTTTTTTAATGAATTACATAGTTGACCATAGAAAAGGAAACTAATTCATGCCTTTTTCCTTTCAGTATATCACGTTTTAAAAGGAATTATCAAAGCTAAATATGGACAAGATGCCTGCAATGTTGGCGATGAAGGGGGATTTGCACCGAATGTTCAGGATAATAGGGAAGGCCTGGTATTGCTCATAGATGCAATTGAGAAGGCTGGTTACACAGGAAAGGTGATGCAGTGATGCTCGAGTACTTTTTGTCCTTCTCGAGTTCCATGCTCTATAATGCTCATGGACTATTTAATTTTACAGATAAAAATAGGAATGGATGTAGCTGCTTCTGAGTTCTTAATGAAGGACGGGAGCTATGATCTAAACTTTAAGAATAAGCCAAATGATGGTGCTCATGTACTCTCAGCTCAGAAACTTGGTGATCTTTACAAAGAATTTGTCAGAGATTTCCCTATAGTATCTATTGAAGATCCTTTTGACCAAGATGATTGGGGGTCATGGTCATCTCTTACATCCTCAGTTAATATCCAACTCGTGGGTGATGACTTGCTGGTCACAAATCCCAAGAAAATAGCTGAAGCAATTGGTAAAAAGGCCTGCAATGCTCTTTTGTTGAAGGTAAATGCTTTTGACTGTACATGCAAACCGTTTTGCTGCTTGATACACTGTATTTTATATGTTCGCTTCCAGTGACTGATTTAGGATGTGAAACTTGCATCTATTGCGAACTTCTAGCAGATCTGTTATAAATTTGAAATTACCCAATAAACATTCCAGTAACATTTAATTAGTGTGATTAATCCTAATCTGGTAAACACACAATTGCCCTGATCTCTTAAGAATTTCCTTGGTATGAGAGAAAGAAGGAGCAGGAAAGGAGAAACCTCATCAAATGACATTGCAGATGTTTGGTTGCCTGTACTTAATAGTCTGGGTTTAGGTGCAATATGTAGCGGAGATTATAATGGGTCCTATTATAAGCAAGCTAGGGGAAGTCATGGTGTTGGATAAAAGGCAAAACTGTAGTAATTTCTATCTATAATTTCAGGTTAACCAGATTGGTTCAGTAACTGAATCAATTCAGGCAGCACTCGACTCAAAAGCTGCTGGATGGGGTGTCATGGTCAGTCATCGGAGCGGAGAAACAGAAGATAACTTCATAGCTGATCTTTCAGTTGGACTGGCCAGTGGGCAGGTGAATTTTTCATCTAATTAACCTTTTTCATTGAATTTGAATCTCCATGAAGAATCTGCTGAAGTGTGTACATTTCTTTCATATAGATCAAGACAGGAGCTCCCTGCAGAAGTGAGCGTCTTGCCAAGTATAATCAGGTGAGAATGAATGTTCCCTCCCTGGTTCCTTGTCTAATATCCATGAAATCATACTGTCATCACTTTCTGTAAATTATTTTCCATCCTTGCCTTGCAGCTTCTCCGCATTGAAGAGGAACTTGGTAATGTTCGCTATGCTGGTGAGGCATTCAGATTGCCCTGAAGAAATCTTGACGACCACCCTCTACTTGAAAAACTGTGAGATTTTGTTTGTGCGAGCTTTACTTTTTGTAGCGGATAGGTGAGGATACAGATGTCTTTCTGCGAGGGGGCCTGCTAGTGACAATCCAAGCCGACTTCGAAGTTGATGTAGAGTGGAGTTGCAATGCACTCAATCTCTACCAGATCAATTTTGTCAAGAAATAAAGTCATGTGAAATTCTATTGTCATTGCAAGGGTATTGAACCCATGAAGATATTTATCTTTTTAGTGACAAGACCTCTGTGATAGAAAGGATACAGAAAATGAAAAGAAGCTTTAAGCTTCCCTTTTATATTTGTTAAAACTTGGTGGTTATCCCACAAAAAATAGCATCATTTTGCTTTAATTAGCACTGCATCATGTTCTCATGAACCCAAAAAACACTATCAAATTTTTAGAAGTTGCACCGACATATCTATAAGACTATAACGAAGTTCTCAAGCAGATGGACAGCATTCATCTTCTTGGTCTAGTATTACTATAAAGCAGATGGACATCATTCATCTTCTTGGTCTAGTATTCCTACCAACTCCTTTGTCAGATTCATTCGAATTTCACAAGAGTTGGAACCTCCACATTTGATAGTATCTTACGTTCAGTGTAAGAACCTACAATATCGTGGTGGACGTGTACACTTACTCTATCGTGTGTTTGTTCCCAGGTCATCGAAATAGACTATTGTATCAAGTACTTCATTATCCTCTGAAGTATTACTACTAAAAAAGTCATCACTCTTTCATAGACTACAGGAATATTTTTGAACGTTTAGGTTTCTTAAGAGGCAAACAAAGCAATTTCTTTCCAACCTAGCCATGAGATTATACTCCTTCGGAACATTTCAATTTATTATATAAGAAAATGAAACCTCCTTCGAAACATTTCAATTATGGTGCTTTTCACCCAACTCATCCATACCAAAACTGAATGACATACAGGAACAAGACTGTATAGTCAAAAGAGGAGAAACGGCTGGCCTGGAACACAGAACTGATCCTCTTTCTATTAGTGTTACTAACTTGGTTTACAAACTATACGGGAAATTACTCTACTGTCTGGCAACCTCTTAAGAAAATAATGTACATTAAAAAACCCCTCAAAGATGCATGTATATCATGGAAACTTAGAGCCAGAGCTACTGTATTTATATGATCTCATGCACTGCTGGTATTACCGCTCAATGTTCCTTGAATTAGGACAACCAGCAGATAAATTTGAAGTCGATTCATGATTTTCCTCCTTCAATCTGAATGTCAGGACCGGCATACATACCAGAACGCATATGGAGATCTTCTGGTGTGTCTACTTCAGCCAGCCATGCGTACTCCTCACTTCCGTTACTATCAATTTCATCTTCATTTCCTGAAAAAGATTCAGTGCAACTTGGTCATGGAAAAGTTGTCAGATAATATTTCCTGAATCAAAATACTACTATGGCAAAATCTTTGCATATATAAGACTATAGGTAAGACAGACGGTTAAGGAGTTAAGGGAAGAACTAAGAATTGGAATTAAAGGGCATGGCAGCAGCAGGAAAACTCTCACCAAAGCTGGAATAAGGGTAGTCATGGTAGTACGTGCATTTTCTGCCAGCAGATTCGTCGTAAGGAGGCGCAAGTATATCGAGCATAGCACAAGGAGTTAAAGCTGTGAAACAGTGCAAATTTCCTCCAGTTTTTGGATACAGAGTAGATGGACCACAAGGTGCTGAGAGAATTTTATCAACTGCCAGCTTTGCCAATCTCACTAACATAATGAGAATATGTGATACGAGCAAACATAAGTTCCATAGATCATTACTATATTTTGCATGTAGAAAGAATACTGAACATAAGCTACGTAGCAAAGAAATCCTACATTCCAAGTCTCCAACATACATTCTCTGAAAAGAAAGAAAAGAAAAATCGTATTCCAATCTAAGAGCCGGAAAAAACGAACGACACAATTGTTATGTCACAAAATCCTGAAGCAACTTCTTGTGTACATGCAAGGTTATAATCTTAAGAGGTGAACTCGGAATATATGGACATCAATATGTTCCATATATGAGATGCTTGTTCACTATCGGTTCCTTTCCTTCCAGCTAAATACTCCCATGATTGCAGTAAACTCTTCTCTATTGTTCGGGGTGCTAGCCTACTCTTTTGACCATGCTTTAGGATGCTCATCTATATGCTATTGGCTATAAGATCAACCTTGTCCTACTTGGATCAGTGAACATGACTCTCGTCTTATATATGCTATTGGCTATAAGATCAACCTTGTCTTCTATATATACTCCGAAGTAGAAGATAATAAAAATAGTTTTGTAAATGATGACAATATTGAACTTGATCCTCATATTGTATTTAATTAGGAAGATAATGAAAATAGTTTGGATTCACCACACTAAAACATATCAGACTCTTGAGACATCTGAAAGAATCGAGCATCAGACCTATTGGTTGACCTGGTTGATTAGGTTTTCGAATGCGCGGAGGCTCAATCCAGTCATAAGCTTTGACATGCAAAGAGCCATAGAGAACTTTACTTAAGACTGTCATCCCAGGATGATCATGAAGTGGAATGGCTGAGGATGTAGGGAAGCGAAAGATGCACATCTGCATAAAAACATATTCTAGATCACTTGCCAGATCCTCGATCGATGCTAAAGATATACGTGGGAACCAAGAAAAATGGTGTAGAAGTTGTCTTACGGTAAAAGCATCACCCTCATGAACATCAATATAGGTTATTGGTTGTGCCCATCGATTTGCTCTACTCAATAAATTGAGTCCCAAAAGTCCATGCCCTCTATCATCTTCATCGTTTTCTTCTTTTAATCCAACATCAGCGGGACTAATTGTATCTGACAAAAGAGAAACCAACCATAGGTTATTGCTTTACTCATTATGAATACTGCAATTGTAGTAACAAGAAACAAGTTATGAAACTCAAATGCGGTATTAGTGAATGAAAGACAAAAAATGAACTCCATCACTTCAAGAATTTCATCGTAGTAACAATTAGACTGATTGAATAAGCAATCAAAACCAGTGCAACCAAAACCAGTGCAACACATATCTATATTGATAGTGGCATTGATAAAGGTTCATAAATGCAATCCAGACAGGACTTGAGAGATCATACATCCACTCTATCTAAAACATGAATACTACAATCCAACACCTTATTTGCGCACCTACTACTCAATATACACATCAATTTTGCTTCCCTGGTACATTTCGAGAAGCACCATTATCATAATCTCCCCAGTCGATCATTTTAATTAACATCCACATAAATTTCTCAGAAATGATAATAGAACGTTACAACCAACCTGTGCCATAGTGTGGCACATTTGTAACACTGCCAGTCCGGAAACGAGGAAGAATTGTGTTAGGCCTTGACAACCATCAGAAAACGTTGTTGACACACTATTATAAATTCGACACACTGATTGGAGACATGGCTAATTCGAGACATCGTATTCATATAGGCGACACCAAAAGTGGGATAAGACTTTGTTTGGTTACCCCCACTCATAATCATTTCTCCATTAAAAAAAACAATCTTTTTCAACAACAAATATATATAACAGTAATAAAAACTGTCTAATTGTTCACTAACCTCATTATCAAAATACCAGAAAGGAAAAACACTAAGTCCAAAATCAAATAGAATAATTGATCAAAATAAGAAAAACAAAATGGGTACCTAATCCTCCAAAAAATACAATCTCTTAAAGAAACAGCATATACACCGACAATAAAAAGCTGTCTAATTATGCAATTTGCTCATTATCACAATGCCCAAAATAACAACTAATTAAAGTATACTGTAAATAATAAAGTGGGTACCTAATAAAGAGTAAATCTTTTGGATGGGTATGGAAGAGGGAGGGGAAGGAGCAGAGGGAGTGAAAGTCTTGTTGCAAAGATCATAGAGAGCTTGAATTGATGAAGAAGGAGAAGTCTTCTTGGTCATGGTCACAAGGTTCCTCAAATGGAACATTGATGAAGAGATGAAGCAGGTTGGTGATGAGTGGTGAGTAATGACTAATGCCTCATGACTGGTCCCACAACTTAAATTGCTGTTTTGGATTGGGTGAGGATGTCGATGTGGATGGGTTCGGGATCTCAACGGTTAACATCGTTGTTCAAATGGTAAGGGGCTTCATTATAAGAGTGTGATTCTCCACAAGTGTGTGGATTCGATCCACGGCAGGTGCATGAGTAACTCCGTATTTGTTCAAGGGGGGATCTGCTTGTGGGTGGTTACCCAGCCTACTCTGGGGACTCTTGAGATGGAGTACTGAGCCGGTAAATGCACATCAAGGATTCACCTCCTCTAGGAGTAGGTCCGTCCATGGCATCTGGTAACCATACATGAACTGTAAATTGTGCATATTCTAAAATTGTACCGGTAAATAATAGAACGGCACATAAAATAGCAAATATCAACTTAACTTCGTTTTTGAAATGAAATTCTTGAATAGTTCAAATAAATCTCAAATTTGAAACTAACGGTTATCCAACAAAAAACAAATATTCCTAATAATAAACCAGATTCGCCTAAATGATTAGTTACATACGCTTTTTGGCAAGCATTTGCCGCAGTAGGTCGTCCAAACCAAAATCTTATTGATAGAAAGGAATACCTTCCAACTACATCACCATTGACACCTATTTACCACGACAGAATGCTTTTCACTTTTCTCCATTCCACATCACTTTATCATATACCCCACCATATTTTTGTTACTTATCTTCATTATTTTTACATATGTTATTATTAAAATTGATATCCATAAGGCATATAAGAAATATTATATGGGTATTGCATGCCATAATTTGGTGACATCATATATTGCGTACCAGAATTAGGCTGCATCCCTTCATTTTGTAGATCTTCTGGACATTGAATGTTTGGGTTTGGATGTCGCATATTTGGATTTTGAGCTAGGTTAGTGAAGTTATAGTTTGGGAAAAAACTCAAATTTTGTGAAGGATCCATGAAAGGAGTTGAAGATTGAAGAGGAAACTATTGTAAAGAAGTATTGCAAAGAAGAACTTGAGAAAGGATGTTAAAAACTCATTTTTATGTTCAAATGAAATAAATCTAGGCTTTATTTTTAGTTCTCGAAAAATAAAATATAATGATATACTTTTACTTTCATTAATTATGGGATAAATAATGCATTTAGTAAATAAGGGGGAAAAAATTGCCAATCACGAGCTACGTACCACCACACACGTGTGGGTCCCACTTGTGGGCCAAATGGTAGAATAAACTCCATTTGCACCCCAAATCCCCCCCCCCCCCCTCAATTGCACCCTTGTTGCTTTTGTTACACCCCATTTACACTCCTGTAAGTGCTCTTATACATATGCCGAAAATAATGCCTACATAGTTTTTTTTTCTTCAATTAGTAAAATAGTTATTTTGTTCATTTATTTGTATATGTAGTATTTGACGAAGTTTGACTCAGAGATAAACTAATAATTTCACTTCTAAAAAATTACTATTTAGGTGTATGGGTGTATAGTATTTCCGTTCGGGATATCTTCGGTTCTGATCGGACAACACTGTACTCACTAGAATTTTCTATTGGAGTTAAATTTGTCATTTTATCCCTCACTTAAACTTATTCAATTGATGCATTTCCAAATAGGAGGATTATATAGTAATTTCACTTCTAAAATTTACTATTATTGTGTTTATTTAAACATATCAAAATTATGTTCGCACAGCGATGAAATTTAATGAATTTGATTGAAATGGTAATGAAAAATCACATACACTAGATTTTTTAACATTACTTAAATTAAAGTAAATGAAACTGAAGTATGCAATAAAGAATAATTTTTTTAGATGGTAGCTAACACATTATTCAAAACAATTTTTTGAATACAACTGAAAATCTAGAGAAGCCTATAATATTTATATACTCCATATAATATGAATAGCTCTCTTAACATTCAAAAAGATATTGATACAAAAATGTGTGCAATTTCAAATCTTCTTTAACAATTGAAAAGTGATTTCACACTAAATATGAATTTGAGTCTTATTTATAATTTTTTTATATTCTAACATTAATTTTAATCAGAACGAGAACCAGTAAAGTGATTTTTAAATAAGGAAAATATCTATTTTATTAAAAAATAGAGGGAGCAATATTTTTGCACCTTAAATAGAAAGTGGATAACTGTCTATAGCCTGCATGAACTGTTACCAGATGATCCCGAACGATGTATTTTATTTTATGATGAAGGCTTAAGGCCATTCCTGGATCTGGTCATTAGTCGATTTGTTCTTAAATCTTAACAACCCAATCCAAAGTACCCAAAAATTCAAAGCCCATTAAGCCCAAGTACATAATCGTCTTTAACTAAACCCTAATCCTCAATTCTCATAAACCCTACTACTCTTCTTCTTCACACTTCTAGAGAGAGAAACAGCTTTAGAGATAGAAAAATGGGAAGCGATAGTGAAATTGAGAAAAGCGCCCAAAAGGAGAAGAAGAAGCTTCAAGCTTTAGCTCCAATTGCCAAACCTTTAGCTGGAAAAAAACTCTCCAAACGCACCCTAAAGCTCGTTCGCCGTGGTATTTAATTGCTTTTCTTTTATTTTTTATTTTTATTTCTGTATGCGTAAATTTACTTCTTAATTGTCTCCCTCAACTTTAAAGTTGAGATGCAAGAGTCAACACATCAAAATTATAAAGCTGACGATATTTTAGAAATGCAAGGAGTTTGTCTGCAGTGTTATGTACACAAATATTCTCTTTTTTATAGCTATGCATCTGTAAGTGGGGTAGTTTTGTTCTAAAAAGCTTCAATTATATTTAGTAGTTGTTTTGTATTTTGATTGAGATTTTAATTCATGTTGGTTTAATGTAATGAAGCTGCTGAACAGAAGTGTTTAAAGAGGGGAGTGAAAGAGGTTGTCAAAAGTATTCGACGTGGTAGTAAGGGGTGAGTTCGTTCATCCCGTTCATACTTCCGTTGTTAATTACAAACTCGAATATTTTGTATATGTTGTTTGCTATCTGGTGAAAAATAGTTTGACAGATAGGATTAGCAAGATACTTTACTGATATTGCAATGGCTTTTACTTAAATCGAAGTTGTCTGTGTCGATTAAGCAATGTTGATTGGCCGTTGAAACTTAAGCTCGAGCACAATTTGTAAGCTTCTGAATGTCTCTTTCTGATGATTACAGGCTATGTGTTATAGCTGGTAACATATCACCCATAGACGTCATCACTCATCTTCCAATCTTATGTGAAGAAGCTGAGATACCCTACATCTATGTTAACTCAAAAGAAGTAAGTTCTGCTTCTGTCGCTTAGATAGAGTACTTGTGTTTCATCCATGCTCTTTTAATTTAAATACCTTACCCCTTTATGTATTATCATATGCTTAATTGAATACCCGAAGGTTCACTATCAGCTGATTAAGCGTTGTGCATATATTTTTATCCCTTGGAAACTGTAAAAAGCTTGTCCTGTTTTGACTGCCTAAAAAAGTTCAGAGATAACTAGTGAAACTTGATGTTGTTTCATAAATGCATGCACAAGTTCGTTAAACGAGACCAGTTATGGAAATGGAAAAAGCAAGATTGGACAATCTTCATGGGATGGAGGGAGTATAAGAAATAAGATCACTCTATGAGTATTATTTACATCCATCATCATCTTGTCTTTGCTACTACTACCTGCAACCTTCCTGATTTATGTAAATTAGTAGAAGTTCAACCTGATGGTCGACATACATCTAAATATCTTGTATGTTGTATCAGGATCTTGCAAACGCCGGAGCCACCAAGAGACCAACATGCTGTGTTCTTGTGCTCACGAAGCCCGCGAAGGGTGAAATTGCCAAAGAAGAACAGGAAAAGCTGAAGGGAGATTTTGATCAGGTTTCGGCTGAAGTTTCTGAACTAGCTAACACCCTGTTCTGATGGAACACCGAACTTACATCATTATATAAGTTTTGTATTTACTGGACTGGTGAACTATCTTGATAGTTGTTCGTTTTAATCTATCATTTCCCAATTGCAACCTTTTGGGTTCATTGCTGTGTAACGTCCTATTCATGTATGTTCGTAATCTAGGAAACTCTACTTTTCATTCTCTTTCATTGTGTATCCTTTTAATCCTTGAATTGGGATTTTTATTTGTTCTTTTTTGATTGTTGAAAATGACTATATAATTAGGTTCTCGTTTAAACCATCAGTAGCACACAACCAAGCTCTAGAACAAGTAACCAACAATTCCAAAGTCTGGTGATTTAGTCATTTTATGACCATTAACCAACCCCATCTTTTTAATGCACACTTTGTTGACGGTCTATGTATCTATTTACACAACATTTTCATGTTGAAAGAGGCAAATGACTATATTGTTTCAATGTGTGAATTGGTGGACCCACTCTTAGCAGCTACAGTTTACTAATGATGGGGTTGGTTAATGGTCATAAAATGACTAAATCAGCCTTAGATGTTTGCTACAACTAACAAACGCGAACCATTTTTATTAAAAAGAAAAAAAAATGTATCGAACATCTAAGACCAATTTAGTTATTTTCTCGCCCCAAAATCCTACTCTGCTAAGAATTTTAAAAAGGTGTTTTAAATTAATATACTCTCTCAATATGTGCTAATCTAAAAATTCTCCACTATCTTCACATGTGTTTCATCAAATAAATTTTTCTTTGCATTTCTCATCTTGTTGAATAGCCTATTTTCATTTTTAATTAATTTATTGGTTGCGTACTATTAAATTTTTCGTTGGTTTGATAGTCTAGCCTGGACGACTAGAGTGACTTGACAATGGCTTCTTATGTATGAGTCCATTTTATTGTGAGAAGAATGTGTTTGCTTGGTTGTTGGTTGGAGTTGGTTTCTTCGACATCTTTATCCAAGCTTGTATTATACAATTTATTTAGTGACATTGCAATCCGATTGGCACTAATCTATTGCCCCTTCTTTTTTGCTATGCTGGGAGGATTCGCTCACTAGGTGATTAAGTACGGGGGTACTTTTGCCGAACTTAAGGTCTTGATAGTCCGGGATTTATCGACCTAAAGCTCATTACTGGGTGGGGAGAAAATCCTAAAGAAATATCATTGTATTGCATTGTTTATGACTTGTACATGAAAACTATGATTTTCTCATTTCAATAGTCTTGAGTTAGCCTCGTGGACTCTTTCACTCGAGTGATTAAACATGAAGTGTAGTTGTTACATGGTACCTAGAGCTTGTATGCCATAACGACCTAAAGCTCGCTACATGGTTCGAGAGAAATCCTAATGGGTCGACATCGGCATCCCACTACTATAACTAATAAACATATACTATTACTTTAGCTTTGCGCAAGTGTTCTTCTATCTCTTAGGTTAGCAACTGCTTGATAGATATCTTTTCTTTGTAAATTAGCAATGAAAGTATGACAATCAATTCATATATTTGGTTAAATATAACTTTGTGACAATACAAGTTAGTTTTATGTATGGAGATATTAGATAAATTTTTTAAATAGCAAAATTCATTCTATAATTATAATAATGGATATTCTAAATTGAAATATGAAAAACGTTCTGCCGGAAAAATAATGAATATCTAGTGCATAATAATTTTGCAAACTAATTTAATGAGTGGAGGCTTACACTGATCTATGATTGCCTGATCAACAATCATATTTTACCCTTAAACCTTCTTGGTCTATAATGATAAATTTAGAAGGGCACAGGAGTACTTTTTTTTATTTATTTCTTAATATACATGCATCAGAGCCAACATCTTTATATGGAGTGAATTGGAGGGGAACACTACACACATTAAAATAGTGTTTGTAGGAGTAATTACTATTTTGCCTCAATTAATTACTTTCAATTTTTCTTTTCGAGTCCTGGCAAGGCATTCTAATAAAAATAGATCTACCCCATTGTTAATGGATATTCCCTCTTCCCCAATTAGTATAAGATTTAGTTTCAATATAATATCGTTTAAAAAAAAATACTTCAATTCATACGGTACTTTCCACACTTACATTTATCAACAAAACATAAACTCCACACCTCTATATAAACCACCAATAACCCATAAACATTAATCACAATTCAAAAACCACATTCAAATTTCCCGCGCTTTTCATATTCACCCCTCAGTCAAAATATTCAAAATTCTCTCTAGCTAAATTTCCAGAAATGAAGTAAGACGTTAAAATCTTCGAACTATATTTAATAAATATCGAAGAAATTACTAGCGCTAGCTTAGTTTTTGATTATTCAAACGAATTAAGACAAGATCATGAATAGATTCTTTTGACGAAATCAATTATTTAGAGAAATTGATAGAAAGTGAAGGCTAATCGATTTCGATTGCATCGAAATGTGAACAGGTCAGAAGAACTGAGTGGACAGATGCAGCTGGTCCAAAGAGAAGAGATCGATGATGAAGATGAAGATATGTTTGAAGCTATTGATAAACGTAATTTCATCTATTTGTTAACTGTAATTTTACTTTAAATTTATGTTATACTCATGTACGGAATTTTAGTGTGAT
This sequence comes from Echium plantagineum, assembly GCA_003412495.2. NCBI lineage: Eukaryota > Viridiplantae > Streptophyta > Magnoliopsida > Boraginales > Boraginaceae > Echium > Echium plantagineum. Next base: position 22,803,649 of record CM016567.1, on the reverse strand, counting down.
TTTCTTCTTTATTTCTTATGTATTTTTTCTTTATTTTTTTGGCATTTTTCTCTGAATTTATGTTTACCTCATGTATTGAATTTTAGTTTGATTTTCTTCTCTATTTCTTTTTCGTCATTCTCTTTGTTTAAATGTTAATTGCTTACTGTAGATTCACTTTTGCGATAAGTTTTGTTTATGCAATTTTTTTGGTATTTTAGTTTGAACTTATGAGGTGATCATGCATGGTTATTTATTTCAAATTAGTTCTATATGTTTATTGTTATATGTAGATTAACTTTTGTAGATTTGTTTTATTTATATATTTTCATTTTCGTTGATTTTATTTTTTTATATTGTAAACATGTACGGGATTTTTTAGTTTGAGTGTCTTCTATGTTCATTTTGTAGATTCGTATTTTAGTTTCTCTGCATTTAGTTTAAATGTATGATGTGTACGTATGACAACCTAAGCACACAACTAATGTTGACGGTAGTTGAATTTTCATTCAAGAGCTTCGACGTTGCTTTATTTCAGAAGTGATAGGAATTTGAAAATTTCAAAGGCATTGAGACACGTTAATGTTAATGTTAATATTGATAGAGATTTGAAAGTTGATGTTGATTGAAAGTAAGCATTTACTACGTGTTCTCTTTTGCTGTTGTCCGATAACTAGTGTTTCTTCTCTCTCTGTTTATCGCTTAATTTATAATAGATGATTTAATGTACTCATGAATCATGATTCATGTCGGTTATGTAATTTACTCAGGTTTTTCATTATCACTAAGTATTGATGATGATTTAATATATTCATGTTGAATAAGTACCAATTGACTGTATGAGGTTCAAAACTTTGTATGATCGTATAGAATTCTGTTGTTCATCATTACTCGAGTTACCTCATAATCATCAGCTCTATGACTATGACTTCAATTTATTCGATTGCCGCTTCAAAATCAATATACTGTTAGCCTCAGGTTTCTCCATCACCTTATCCTTAGGTAATCAGAGCTGAAATAAGATAGCTATTTGAAGTTTTCATTTCAATTGAAGAAGAGAACTCAATGAAACATGTGTAGTGTTCTGTTATGTAGTCTATCTTCTATACAAACCATGAAACCAGGAAGTAATATTTTGAACATCGTGTGCAGATTATGCGAAACAGTTATTTTTCATTATACAATAGATTGAGGTTCTTTACAACCGTAAGTGTATGCAATATGGTGTAGTAATTTTTGTTACAACTATCATTATTTAACAGTGATTGCCCATGGAATCAATGCTGGAGACGTGAAGAAGCTTCAGGATGCAGGGATCCACACTTGCAATGGCTTAATTATGCACACTAAAAAGGTAGCATCTCATGCATGCTTTATATAGTTTACTGCTCAACATAGTAAGCAAGAACATAATCGTGTTTTTTAATTTTCTTGCAGAACTTGACCGGAATTAAAGGACTTTCTGAGGCAAAGGTTGACAAAATTTGTGAAGCTGTTGAGAAGATAGTGGTTAGTCTTATTGACACATAAATTGTTTAGTTCTAAATCTAGATCTCTTCTTATTTCACCAACATATAAATCTTGTTATTTCCTTCACGTCGTTCTTAATGAATGTTCGTTTGTCTCTACTTCTAACAGAACTTTGGGTACATTACCGGAAGTGAGGCGCTACTGAAGGTAAGTTATCTCATATTCCAATTTCACAAATTCGATTGAGCGTTTTATTTCTTATGGTCTATGAGATAATTTTTACTGAAGTAATTAGCTGGAATTCAAATTGCTATGCTCAAAAGGTCAAACGTTATAAAGAACAGAGTCAACCTTATAGCGTCCACAATGTTGAAATACCAGCTTCTTTGATGTTTCTGCTGCCTTTTTAATGTATGAAACTGAAATATTCTTTCTGGAACAGCGGAAAGCAGTTATTAAGATTACAACAGGAAGTCAGGCTCTAGATGAACTCTTAGGGGGTAAATTCTAACTATTGGATTCATATTCGCCGTTGTCTGATATCTTTATGACATCAGTTCATTTAATGCATATCCTTTGTTAATTTAAAGGGGGCATTGAGACTAATGCTATTACTGAAGCTTTTGGCGAGTTCAGGTGAGTTTGCATTGTAGCGAAAGTTTCTCTGAGTTTATGAGAAAGGTTGGGGTTAATTCTTACTATTTGGTTAAATGCTGCTTTTGCCTTAGATCTGGGAAGACACAGCTTGCTCACACTCTCTGTGTTTGTACCCAAGTGAGTATATACCATTAGTTTTGTGGTATATGTAATCCTCGTGTTGTCTCTATGCGGCCTTCAGTGACTATTGCGTTTTGTGGGTGGATTGAACTGCTTTCTATTAATTTTGATGAGAATGAAACAATGAGCTCAGATTCTATGTCTTTATTTATCTCATTTTTATTGAATGTGTGTAATGAACACAGAGTAAATTAGTTAGCATCCAGGAACTTGACCATTCTGCATGTTCTATCACCTCGTTAGCTGGATTATTCTGCATGTTTTGATACCTCATGACATTAACTATGATATATTGCACCCATGCAGCTTCCTACTAACATGGGTGGGGGCAATGGAAAGGTCGCTTTCATTGACACTGAAGGAACTTTGTATCCTAATTTTTCTAAGCCCATAAGCTAATCCAGAATGGTAAAGGGATTGTGTTTAATTTCCATTAGAACAATCAAATTCTGCATTTCTCCTTAATGTAATGATCAGTCGTCCAGATCGTATTGTCCCAATTGCTGAAAGATTTGGCATGGATCCTGGAGCAGTACTTGACAATGTAATGCATGCGTGCTTGGTCTTTCAACTAACAGTTTGATCTAGGAACTAAATTATCACTGATTTTTTAATGTCTCGTATATTTGAAGATCATTTATGCTCGCGCTTACACTTATGAACATCAGTACAACCTGCTACTTGGTCTGGCTGCTAAAATGTCTGAAGAACCATTCAAACTCCTGGTAATCTCCATTAAATTACCATCCTTGTTAAACTATTTGTCTGAGGCAGTCGAGGACATGAACATTTCATTATGTTACGGTTAATAACACGTAGTATTATTATTCAGATTGTTGATTCTATAATTGCTCTCTTCCGGGTGGACTTCACCGGGAGAGGAGAACTAGCAGATCGCCAGGTTAACTAACAAAATTATGTGATCCAATGTTAACTTCTTATTCTACTTTGAGATTATGACTAATTCATCATAATGCCATCTGCAGCAAAAGTTGGCTCAGATGCTCTCCAGATTGATAAAAATAGCAGAAGAATTTAACGTGGCAGTATATATGACCAACCAAGGTACATGATCTTTACCTGACGCTAGAAATGTTTTTGTTGTAGATATACTGATCCTGGTTTAAGGTCGAAGAAGGGTTTCTGGTGACTTATTGTCTATGTGACACTGTGAATGAACTGCTGTTGCAGTCATAGCAGACCCTGGTGGAGGTGTGTTCATATCAGATCCAAAGAAACCAGCAGGTGGTCATGTTCTTGCTCATGCAGCGACAATCAGGCTGATGTTCAGGAAGGGTAAAGGAGAACAGCGTGTCTGCAAGGTGTTTGATGCACCAAATCTTCCTGAAGCCGAAGCAATATCCTTTTCCCAGTTACAAATTTGATCATTCACTAACTCAAACAGATCCATCTCATCAAATAATAGTGTCCCCCAGAAAAAAACTACTCAGTTTCCAAATACTAATATTGCTTATATTCGGGTCAAGAGAGACAATGGTGTTCCTCGATGTTCCTTAATTAAAAGCACGTTTTTCAGATAACTCCTGGAGGAATTGCAGATGCGAAGGACTAAAGCAGCCATATATGGTAAAGTCAACGTCATTTATACCTGCTAGCGCACTACCTTTAATTTCTTGCAAATAATTTTCAGTTAACAGTGAACTATTCAATCATGCTGTTACTGTGGCCTTAAAAGATTATGTTACATTGGTATATATCTCAGATATGTAGATCAATACACAATGTTCTTGTCATATCTGTACACATGTCGACTTTTGAAGTTTCACCTAAATCTTATTACCGTATGCAATGTGAGATGAATATAGTAACACTGAAGAAACAAAAGAAAGATAACCAAACACATATTATAACATTGGTAATCATGTTGATATCATTGATAGCCAGTTAAGAATTTCCAGAGCTTTAAACATACTATTCTACTGTCGAGCTTGCATGCCATAGGTATTTTCAAGTCATTAGGATTCGATGTAATAAGCAAATGGGAAGGCATTAATTTAACGACACCAAGCTATCCCTGATTAAAACTTAGAGCAGCTTAATAGTTCTGAGACCAGTTAGCGGCACTTCCAACCCTTGGCATGCCAGCTGCCTCTTTCTTAGCCTCTGAATCGACTTCGAAAGTTGCACCACACATTTCCCCGGAGCTGTCTACCCTTGGCACAGGTTTCAGTTCATTATGAGGGTGTTCATAGCTCCTCAAGCCTCCAGCGGTTGTGAAAAAGCACCCTGAAGGAAGCAAAGATTAACAAATTAGCATTCCCCTTGAAACTATGGTCACAAATATGAGTTAAAAAACAACTATGACTACAAGATATCATATCAATTTTTCCTTTAACCTCGTTCCACCAAGATAGAAGGAGGCGAGGAGGGTGTTTAGGGAGTGGGTAGGGGGATAATTTCCCTGAGTTGAGATTTTGATTATTATCTTCTGTTTGTTTAAATGAAGATAAATGTTATGCCAGCCTAACAACAAGTGACGTACTCCATACGAGTATTCAGACAAAAAGAAATATACAGCCCCACATCTACACACCTTTCCTGGTTTACACTTCAAAATTATTCTCAAGTATAGGAGACTTGATCGTGCTCACATTTCAAAAGGTAATGAGAGGTAAATAACAGTGAAATCCAACAAAGCAACAAGAAACATAGGGCAACGGAAAGCTCTATCTGTCATACCACAGAAGCTAACGAAAGGCAATGTGGTCGTTCTAAAAGTTCAAATTAATTCTTTTCCAGGTTACCCACTGTACCTCTAGGAAATGGTGCAGAAGATTTCCCACAACCTTGCTTCACAATATCTTCATCATCTGACAGGACAAGGTTTCCTTCAGAATCAGATCCCCAGAAAAATGGCACATTTCCATCGGAGTCCTACAATGAAGAACACATCATAATTCAACACTATCATAATGGTGGAAGTAGTGTTAAGAGATTAAGTTGCTGAGAATAAAGGCATGCTTACTACTGCTAGGAACGAAGCTTTTGCAGTGCCGTCATAAAGAACAAATGCAAACTTCCCTCTAAAATCTCTCACAACTTGTTCAGGGGGGTAAGGACCTCGATCCCTCAGAGTGCGGTAGGCTTCAATGACAATGGTAACTTCATTTGCAGCCTTGGTTAGCCCATATTGTTGCTTGAGATGCGGAACATTCTCAATATGGCCTTCAAACACGCAGAATATGTCGTCCACCACAGAGAACAGTCTACATAAATAGCATGACATCCAACTCATGTTAAATACTTTGTAGTCCGTACAAGAAACTAATGGCTCATTTCAGAATATCATAACATCGCATGAAAACATACTAATCAACTCCTATCATATCATATTAGATTAACTCAATTTTGAGCTTCTGCATTGGTATACTTTACGATCCCAATATACGATGACAATTCACTATCTTGAAATCAAGATCATCTAGCGGATAGTTCACACGATACCAACCAAGTATAATTGACAATGATAAATTTGTATTGATAGCACATTTTCACTTTTTTTTTTTGTAGTTTCAACACAGATATAAAAGATTGCCAAAACTAATAACTTTCTTGTTTTTAGGAGAAAAATACCTCATATACATTTACATAGAGATGATATAGATGAATATATGTAACATAGATATAGAACCCAAAAAATGTAAGGTGTTTTCTTTTCATAGTTTTGATCATTTGAGCTAACATTACAAACAAAAAAGATCTCACTCCAATTCTTTATGATTGACGA
>CM016567.1:22012815-22197575 GCA_003412495.2 Echium plantagineum | reverse complement strand
TCTAGTTATTTGTACATGTTTCCAGCTACTCCACCAGTGTTTCTTCATGATGAGTTTAACAATACAAGTTTTGGGAAGTGGATTGATTGGAGATTCGGGACGAAAGAGTGTTTTAAGTAGTGAATGCAATGTATTTGATGGAAAATGGGTGCCTGATGAAATTATCCTTGTATAATGCATCCGATGCCCTTTTGCAGAAAGGTTTTTAATTGTTTAGCTAATGGTAGGAAGGTAATGGGTATCTTAAGTGGAGGTGGAAACCTAGGACTTGTGATCTTCCAAGGTTTGATGTGAATACAGTGTTGGAGAAGCTTCGTGGGAAAAGAATCGTGTTTGTGGGTGATTCGTTGTAGGACTCAGTGGGAATCCATGATTTGTATGCTAATGAGTGGTATAGAGGATAAGAGGAGTGTGTATGAGGTAAATGGGAATAAGATTACAAAGCAAATTAGGTATTTAAGTGTCCGATTTAGCGCTCTTCGATTTTACAGTTGAATTCTATCGATCAGTGTTTCTAGTGCAACTTGGATCAGTGCCAAAACATTCCCCCAAGAGGGTCACCTCAACACTTAAGCTTGATAGATTGGATGATATCAGCAATGAGTGGATCGATTCTGATATATTAATATTCAATTCAGGGCATTGGTGGACTCCTTCAAAGCTGTTAATATGTAAGTCATTTGTTGACTTCTTGCTTCAAGTGATATTTAGATAGTTCCAGTTTAAGTCTTGTTCTATTCCTAATCAAATTAGATTTTCCACCATCTCTATGTGTGGATCCATAATGGTGCTAATGTAGTGATTCTTTGGGGTTAGAGAAGTTTGGAACTTCTGTTTTCTATATGAATGATGCTCTAATGGTTCTGTTACTTAGCTTCCTTAGTAAAATAGCAAGACTACCTTCGTTCAAGGTGTGGTCACATCTGTTAGATAGTGTGCAACTGCTAATCCAACCAATTAAACCGATTCAAGTGACGTTATTCATTGCACTTTATGGTTTATCTTAGATGTACTTGTGTAAGCATTGCAGAGTTTCAGCGAATGAAATTACTCTATCTGTTTGTATATCCCAACACTTTCAGCTTTCCTTTAAGGACTGGATGTTATCCAGGTAGATCAGTTAACTCACATGAGGAATATTGTCTGAACAAGTGAGCTTTTCAGCTATAGAAGAATTATTGTTTCTTGTGCTCGTTTTCAATATTAAATCATAAAGCTGATCTCATCGTTTATTGTTCTATTATATATCATTACGCTGAGTGATCTGTGTTGTTTCAATTGGTTGCCAATTTGCCATATAGCTATTCTGTCACTTCTTGCAATGCCTCTTGTGAAACAAAACACACTCTAATGCTCTAAAGATATAGACTGTACACAGCCTCAGCGCTTTAATAAACAAAGAGGATGTTTCCGATTTGACCCAAGATGAAGTGAGACAACCCATGTACTACTTTCAAGATTCATTGCTCATTTCCAAGAGCCATGTAATATAACCTCTTCGACTCCATATGAGATGGAAATGAGCAATGAATCCTGAAAGTATTATTTTGTGCCTATGGAAGATTTCTTGGGAGTAGATAAATGAATATTGTGGGTAGCTTGAATGTCACCTAAGTATTGCTTTACTATGCAGGGGCTGCTATTTTCAGGTAGCAGGAAAAATGAAGCTAGGCTTGTCCATCAAGGATGCCTTTAAGAAAGCACTTGCTACTTGGGGCTCATGGGTTGAGAAGAAGGTTGACGCTAGCAGAACTCAAATATTCTTTCGAACATTTGAATCCACTCACTGGAGGTGAACTTTATCTTACACTATGATCTATATCTTCGAAGTTTTGACCTCACAATTATTAGCATATATCACCTTGAATGCTATATGACATTGATGTGTGTAACTTAATATTCAGCGGATCACGTGAGACTTGCAAGGTCCCAAACCAACTTGGACAAAACCTCGCGGAAAAGACTGGAGTCCATTTTCTGACATTATAATGAATATAGTTAGAAGTTTATCTGTTCCTGTGAAACTTCTGCATGTAACTCCGATGGGGGCATTCCGAAGTGATGGGCATGTGGGCACTTGGAGTGATACTCCATCAGTCCCTGATTGTAGCCACTGGTGCTTACCAGGAGTGCCTGATACATGGAATGAAATACTCTTTGCATATCTCCTTTCACAGAACTGAATAGACTCCCTTCATCCATTGACAACCGATCCGTGAGTACACTTCTGCTATTTTCTAAATTGCTTCTTTTCACATTATCTCTAACCATTACTATAATTTTGATACTCCTTTTGCAGGTTAATCTCATTACATTTCTTCATTCTTTGATCATACATATGCTGAAGGCCTCAGATATCTCCTAGCTTTCTTGTACTGTATGAGCCCTATAGATTCTCAATTGCTGCGGGTTCTTTGTTGTTGTGTATGTGAACATTTGCAACTCATTGCATCAGTGAAGCACTACGCATTTCTAATTCTAGTACAATCTGTTAGCATTTAAAACTATTCTCCCTGGACGCCTCGTCGTGCTTCCCCCTCTGCATCCTCATCCAATATATCGCCTCCCTCTCGTTGCTCCCTCACGGGCCACTTGCCAAATAAAATACTAGAAATAGTGTTTGAAGCATCGAGTGAAAGAGTTTTAAGTTGCAAAGAAGAGGGTTGTTTCTGGTTATTAACGAGGCACCGATGTTAGTTAGCAATGACCATTGAATAAGTTTATTCGAGTATGTATTGAATTAATAGCATCGAATGTATTTGCACCATCATTAGTTTGTAGAGTGTTAAATACACCGACACCACGCATAATATGGAATGGATTCAACCGACACCACGCATCATATGAAATGGATTCAATGTCCAACTATCAAAGGCACGGGAAGAGAAAAAAAATTATTTTGTTGACAGTGGGATTCGAACCCACGCCCTTTCGGACCAGAAACCTTAATCTGGCGCCTTAGACCAACTCGGCCATATCAACTTTGTTACTTATTGTCAACGTTATTTGAGTAGTTCTTTGTTTTCTTATATTAAATTGCAAAATGTTTTAGGTCATCTATAATATTGACCATAAGTATATGCCACGGGAAATATTACTCGTATTTATTTCCTTTACATATTTCGTTTATGGATTATATGTTTTAAGTATTGTATAATGGTTATTTAGAATAATATGTATCCTACCTTTATAAATTTTACAATATGTACCTTACTTTTTGGTAAACTCAAAATTGTACAATATTCCTTCGTAAACTTTAAAAATTGCACTCTCATTGGTGTTTACATTTGGTGTATCTTATGCTATATAATACTTATATCAATCTTAATTAACTTTCAATTTTATTTAGACTTAATGTAACAATAGTTCTTATGCTATATAATTAATAAGTGAGTCGCTAGTTGGTTCGTTAATGGGGTAGTTGGAAACTTAAGTGTGGTGTTGCTCCCTAAATGGAAGTGATAAACAATGACAAAAATAGTGAAAATTATCTCTTCTTATTGTGTCATCATTTTGCACCTTAACCCTTCTTATTTGTGAAAATACTCGATCCCACGAACAATTCTTATATGATTACTCACGTATTTTACCATCATTAAACTATTTAAGACTAAATCAACTACTTATCATCATACTGACTACTTCATTAAAACTCATGATACGACAACACGTAAAAGTGTTGCAATAACCACTAGGATTAGCGTAGTAGTCACAAAACTTGCTCACAACGATGAGACTATTGATCGAGTCCTAGCTTGTAGTAAAATTTTAGCCATACTTCTCGGCATTTTGTTAATGAATCAAAACTGGCAGAATTTTTTTTTTCTAAGCACCAAAAGGAGACAAAGGTAGGATTGAACCCTAATGAACTTCGTATATCACTGCTTGTGGCGATGGTTAATAAAATTATGCATGTCTGTTTGAGCTACTAATGAGAGCACATAATTCTCCAGTTAGTTTGAGCTGAGAAGTGGAATAGATCATTCAAAAGATGAGTCTGGATTGAGCATCCTTGGTATAAGTAACGGACTTCTTGGTCTTCGACGCCCTCGGTCACTAAGGATACCCCAACATGCTATGTTATCTAAACCTGCAGCTAATCAAGAGAATTCGGGCTCTCACACTCCACCTAAGAAGGGGGTGTCGGGGGAGGGGGCCTACAGAATATAACGTCCCTGACTGATCTTCTATGTGGCATCAAATTACGGCACAAAGCTAAGACTGGTTACATTTCCACAGAGAGTTTTCAAAGCTATCATTTACGTATTTTCTTAGTAAGAAAGGGAGAAGGGCTTGAGTTTTAGTTGACCGTATAGAGATTCAGTTCGCAGAAGGGAAAATGTCAACTCAATTTACCTATGGATTATATAAATAAAGCAGACAGAAACGAGTAAGTAGGAACTTTAACTGAGCTAAGAACTCAAGCTGGATGGTTTATTACTATGAACAAAGATGCTAAGACAAGAAAATATTTACACATTCTCTCGTCTCATTCATGTTCATGTGACCATATACTGACAGTCATTTGACACCAAGTTGCATCAACAGTTGAGAGAACAAAAAGAAAATCTGAAAGGGGCCGAGGGGTGTATGCGGGATTATCTAAACTGGCTTACAACAAAACAGAATGACCTAATTCACACTCAACAAAACAAAATGGTTCTCTTCTAATGCTAAAGTCAAGTATATAAGAGACCTTTCAGCAGACCTGGTAGAGTGAGGAAAAGCAAATTCAAGTCCCTAGGAGTTATAGAAGGCGCCTTCTGAAAGTTCCCGTGGTTGTCTTGTAAGTGCGCACAAGTAAACCAACTCCTACGCTAAGCCCACACAATTCCAAGGCCAATACCAACACCTACCCGTACACCGGCATTAACCAGGATAGTTTCCCCATCTTCACCTTCCATGTAGTCTGTTTTGGCCCCAGTAACTCTGATCGTACTCTTCCTCACCTTCTGACTTATAATAATTGTTGTAATCGGGTAGCTACATAACAAAAGATACATTTAATAAAATAGACCTGACAAGATGAGAACTAGGAGCAGCTACATCATTTCATGTCATATGTGCATCACAACAATTGGTTGTTTGTAGAAAAACTAAATGCAAAATACACTGATAATTAATCAGTACAGAATTTTGGGCTCAGTTAAATCAACTGCAAAATTCACTCAGTTTTCCAATTAAACAGTATGTCTATCCGTCAGGCAGAAATCAAAAGTTATTAGAGTTTTATATTTGTAGGTTCAGATAACAATAATGTAGTCAGATTATCTCCTAACATTCAACATGAAAACAATTGAAATGTCGACTCGATACATAGGCAACCTAAGTAGACATTATGCAAGATTCAAGGAGGAGTGACTCAATTGAAGTATTCCCTTAGTTGGAAGTTTCACAGATATATTTTATGTGCTTTTAAGTTTTCAGGCTTTTAGTTGGCAGCCTAGGTTACATGTTACTTCATTGAGACAAGCTGTATCTCGGATACTATGACTATCAATCTATCTAGTATGTCACAAGTTCCAACCCACATGACTTGTGCACGTTTCCATGTAAGATGAATGTGCTATTTCCAACATACTTAATGAGACCAAAGTTCTGATTGGGGTCAATATGCACATTGCTAATGACTGAATATACAGTGAACAGATACTAGTTGGCACTCTGGAATATTCTTTCTGCATGGTCGAAGATGACCTCATAGGCGATGATCAACAGAAGATAAACAACTTACTTAAAATTTATGGTAGCATGAGCCATCTCATGAATCCATGAGTGCCAAGGATAAACCTTGTGTTCAGCAGTTCAGAACTTCAGAATTCCAGTCAAGTATATACATGCTTTAATTGCAAGGCCTAATCGAACTAGTACAGTCTATGCAGAGGTCCTATGCAAATATGCAATGTGACACATTAACAGAGAAGGGTAAGTCATAATTGGTTAGTTCGTGTTAACTCGACCACAAAGTCATGGAAAGCTAATCAGAAGCTTATATGTGGTGATAGTTCTTCGTCTAATTGATACTGTACATCACTCCAACAAAAGAAAAAAGCTTAAACCTGGTGCTGGATTATCAGCATTATAATAACTGATTCATCTACAGGAGAAATACATATACCTGCAGATCAAGTCTAGGGGATACATCTTTCTGGGATTCAGTAGTTTCATATTCTGGGATTGCATCTAACATCCCCTTTCTGTTATGCTTCTTCCGATGATTTAGCTGCAGAGTCTTTGTTAAGATAATTGGAGTTCCCGAGTAACAACCTGCAATGTAAACTTCTATTGTTGGTGAAAGCATTTCAGAGCTCATATTTTGTCTAGCCTTCAGAAAGCCGGTGCCAGAACTCATAACAGATTCACAATTCAAGCTCCAACCCGCTGCAATCTTAGATTCCTCAGCAACAGAATTACCACCAGACATCTCTAATATTCCAGTAAGGACTAGATCTTCTTTACAGAACACCTCAAATTTCACACTCCCTGTTGATCTTACATTGTCTGTGCTAACAAAAGTCGCCTCTTCAGATTTCTTATCAAAACGGTCTCTACGCAGAATACAAGATGCACCATCAGAATGAATGGGACATCTCGTTCCGTTTACCTCCAATATAGTATCATGGTTCAAGGGAATATGATTAAGAGTAGGGACTCCGGCGTGGAATCATCAATGGCAAAATTGCTGACTCGAACATAAAAAACCCGTATATCAAACCAAGGCAACGATGGTTTATTACTGGAGGAGGGGGGAAAAGCAGGATGCCTTATTATCTGAAGGCCTGGATCAACTTTGTGTCCATTGTTCTTCGGGGATTCACAAAAATTCTCCATTTCAGGAGTTCAATCTTTACAAGGCTCCTTCGAAATAGATGTGTGAATCACCCAGCTCCAGGAACCCTACCTATTCCCAACACAAAAAACTATTCACTATCCAGAATCCATCCATTTACAGTTCTAAACACAATCAAAATTTCTGAAGTAACAAACAAAAAGTCTTCAAAAGTGATTGCTAGTCTAAAACAATCTCAGAATATATTCGTTGATACCCACATACACATCAAGAAGGAAAAAGATTCAATCAATATGCACTCTCAAAAGCAAAGAAAAAAGAAAAGAAAAGAAAGAAAGAAAGGGAAAAAATAGAAGATATCATATTGAACTTTCAACAAAAATCTGCCAAGTATTGAAAACCCCCCTGAATTTATTAACAGCCATCCTTGCTACAGGGAAAAAGGAGGACATAATCAAAACAAGAAAGACCACACAAATTACACATCCATCTAAATCTTTATTTCCCTTACCACTAAAAATTTAATCAAAGAGGTCCACAATATGCACAAATCCTATCAACATATCAAATATAATATCTATTTCCCAATAACCAAATGCCAAGAATAAAGAAAATTGACAGATTTGTGTAAAAGTTATCATACCATCAAAACTACTAAGCAAAAAGCTGAGATCTTTCTTGGCCAAACATCCAATCCTATGTAAATCAGGAATCTTTCTTCTCTATCTTGATTGATTCACAAGAAAAAACTAGCCAAAATCCTTCATTTCAAATACTAACACCTCGAATTTTTTTTTTAAAATCCCTCCTTTTTGAATTAACCAAGTAAAGTAAACATGAAAACAAAGAGAGAGTGATTGAGCTTGAAAAAGAGAGAAATTGGCAGAAGGGTATCTCAACAAATCTGCAAGCATTCAATGGATCAACATGTGTCTCTGTAAAATGACAAAACACTTCCATCTTATAAATAATATACCCCATCCCTACAAACTTGTCCCATTTACATTTCACCCATTCAACAACATCAATATCAACATGTCTCGATATAACTATAACCGTGAGTACAGAGTCTCGTGTCGAGATAATAAACAACCTTAATCCTATTATATTTTGAATAATCCTATTATTATGAATTAGTATATGTAGTTACTGGTTGAATATATGTTAAATATTAAAAATGTAAAAAATATAGGAAATAATTTATATTATTCTTAATTTTATCTTTATTTTTAATAGGTGCAATAAATTTTTAAATTAACATTTATTAAATAAAATAACCATATTACCAACACACTACATCAAAATAACAACACAAGTTGGCTCATCTTGATATATTATTAATATTACACAACATAATATTTTACAATTTCATAATTACTAAAGGGAGTAGTACAAATTAAGAATTAAAAAATAAAATACTATTTTTTTTGTCTAGCAACAAAATAAGAAAAGAGACAAAAAGCTGAAATTTTATTACAAACATGCAAATTAGTCCAATAAAAATATTCCCAAGAAAATCTTGCATCCACAACTTGAGCAGTCCAATAATTCTTGAGAAACAAAAAGATAACAATACAAAGCTGGAGATTACCTCACAAATCACTATCATATATCAGAAGCAGCAGCTTTTTATCCCTACCAATAACTCTTGTGGCCTTCAATTGAGTAATAATATATTTAAATTATTTATTTGGTTGAGCTTCAATTGGAAATTCAGTTGGCTATGGAGAGATCTGCAGGTGGCGAACAAGAAAATATCTCCAATAGACTTTAATAAAATTGGAAACAAGATAGTATTTCCAGTAAAGACTTTAATAAAATTGGAAAAATATACTCTAATATTTATGTAGGCCATTTATGTATTTAATTGTTTTATTTCTGGTATGTTGTTGACTAGTCCACGTTCGACTTCGTAATCTCGTATTAGCCAGATTGGTAAATAGTTTGTCGGATATTTTATTGAGTAATCTCGTATTAATTGCCGATGGCTCAATAGCCTAGTGGCATCCGGCCCAACCTTTCATGTAAGAGGTCATGGGTTCGAACCTTGTTGGAGACATATTTGTCTCATATTATACTCTAACTTTCTATTAGTTAGCAATTTCTGTATTCATGTTTGTAATATTATTGTAGTCACAATTCATCGCTAATTATCAAAAAAAAAAAAATAATAATTTAATTGAACGCAAAGGTGTAGCCAATTGGATATTGTAGGAAATATCCCTTTGTTTCAAAATAAATAATTATTTAATAAAAAAATATTTTATTCAAAAAGTTACTATCACATTCTACATAATACTTCCAAAATGAAAAATAACATTTATGTAAAGGGAATTGTCGATTTAGTCCAGTAAGTGGGTCACTGTTGCACTTTGGTCCTAGTAAGTAATACAAATGAGCAAATGGTTCATGTAAGCGGCTAGCAGTTGCGCATTTGATCCCTAATTAAACACCTACGTTAATTTGGGGGGGGTTTTTGCAATTTTGAGATAATTTGGGGGTTATGCAATTTAAGGTTTTGCTTGATCCTACGACTCTTTTTAAGATTTTTTTCGATTTTCTTTTTTTTTTAGATTTTTTTTCGATTTTTTTCCTAGTAAAAAGGTTCGATTTTGATAGTTGTTTTAGCTAAAAGTTTTGGTTTTGGCAAAAAAAGTTCGGCTTTCATAGTTTTTTTTTTATTAAAAGGTTGGATTTTGATAGTTGTTCGCCAAAAAGCTTCGGTAGTTTGCTAAAAGATTCAAATTTCGTATTCTTTTTTACAAAACAGTTAGATTTTTGATGTTTTTTTTTGCAAAAACATCCGATTTTGACCATTGTTTTCGCAAAATGGTTCAATTTTGATAGTTATTTTGGCTAAAAGTTTTGATAGTTTTGGCAAAAGTGTTCGATTTGATAGTTGTTACAAGAGTATAACTTTTTTGCTAAAACCGAAAGTTTGGCCAAAACAGCTAGCAAAATCGGACCTTTTTGCCAAAACGATGATCAAATTTGAAACCTTTTTCACCAAAATCAGAACTTTAAGCCAAACCAACTACCAAAATCGAACCTTTTGCCAAAACAATGATCAAAATGGTATGTTTTTGTGAAAAACTACAAAAATCAAATATTTTCTCAAAAACAACTATCAAAATCGAACCATTTTGTCAAAAAACTACAAAAATTGAACAATTTTGGCTAACTACGAAAACTTTTTGGCTAACAACTATCAAAATCAAACTTTTTTGCCAAAAACTATGAAAACTCAACCTTTTTGCCAAAATAAAAACTTTTAGTTAAACAAAGTACCAAAATTGAACCCTTTTATATGAAAAAAATCGAAAAGAAAATCTAAAAAACAAATAGAAAAGAAAATCTAAAAGAAATCTAAACAAAAGAATCGAAAAAAAGAGTTATGGGATCAAGCAAAATCTTAAAATTGCATAACCATCCCCCCAAATTGTCTCAAAATCGCATAAACCCCCAAATTAACATATGTGTTAAATTAGGGATCAAATATGCACTTGCTAGCCATTTACAGGGATCATTTGTGCATCCGTATCAGTTATTGGAATCAAAGTACAACAGTAACCCACTTACGAGGACCAAATCATCAATTCTCTCAATTCTGTAAACAATAAAAATATGAATTTAAGAGTACATTAATTTTTTTGAATAATTAACTATTATAAACAAAAAAATTTGACAACCAATCAAAGAAATATGGGGATCCACTATACACACACCCAAATAGTGGATTACTATTGTAATAAATGACAATTTTATCTTCCCTTTTAATTTCCTCAACTACTATACTTTCAAATAGGGGGGGGACTGAATTATCATTTTATATTACAGCATTCTATTATTTGGGTGTGTATAACAGATCATGAAATATGTGATGAGTTGGCATCTCAAAGTGTGTTTGACATAAAATAACCGTACTTTAATGGATTGCATTTAACTAACCGAAGAATTAATTCATTAGTTGTAACTCAAAATAGTAACACAATAAACTCCTACCTAAAAAAACAATGGTACCTCATGCTAGAGGTCTGCCCAAATCTTTATCTTATATCATCAAAGGATATAAATTATAGATACATCTATTAGAAAATTTAGATTTATCTGTTTATTATTTTAATACAATATTCATTTTTGCAAAATTTAAATTGATATTATACGAATAGATTAGATCGATAATACTTTAACACTCAAGCTCTGTTCCAACTAAGTCTTATCTGACTTAATAATTAAAAGGATAATTCCCTCTCCCACCAATATTTCAATTTATATTATTTTTAAAGTAAAAACCTTTGTGATCAAGTAATACCTAAAGAATATTGAGTAATCAAATGTGCTAGAATAATTTCTTAATTCATCAAATTTCAATTTTTTTATGGATTTGCTTTAATATCAATTTTGTTCATATGCTTACCTCATTTGTTAATTAATTTCTAAAAACAATTAAAAATATAATCCAAATCATATTAACCATTAGAGTTTGACACTAATACAATTGTACAAGAAAGTTTTAAGACTCAAATGTATGTGGAATCCATTAGAATGATTGCATCTTCCTTTAACAAGTACAAGTGATAGCTAATATAATCGATGTGTTTAACATTGGAAATATGATAGCTAAAAATAAAGTACATTATTTAAAATTCGATCTAATTAACATTAAAATATATATATTCGATGTAAAAATATGATAGCTAAAAAGAAAGTTGTGTAAATGCAAGAGGGATGTTTTTTATGTTAATATGTATTGGGTATACGTAATGGAATGAAGTTGGGTTGTTATGGAGGGAAAAAAGGTGATTTTGATGAAAAAATAAGCTTATTTTGCGCCAAACCAGAACTGGATACCTAAAACTCTTACAAATTACATAAAAGGCCCAACTTTATGCTAAAAAGGTCCCAAAACGTTATAAGTTAACGGATTCGTTAAAATAGGGACCATTTTCGCACCCATTTTACACTATTAGGGACCATTTGCGCATTTGTCCCACTTACTGAGATCAAAATGCAATGACACCAGTAAATTGAGACCATTTCAGCAATTATCTCATTAGATAGGTGATAAGATTATCGGAGAGATGGATGTTTATGACTAATATTTTCTGTTTAGAATTTGTTTACGTGGTCGGCTGACCACTTTTACTTGCTTACAGTTGTAATGAAAGTGATGTCTTCTTTATCAGGAATAGGGTTTTAGAGGGACAAGGATTTGGTCTATATATAATCTGTAATCAACTTGTTGGTAAGTTGATTAGGTGATAAAGCAAACTATTAAAAGTCGGTATAAACATGGACTATAATACTTTGTATATATACATAGTAACAGTCGGTCTAAAATATATTATGTGATTATTTATTTTACTTCATTTTGATATATATACTTTAAATAAAGGTATTTGGAGAGTTTATTCTAACAAATTCAATTTTAATTCCTAAATGAGATAATTGAAATAAAGGGATGATTTGTTATAATGAAGTGTAAACAGTATACGTGTGATAAATTAAAGTGAAAAAACTTTGTTAGCTTTATTTGTTTAAGGATCACGTGTTGTCATGGTCTAGAAGTAAAGATAATTAAATGATCAAAATGTGTGAACTAAGTAGTGGTGGAAACTGAGAATTTTGTGAGATTGATATCTTTGAAGTAATATTTTAATTTGGAATATTTTATTACTATAATATTTGTAATATGTTCGCGTATTTATTTATGAATTGATGATTGTTTGATCTTTAAATGTAAAACAAATTTTTTTCAAATTTTTTCCTCTACTCTAAATCATTATCACTCTATCGTCACTATCACCATCACCCCATTGCCCACCTATTTCTTTTTTATAATACCACCATCATCACCATCACATACCATAATTCTCCTCCATCACCACTCGTGTGCGCATCCCCCCTCCTCCTGCAAAAACGAGATCGCCGAGCCCACCTTCCCCCCCTGCAAAACGGGGTTTCGCCTCCCGCCCTAACACCATGAAAACGAGCTCCCTCCCCCAGATTAAAAGGACGGAAATTTTCACCCCCACCCCTTACTCCACTGAAAAAGTGACCCCCTTCCCCCATATACCCATTTTCGATTTCGAAAGAAGATAGGGAGGAATTTCAAATTATGGAGGGTTTAGAATTTTAGGGTGGGGTGAGGATAGGGTTTCGAAGGGGGGGGAGGGAAGAGGATTGGAGGTAAGGTTTCAAATTTGGGGGTGGATAAAGGTAAGATGGGTTATTGGTGATGATTGTGAAGATGGGAGAAAATTGTAAGAATGACACATTTTCAACTTTTTATTATCTTATAGCATTACTCTCCAATTTTTACATTAGATAATAGGATATGAGAGGCAAATTGACTAATTGCTTTCCGATATTTTGATCCACTTTTTTTGTAAATCTTTTTAATTTTTTTATATTGGAAAATTGAAAATATTGGGGGGCAATTTAATCCTTTTGCTTTCCCATGTGTTATTTAATGTAAAAGTTGAAAAATAATGCTATAAATTAATAAAATATTGAAAAAGATGTAATTCTTAACACGTAATGGTGGGATGGGGTAGTGTCCATTGTGGGAAGAAGAACATAAAAGGGGAGGAAAAGTGAGAAAATATAGGATTTTAGAAGTAAAGTCAAAACAGACATTTCATGAGGATTGATGCTAATAATATTTTGCAAAAACAACCAAAAGATATTTAAAATTAAAAATTTGTTCCAAAAAATGTCAATTTCGCAAAATTGTTGAACTACTAGCCTCAAGCCATAAACGACTAAGGTTAGATAACATTAGTTAACCACCCCTCTCAATTCTCATCAACTTGACAACTTGTCTCATTTCTGCCTTGTTTTATTTCATCACCATCTTTATTTGGGCCTCATGCTCATTTTCCACACACCCCACCTATAGGTTCATATATGTGAGAAAAATCATATTTCATCTTTATTTCTCATCCCCATAGTATATATTTTTATTATAATAATCGTATAAACTAAATATCATGTGTTACTCGAAAATATTTCAACGAGGAAATCTATTAATTTATTGAGTAAATATATATACACTTTAGATTATTTATTTATATATCGCTTCTTTTTCTTTTTCTAAGTTTACACAACTCTTTGATGGGTAAGAAGAAAATATCCAAGAAGACCAAAGAATTATCAGTTGATGAGCAAGTAGAGCAAACGCCTAGGAAAAGAGGTAGACCAAGAAAAAATATTTTGCAAGAAGAAATAAAAGATGATGAAATTGAGAAATATAATAAGAAAGCCAAGAAAACAATTGAAGAAGAAGAAGATAAGGAGAAAAAAGAAGTGAAGGAAGAAGGAGAAGAAGGGGTATCAAAAAATATGGAGAACAAGAAACCTTCAAGAAGCAAAGCTAAGAGGAAAAACAAGCCTAGAAAGAGCAGTTGAGATGAGTTGAATTCACTATTTTTATTTTTTATTTTTATTTTTTGTCATTTGATTTTATTTCGGTTAAAATTCATCTTTGGATTTCATCGGACTACATATTTTATGGCTGAGAATAGATGGAAAGTTTTGTTGATGGTTTTGGTATTAGTTTCCGTTTCTTTGTCAATGACTAAATAGCCTACTACTAATATATTTGAATCGAACTTTCTACTAATAATAGATTTGGAATTCAACTTTTACCAAAATTCCTTATGTTTTATAATTTTATTGAAGCACCTACTCTAATTATATTATTATAATTAGTTTAAACTCTTTATATTTGTTATTTATAATAATTATTGCTAATTTACAAATAAAAAGAAGAAAAAAAGAACAGTTTCTAGTCTTATGCTAGTATGGAAGATACGTTTTAGTCCCTACCGGTAAAAAAATAATCGTTTTCTGGTGAATAGCATAGTTTTGGGCCAAAAATGTAATTTGGAGAAGTAACTCACTCTTAGCCCATTCCTACCCGCCAAATTGACTCCCTATTTCATAGAATATCTTATTTTCTCTCCAAAATCGAACTCTCTGAATCCATTTGTGAATTGAGGGTCAAATTGGCGGGTGGAAATGGCTGAGAGTGAGCTACTTTTCATATTTGATGTTTGCCCCAAAACTATGCTATTACCGCCGGAAACCATCAACATTTAATGGTTAGGGGTCGAAACACACTTTCATACATAGGGACCATTTCCATAATAGAGACACTTTCAGAAATAACACCAAAACCTCCACTTACAGAAACCATTTCGATAATTAACTCATAATATTTGTATTTAATTTGATGATAACTCAAACATGAATATATAAGACGAAAGCTAATTGTAGTAATGGTCTCAATAAATGAGATCATGTTGCACTTTCATCTCAGTAAGGGATTGTGTTGCGATAGTAGTCCTCGATAACAGACACATGATTCACAACGAGTTGTTAGAACTTGTTGATTTCTAATTTTTTGAGGTCAAAATGTAATTTTTGGATAATGTTTTTGTTGTTTTCTAGTAAAATGCCTATGGAGAGAACTTAATTATTTTGCGTATGTATCAAAATAAGTTGAAATAAAGTATTAAATATTTGGAGGAATACAACAAAATATTATCATAAACATAATTAAAAAAAATTAATTTACTCTTGAAATTATATAGTATTATTATTCTTATTAATGTTACTATTATTATATAATAAATAATAAATCACAAAATTGGTAAAAAAAATCATCATAAAAAATGATTATATGAATAATTAAAAAGAAAAAGAAAAACAGTTTTTGGTCCCAACATCCTCGAGAGACGTCGGTTGCCTTATCAACGACCACGAGTTGGGGGTAATTTAGGTATTTTAACCCTTAAAAATATTGTTTGGGTGTGCATATAAGAGATCAGCTAAAGACTAAACAATTTGGTCCTACCTATTAAGAATGTTGCATTTAACTCTAGAAGACGGTACTATAAGAAACTAGAATCACCTATTTGTACTGCGTGTTTCGAACTTTTATCTCTTTCTTCACTTCATTTGAGATCATTAAAGACTCAATTTTATAATCACCTAGCTTGATTTAGTGGTAGTTATTGATCTATGTTTATTCCATGAAAGTTACAGATTTGAGTTGTGGCAAAAGTTTAACTATTTACAATGTCTCTGTCTTCGTTGAAGTACAAATCTCCTCTTCAATAGTATAGTATTTACTTGTATAATGTCGGATAATTTAATACTAAAAAAGACTCAATCCTTACGATAGTGAACGTAATAAGAGTAGTAACTAGTAACTCTAATGAAGCCTCATCATGCTGGATTCTAACCAATAAACCATCGCCTAAGAAATTAATTAAACTAAATTTATTAATTACTGGGTAACGTGTCACTTGTCAGATATTGTGAACCTTATCCTAAACAAATTAAAATTGGACAAATTTATTATCATGGACATGGTGTTTTCCTACCAAATAACCAAATGTTCATGAACATGGGGGTCATTCCTATCCAAAAAAATTGATTGCACCATATGGGAAGGACCCAGAACTTTATATTTTCAATCTGACCCAAATATAAATATTGAGGTTCGATAAGAGGTCTACATGTACAATACGTTAATATATATTCTCCAGTATATGAATATATATAGTTACAAACTTGATGAATTTCAATGATTTCATCATTTAATTGGCATATGATGATCTTCGAACGAACCAAATCAGATTGGCCCAAATTCAATGTGAATAATCATCAGCTTGTTATAGGACCAAGATGGTACACGAGTTAATTGGCATATGCTCTACCATTATTATGGTTAGAATTAGTTCTTGTATAGTTTTGTGCATGAAACTCATCAGATTCAATTTGCATGATGTCTCTAACAAGGATCTCATAGTGCTTCCTGACTTCGTCGGGCGATTTTCCCCCTACCGCCCTGGAGATATTGTGCCAGCGGTCAGGAGTGTCCTCGTCGAACATTGCTAGAGCCTCCTCAAACTGCTTGTTCTGTTTCTGTGTCCATGAGCTTCTTGAACAAGAGACATGCCTTGATGCCATTTAACTTGGTAAATGGGAATAAGAGAATGGAGAGTTTCAAGAAAAGAAATGTTGTAAATGTCTATAAGGGTTGATGAAGCTGGAATAGGAAAATAATTGGTATGTTCATGCTCTTTATAAACTGGAGGAAAGAGCACACAAGTTGGGGGAATACTTTTTTTTTTATCCAAAGAGCACTGTATTAGTCAGGTCACAAAAAGATGGAATCAAAATATCTAAGCTAAACATTAGAGATAAAAATTATATGAGCTTCATTGGCGACGAAAAGAATGGACCTTTCAAGAATCGATTCTGTTTCCTAATATAGCATTTCGACAGTTATCAAGATATCATGAATGAACGTGAAAGAACAACTTCAATGAGTATTAGCGCATTGCCTGGTCACAATGGCCGACCTGGATCACCTATTACGGAATACAGTCTCACATTGGTTGATTAAGAATGTATGAATACTACTGTCGTGTACTCTATGTATGTAGAAGTAATTGATTTTTAGTATGAATTTCACGGATTCTTAACATCGTGGGGAGTTGAGGAATGAGAATAGATACTGGTGTCAAGTATTAGGGGGATCTACCTCCCCTTTTGCAGTTGATATTCGGATATAAATCCAACTAGAATCCTTATCAAGTTATCATCTCAAATGGTGATTTCTATTTCATGGACCCTTCAAAAATCACCACATGCAACTAATACGCAAATGAAAAAGTTGCAGTTTCTAGTACATTACTTGCTCATCACAAGAGAGTATTCCGTGACAGAAGAAGATGCTAAAGAAACCTTATCCATGAGAGAGGAGCAGCAGCAGTAGCAGCAGCAGATAATCCACAAAAGCCGCGCAGTTATAGATTTTCTGTTGGTTGCAGTATGCGAATTCAAATTAATCAAACCAGAAATGGACAATTAATATGTAACTATAAACATATCCTGTGTAAAATCGTCGAAATTGTGGCATTTCCAGGCTCCTTAAACAGAGTTTCCTTACGCATATGGTATAAATTACATTATCGAGTTATAGCTTGTAGTGTAATTAAGTATGTCCAGATCTGTGGCAGTGATAAAATTCGGCTATTCACAAGCCGGTTTTGTGTCGAAGCTGGTTGAACAAATTGCGAAGGCGAAGAAGAGACACGGCAGGGGCAGGGACGTCTTTCCCTATCTTCAGGGGCGGAACTGGCTTTTGCTTATCGTTAGATATATTAGACCATCTCGAATAGGGAGTATTTGGCAGATATTTTATGTCATAAACTCCTAGAATATAGGAAGTAATTAGATAGAGTAACTTTCTACCCATTCTTTCAATAGTTATTCAATAACTTTGAGAATTATTGTCAAAGTGGGAGACAGTCATACAGAGAAAAAGACGTAAGGAGAGAGAAGAGGTAACTTCACATGGGCTTCATGATACATCTACTCCATTAGCTTATACTACTTGTACTATATTATCGTTATTAGCATATTAATTACTAATTTGTTGCTAATTGATAACTAATACAACTAAAGCTTAGTTTTTATTTATTTTATTATCCTTTTGATTATAATTATTTTTAAGAATCAATTACCCTTCCTTCAATTTTGTACTTCATGGTGTTTACAGTACATAAATTATGTAGTCTGGCTGGGCTATCTTAGATATGGACCGGGCCCTCAACTTTTATTTGGTTTGTTTGGGCAGCTGCCCTTTGTATGGTCTCATGACCAAATTTTATTTATATAAATATCACCATTAATTATTAAAAAAAACATAAAATCGTGTAAAATATACATGATTGAAACATCAAGCCTTAAGCTAAAGGTCGCTATTCGAGTCATCCAAGTGTCTCTTTGCCTTCTTTTTTAAAATTTACTATTATTGTTTTTTAATATATAGTTAATATTATTGTTGTCTTGCTTGTTATTAATACTAGCTAATACTATTGTATTTTTTAATATATAGCTAGTATTATTGTTGTCGTTTTTTTTCTTTCTAGAAGTTCATTCCTTAATTTATTTTCCTTGGATCTGTCATTGTTTTTTTTAATATATAGCTAATACTATGGTTGTAAGGAAAAGGAATTCTTTTAACATTTGCCTCTAATTTACTTTTTTTAAATTGATCCTTTCATCTTTATCCTGGTTTAAAATTTTACCTCTGCCTACTACTATAATTTAATCTATAACTATATTTTGCACAGGCAATTTTCATATAACTTTATAAGCAATTTTTTCATATAATTTAAATTATCGAATGACCACCCAAAATTTCAATCCTCAATCCACTCTGACACCAACATCGACCAGCCCCAAGATCCTATTATGACGCCTCCTCATATTGGTTGAGGCATGAAAAAATCGAATTTGAATGGTCACTAAAATCATGGGTGCATTCATTTGCAAGCAACATCGATGTTTCTCCACTAACCTTCTTCAATCAAATGTGACCAGAAGTTTGCCAATCTAGTACCTTATCATCATTTCTACATCAAATAATTTAGTCACTCCCACCTAAAAGCAAAAGCAATAAGGCCACATGTCACAAAATAATATGTTGATAAATTATTTGATTTATTACCTTGTGAATGAGATATATATATAATTACTAGCTAATAACGTTTAATCATTTTCATTTTTATTTTTAAATACAGACCAACATTTTGCAACCATTGTGTATGTGTCATCCCAAATAGGCAAATATCTTGAGTTCCCTCATTAGAGATATTGTCCGTTTTATATGGATTATAATTAATGAGTATAGAAATTTGAATGGACTACAAAAATGAATATGTGCATAAATATCTAACTAAGGTAACAATTAAAGTAGGTAGTATACATAAAAAATTTGAATGGATTATAAAAATAAATATATACATGGATATCTAACTAAAGTAATTAAGTAACAGTTAAAGTAGGTAGTATATATAAAAAAATTGAATATAAAAATTTGAATGAATTACAAAAATGAACATATAAACATGAATATCTAACTAAAGTAACAATGAAAGTAGATAGTATATTTAAAAAAATTACTGTATATTTTTATAACTTAACACATATATTGATTATCGAATCTACAATTAAATGCTAAGTTAGTTATACCTAATAGAGTAGTAAAAAAATTGAGCTTGGATTTCTTAAACAAAATGTATTTAGACATATATGCGGCCAACATGCATTTTTGGACTAGTATTCAATTTTCATGGCTTTAGCATGTGCTTTCAGTTAGATACAACCTCTTTTTGATTTTAATATATTACTCAACTAAATTAATAATTACCATCCTCACCAACACATTATCATATTCATATTCATATACATATTCAACAAGCCATCCAGGGCCTATAGATAAGGGCCTTGGGACATGTCACATATTGTTTCCTATATAAGCTCACCATTTCATGTAATAAGATCATTCAATTGCAACACAAAGTTCAGATTTTTAAGTTATTCTAAAGAAACATTCTAAAATGGCAGAAAAGAGCAAGATTCTCATAATTGGAGGAACAGGGTATATTGGTAAATTCATAGTGGAAGCTAGTGCTAAACTTGGGCATCCCACTTTTGCTTTGGTTAGGGAAGCCACTGTTTCTGATCCCGTTAAAGGACAACTTATTGGGTCATTCAAAGACCTTGGTGTCAATATTGTTCATGTATGCATTTTAATTTTCGCTTTTTTTTTTAATCCGGTCCTTGTCTTTGCAGAGGACTCGATCCAAGACTCTCCGTTCAAATAATATATATCTTGTGATAGCTAAGATAACTGTGATAATTGCAATTTTGATTTTATTATACCATCACGATACCCTCCATTACGAGCAATATCATGGGATCGTTAGACTAATGATCGTAACAAATGCAATTTTAAATCATGTTTTATAATATGTGTATGTGACTTTCGTTTTGGGACAGGGTGATTTGTATGATCATGAGAGTTTGGTGAAGGCTATCAAACAGGTGGATGTTGTGATCTCAACAGTGGGTTCACTTCAACTAGCGGATCAAACTAAGATCATTGCTGCGATTAAAGAAGCTGGAAACATTAAGGTTCGTTACCAACTCTAGTTCTGCATTAAAATCTCCAATACACAAAAATCGAAAACGTCAATTATTCGAATATGATAAAAGTAGAAAATGTCATAACAAATGAATTTTTGGAAATTGTTAGAGATTCTTGCCATCAGAGTTCGGAAATGATGTGGATAGAACGACTGCTGTGGAGCCAGCAAAATCGATTTTCGGACAGAAAGCAGAGATCAGGAGGAGCATTGAGGCAGCAGGTATTCCATATACATATGTCTCGCCCAATTGCTTTGCTGGCTATTTCCTCCCTACATTGGCACAGGCAGGAGCCACTGCTCCACCTAGAGAGAAAGTCACCATTCTTGGAGATGGAAATGCCAAAGGTATGTTTCAAAACAATTGTCCATACAACTCAATAATTGTTTTATGGTGACGGAGCTTAATAGAAATCAAGCGCGATCATGTTCGCCTCAGAGTTATTTGTGTTCTTTTTATAGCTTAGCCCCGTCATTATAATAAGACTCGATCCTGAACCTTGTCATTAATAGAAATCAAGCGCGATCATGTTCGCCTCATAGTTATTGCCTATTGGTTTAACGTTTATAAATTTCTTGATTATTTGGGTTGCAGCTGTGTATAATGATGAACATGATATTGGTACTTACACCATCAAAGCTGTGGATGATCCAAGAACATTGAACAAGATCCTTTATGTCAAACCTGCTAACAACATTTATTCATTCAACGAACTTGTTGCTTTGTGGGAGAAGAAGATTGGAAAGACTTTGGAGAAGGAGTATGTTCCTCAGGAACAAGTCGAAAAAAACATTCAAGGTAACAAATTGTCGTAAAATTAAAACGTCGACTACTTCTTAACAGATTAGAAGGAGTCAATTCTTGTGTGTTAAGTGTTAACTAAATTGGTGTTAACTTTGTGTTAACATAACAATTCTATTATATCCGAGTTTTACATAATATACGATTTTTAAAATGATACGTAAAAGAATTCATGACAATTATTGATTGAAAATTATGTTGATTTTTTCTTAATGTTGTCTCATTATTGTTGTTTCAGAGGCTCCAATTCCAGTGAATATCTTCTTGTCCATTTTTGACTCAATCTTAGTGAAAGGGGACCAGACAAGCTTTGAGATCAAACCTTCATTTGGGGTTGAGGCTTCAGAGCTCTATCCAGATGTGAAATACATCACTGTGGACGAATTGCTTGCAAAATTTGTTTAATAATGAAGTTGTGACTTCTTTGATTTCTTTAAGTTTGTTAATGAAGTTGTAAAATTACTTCAATTTCTGAATAAAGAATGAATGCAACCTTTGGCCTTCATGTACGAGTATTCCCTTCGTTCTTTTGTTGTTGTAAAAGTACTTCAATTTCTGAATGAAGAATGAATTTCTCTTTTCAATTATGCTTTTTACATCGACAATTTTACTTGATCTAATTGATTGACCCTCGATGATGTTTGACTTGCACATCCTTTTATCGTTAACAAATTTTGAGAAGGTTGGATCATACAACACAACCCATTACCCATAGTTCCTTCATTCTTAAACTCATCACCAAATAAATTTGAACACCGCCCTTCATTTGTTACAAAATCATAGCACTCTTTTCTTGGAAATTACTATTCTACCCTCCCATTTCATCTTTTTCTTCCTCATATCTCCACCATCTCACACCCATCATCCATAGCACCACCAATCATCATAGACTACCACCACGCACATCACTATCACCAAACACCACATCAACCACGACCATCAAGATCCCCATCACCACCACCAAACAATAGCCATACCACCATTTACCCACTATACTATCACTTGAATTATAATTTATTAAGTTTTGGTATTAATAAAAAACTATATTTATCATTATATTACAAATTAGTTAGACAAATATTTTTTTTAATTATATTATAAAATTTGTTCAATCTTAAAATTTTCTTTATAAGATATTCACTAATGTTAATTATATTACAAAAAATAATAAGTATGCATTAATATATATAGTTTAGTTTATAATGTGTTCAAAAACTAGTACATAGTTTAATTCGATTTCAATTATAAGTATTACTTAGTATTATATAAGTGTAGATTAAAATGCATTTGTATATAGTAATACATCTTATATTTTTAATAGTATTTAACATTAAACAATATTTATAAGCATTTTAAAAGCTAATGTAACACTAAACTACATTTATTATTTTAAAGAATACTATGTAATGTAATCTTATAATTTTATTTAGATTGTAGATAATATTATTAATTATAATACAAAGATAAACAACTAGTCATGTTGGCACAATGGTAATTTACACGGTAAATCGTGTAAACCGGACCTAGGGGCCTGGCCGAGCATTCGGGAGCTTTGGAAGGGGGCCGGGCCTAGGGGCCTAACCCACAAGCCCGTATTCGGCCCCTTAATAAGTGGGCTGGGGTCGCGCCGGGTTAGGACCGGGCCTGCGGACGGCTTGGTTTGGCTCGGTTCGTTTAGCACGTTTCTATGAGTAATGGTTGGTTACATGAATTAATCTCGCTATTATGGTGGATATTATGCGAATTGCTAGTTGCTATAACTAATTTAACTCGATTATTGAATTTCATGAGAAATATTCTGGGAGCGAACACCGAAACTTCATCTGGTATCTCAAACCAACTAAACCCAAGTATTGAATTTTGAATATTATATTCCATTTAACTTGTTCATGAAGTCTGGCCTAGGATAATCGTCAACATACTTATATATACTTCCTCCATCCCTAAAAGATTGTCACATTTTGACTTTTGTTAGTCAAACATTATAAAATTTGATGATGAATTCCCGTTAAATAATAAGAACTAAGATAGTCTCGACCTTGTTAGATTCGTCTCAATATATATTTTTGAAATATTAACTTTTTATAATTTTTTCGTATGTAGAATCATAGGAATATTTATGTTTTAAATCGTGTTTTGTTGGCCACTAAAAATCAAAATGTGACAATCTTTTAGGGACGGAGAGAGTATTACATATTTGGTTGCTGTTTCAGCTCCAGATATAAGAAAGTAGAATGTTGATGAGAAGTAGTTATACAAAAATTTTAATTTGTGCCTTTTTGTTAATGAGAGACCTTGTAAGGAATGCTGATTGAAATTACAACTAAAAAAATAGGTCAACAAAGTTCATAAATTAATTGTCAAATTCGTAAAAATTATATTTAGATGGTCATGTGAACATCACATGAGTTAGTAATTTAGTTATATTATTTAACGGGTAAATTAGTAATTTAGTTATATTATAAATATTATTATGTTGTATTAAATTAAGGAATATAATAGTTAATGATAATTTAATTATATTACTACTTTTATACCAAATAAAGTAATAAGATTTATTAATTTATTTAATTCATTTGTCTATTTCATTACTTTAGTCATTACATTCTTACATCATTTCATTCCTTTATACCAAACACAACCTTAAAGCAAGCGTTTAAGTTGATCACTCACCTTTTAAAATTTGTTTCAGTTGGTCTATTAGCCATTTTTTCGGCTCATCAACGCCTGTGATGACCATTATTAAGGGCTTTTTTGTCTTTTCATGTCAAAATTAAGGGTTGATTTTGAGTTTATTTATAATTTTCAATTTTTTTACTTAATTTGACATGAAAAAAACAAAAAAAACCCTTACTAATGGTTATCGCGTGCGTTGATCAAGCGTCGACCAACCAAAAAATGACCAATAGACTAACTGAAACAAATTTTAAAATGTAAATGATTGATATTGAAAAAAGACAAGTCATGTCCCTTGTCACTAACCCTTCATTTTATTTGTTAGTATGTAAATTCAGGTAAAAACTAATTTCAAGGCCCTATTTTCCAAGGCCCGATCCAACCAATGAATTCAAGGTTGGAATGAATACTCAACCTCAAATTCATTGGTTCGGTTCTAAACAACAATTCAATTTTTCATTATTATATAGCGAACCAGTGAATCTAAGGTTGGATATTCATTCCAACCTTGATTTCATTGGTTCGATTGGGGCCTTGGAAAGTAGGGCCTTGGAATTATATATACCCGTAAATTCATGTGGATATATATTTTGGTATTTTCAAAACTTTCACAAAATGATCAAAACATGTGAAACGTGTAGGGTAAGAGAGGCACGAATTTAAATGATCAAAATATATGCACTCCTATTTTAAAGGCTTTTTTTCATCTGGGCACCTGAACTTCTGATATTATAACAAATAGGCACCTGGTGAACTTTTTTTAACAAGTAGGCACTTGAGATGAAAATTTGGCACCTGAACTTTTGGTTTTCTATTTTTTCGGATTTGAAACATTTAGATGGAGGGCAAAATAGGCAGATCACATCTTAAACTAATTAAAGCAAGGATTTTAACCCAACCTCTACCCAACCCATTTAACCCAACCCCCATTAATATCTATCTAATTCTTCTTCTACTCTATTCTTTCAACCTTCATCAAAAAATTTAATTTGGTTGCTTCTCTCTGTTCTTGCTCATTAAGACCAAATCGGCCAAGACCATAATTGAGGGACTATGATTTGCTAAGAGATTAAGATTGGAAATCATCCCTAAGAGAAATCCGCCCAAATCAGATTGTCAATTTCTCCTTCTTTTCTATCAAGGAAATCCGCCCAAATCAGATCTGATGATTATTCAGATTGAGCCTATGAGGGTTTTTGGTTTTTGGAAAGTTATTATTGTTGTTAATTTGTGAAAAGTTATTTCATTTTCTTGATTTTTCGGTTATTATTGTTGTTAATATGTGGAAAGTTGATTTCTTTTCTTGATTTTTGAATTATTATTGTTGTTAATTTGTGGAAAGTTGTTTTCTTTTCTTAATTTTTGGGTTATTATTGTTGTTTATTTGTGGAAAGTTGATTACTTTTCTTGATTTTTTGGTTATTACTGTTGTTAATTTGTAGAAAATTGTTTCTTTTTCTTGATTTTTGGGTTATTATTATTGTTAATTTGTGGAAAATTATTCCTTTTTCTTGATTTTTGGGTTATTATTGTTGTTAATTTATGAAAATTTGTTTCCTTTGTTTGATTTTGTTAAATACAGAGCCATTACCATTGGCACCTGTACTTTGTCCATATTTTTTGGCACCTAAAATCATTTACTGGGATTGGCACCTGAACTTTTCTGTATATTTTTCCTCCAAGATGTCATATTTTCAATATGACTAACTTGCCCTTGGGTTAAGGATTTTAAAATCTGCGAAAATCTGAAAAAATAGAAAAGTAAATGTTCAGGTGTCAATTTTTCGTCTCAGGTGCCTACTTGTTATAGAAAGTTCACCAGGTGCCTATTTGGGATAATTCCCAAAGTTCAGGTGCCCAGATGAAAAAAAGCCTATTTTAAAAGCATACCGGCTGCTTTCATAATTTCCCTCCACTTGCTTTCTGGACTCATTCTGACCTGAATTTTATGACTTTATGTCCTCAAACCTTATCGTAATTTGTACACATTTTACTCCTATTAAAAAAGACAATAAATCCTTACTGCAAAAAAACTCACTAATTTGTATAGTGGATACCTAACAACACAATAACAGACCCCACGACCAAGTCCATATATTCACACATCTTCAATGACACCAAACCCTAGTAGTATTATGGTTCTTCTAAGATTTGTTCTGTTAAGATTTCTTTAATATATTATATATCTAAATTTTGTGTAAATTGCATAAAATACAAACATGTGATGCATTAGAGAATTCTTAAGAAAACAAATCTTAAGAGAACCGTAATCGGTCCGATCTAAGTACCCTCCTATCATAATAAACAAAAACAAAAACAAGGATAATTAGATCCCCTAAAAGAACCAATGTACATATAAAAAATTTGTTTTGGCATAAAATGGATATATCCATATTTCTCTATTGCATATTTATTGGAGCAAAATGTGATCACATTAAGCGCCCCCTCACGCCGAACTCACAGCTTGAAAGTAAGTAAATCACGGTACGATCCCCAGGACCAGAGTGTATGGAGGCCTGTCTATTGCATATTTATGAAATGATAATATATGACAAAAGCCCCCAGGACCAGAGTGTATGGAGGCCTGTCTATTGCATATTTATGAAATGATAATATATGGCAAAAGCTATACCAAGACGTAGAAATAGACATATTGGTTTACATAAGAGTACACGTAGAATACCAAAAGGAGTTATTCATGTTCAAGCAACTTTTAATAACACCATTTTTAGTGTTAGAAGAGTATTTATGTCTATTAAATATTCAATGCTTTTGAAATGGAAGGATTATTAAATACCTAACTAATTGAATACCTAATTAAACTAAAAATAATTAAATACCTAAAAATAATTGACCATCAAACAGGCTTTGCACCACCAGAACTAAGGGAGGTCTGCCCACCCTTCTAAGGCTTCTGAAGTGCATTATTGGAATGCTCAAAGGACATGTAGCATCATTTTTACTATATATAACCTTACCAGTTGATAGAATCAGAACACATTTTTGAAATCCTAAAATTTATCCTATAATGGCAGAGAAGACTAAAATTCTCATAATTGGAGGAACAGGGTATATTGGTAAATTCATAGTGGAAGCTAGTGCTAAACTTGGGCATCCCACTTTTGCTTTGGTTAGGGAAGCCACTGTTTCTGATCCTGTTAAAGGACAACTTATTGGGACATTCAAAGACCTTGGTGTCAATATAATCCATGTATGCATGAATTATATCAGAAGTAAATTGGTTTATGTTTTGTGTAAATATGTTATGAGTATGTGACAATTGTTTTGGGACAGGGTGACTTGAATGATCATGAGAGCTTGGTGAAGGCTATCAAACAGGTGGATGTTGTGATCTCAACAGTAGGTACATTTCAACTAGTGGATCAACATAAGGTCATTGCTGCTATTAAAGAAGCTGGAAACGTTAAGGTAACTTAAAAACGTCAATTATTTTGAATTGAATAAAAGTCGAATGTCAATAGGAGATTAACAATGAATTTGATTGGAGAATACCAGAGATTCTTGCCATCAGAGTTTGGAAATGATGTGGACAAAGTGAATGCCGTTGAGCCAGCGAAATCAATATTTGCACAAAAAGCAGAAATCAGGAGGAGGATTGAGGCAGAAGGGATTCCATATACATATGTGTCCTCTAATTGCTGTGCTCGCCATTTTCTCTCTATATTGTCCACGCCAGGAGCCATAGCTCCTCCAAGAGATAAAGCCATCATCGTTGAAGATGGAAACGCCAAAGGTATGTTCCAAAACTATTGTCTATGCTATAACGAATTGCACAAATAGTTTCGATAGTGTCACAAAGTTACAGTTTAGTCCTCAATAATTACACCGTTGCAGTTTAGTCCCCAACAATGACACTATTGCAGTTCAGTCCCCAATAGTGACACTGTTGCAGTTTAGTCCCTCAAAGTGGTTAAAGAGTTGCATATTGGTCACACGTTAACTCCGTTAATTTTTAACATCAACAAGCAATGAGAGGTCAAATTTGGACAAAGAAAATGAATATTTAGGACTTAAACCCATTTTTGGTGCCTCATGAAAATTCATTACTATGTTTTTTTTTGTAAATTAGTGATGAGGTGAGTTTCGAACCCGGACTAGTGCTATTATCGGTCCTGTCTGGTCCGGGTATCCACTCTCCAGGAACCGGACCGTTAGATTACCAGTTCTATCTGGTCTGGACCGATAACTATATCGGGTATATTTTTTGGACCACTACCTATCCGATAACTTATCGGGTGGATACCGGTCCGGACCGGTTCCGAGTATATCCGAAGAAAAAATAAATTCAATGCGAAAATCCTTTAAAAAAATTAAAATCAAGAATATAACATCTAAAAATTAATATACAATTTGTTATTAGATACACTATCAGGTATTTTATCGGGTACCGGTTTTTTTTTTACCCGTTCACGGACCGTTATCTTACCTGGTGGATAAACGGACCGAGAATTTCGGACCGCATACCGGGTGATCTCGATTTTCCCCGGACCAATAACAGCTCTACAGAGGACCTTTTGGTCACTAGCAAAACTTTATTAATTTCTAATACCGAAAATGTGTTCAAGTCTGCAAAAAAAAACATTTTTTTGCATCAAATTTAACCTCTCATTCCATGTTGGTGTTAAAAATTAACGCAATAGTTAACATGAGACTAACTTGCAATTTTTTGACCATTTTCGGGGACTAAACTGCAACTTGGTCACACTACCGAGATTTATTTGTGCAATTCACTCGTCTATGCTTCTCTCAATGGATAGTTATAGGAGGGACCTTAATAGATGCCAAACGAGGACTTTCGCCTCATAATGTCATCAAGTTGCGGTTTAGTTCCCTATAATGACAAAAAGTTGCAAATTGATCCCAACTTAACTTTTTTATTACTCCCTCCGTCCCTAAAAGATTGTCACATTTTGACTTTTAGTAGTCAACAAAACACGATTTAAAACATAAATATCTATCATTCTACATGCGAAAAAATTATAAAAAGTTAATATTTCAAAAATATATATTGAGACGAATCTAACAAGGTCCCACAAGACTATATTATTTCTTATCGTTTAATGGGAATTCATGATCAAATTTTGTTATGTTTGACCAACAAAAGTCAAAATGTGACAATCTTTTAGGGACGGAGGGAGTAATTTTTAACACCAACACATTATTAAATGTTAAAATTGGGGCAAAAAGAAATTTAGACTTAAACTTATTTTTGATGCAGCCGTGTATAATGATGAACATGATATTGGTACTTACACCATCAAAGCTGTGGATGATCCAAGAACACTGAACAAGATCCTTTATGTCAAACCTGCTAACAACATTTATTCATTCAACGAACTTGTTGCTTTGTGGGAGAAGAAGATTGGAAAGACTTTGGAGAAGGAGTATGTTCCTCAGGAACAACTCCTCAAAAACATTCAAGGTACCAAAAAACTATCCTTCTCTTTGCATTGTTTTATCTATCTATTTATCTATCCATCTATGTCTATGTGAGTTAACAACTTTGGCATACATAATCTCCATCATGGGCGAATCTAGCTATTTTAAAGTGGATGTTCGAAATTCAAAAAATATGAAGTATAGTCGAGAGAGAATTGCTCGAATGGTCCCAATAAATATGTGCCCGTTGCAGTTTGGTCCCAATTAGTTGTTGTCTGCCGAAATGGTCCCCGTAATTGGTACATTTGGTGCACTTTTGTCCCAAACCATTGAATATAGACGGAAAATTGTAACTTTGGGCCAAAATTGAAATTTTAGGATTAAGTCAAGGTTAAAAGGTAAATTGAATATAAATTAGATTTTTCTTTGTTTTTTTTAAAAAAAATTCGATTTCTTTGTCGATTTGAAAAGAAAAATAAATTTTTGATTTCTTTGTCGACTTTTTTTTAATCTTCTTTTCCGATTTCTTTTTCGGTTTTTTTTTTGATTTTTTTCCTAGTAAAAATGGTTCGATTTTAGTATTTGATTTTGCTGAAAGTTTCAGTTTTGATAAAAAAAATTGGTTTTCATAGTTTTTTGACAAAAAAGTTCAGTTTTGTTAGTTGTTTGATAGAAAGGTTCGGTTTTCATACTTTTTTGACAAAAAATTCGATTTTGATAGTTGTTTTAGCAAAAAATGTTCAAATTTTTACACCCAAATGTAGAAAAAAACTGAAAGAAAAACCGAAAAAACGAAAAGATAACGAAGAAAAAATTAATTATAAATTAAAAAAAAATCGAAAAGAAATAAAAAAAACAAAGAAAAATCTAATTTATATCCAATTTGCGTTTTAACCTTGAGTTAATGCTAAAACTTTAATTTTGGCCAAAGTTATAATTTTCCGTCTATATTTAACGGTTGGGGACTAAAGTGCACCAAATATACCAATTGTTGAGATTATTTCAGCAGACCAACAACTAACTGGGATCAATCTGCAATGGACACATATTTACTGGACCAATGTAGCAATTTTCTCGAATAGTTGATGGAGTACAATTTTGTTAATGTTGTATCACTTTTATTTTTGCAGATGCTTCAGAATCAATGAAAATCTTGTTCTCTATTCAGCACTCAATTTTCTTGAAAGGGGACCAGACTAATTTTGAGATAAAACCTTCAACTGGGTTTGAAGCTACAGAGCTTTATCCAGATGTGAAATACACCACTGCTGAACAAGTTCTTGATCTATTTGTTTAATAATGTATCAAGTTACGACATTAACTTCATCAAATAATGTAGAATCTTCTACCTTCTGCAATAATAAAGGAGTCTTGATTTTGGTTATCAAGAACAAAACTTCCTTTGCTGTTTCTCCTTTTCCATATCCACCAATTTCATAAAAAGAGGACAACAAAAACAAACAAACTCTTGGGGTTGGGGTGGAGTGATTAGGGGTTCGGTTGGGGTGGGGTGGGGATGGGCTTTTGACGGTGTAAGGTTGATCATAATGTTTTACATGGGAGTGAGAGTTGCACAAATAGTCTTTGATAGTGTTATCAAGTTGCAGTTTAGTTCCAATAGTGTTATCGTTACGTTGTAGTTTAATCCGGAAAATTGTCAAAAGTTGCAGCTTAGTCATCACCTTAACTATTACACTAACTTTTAACATCAACACACAATGAGAGATTCAATGTGAGATAAAAAATGATTTTTTGAAAGATACAAATTCATTTTTAAGCCGATGAAAAAAGCCATCGAAATAGTGGAAAGTTACTGTTCATTAAGCTTTTTGTTCATTATTATACAAAATGTATATTGTACCCACTTAAATTATATTTTCTTCTTCTTTTGATATATTTTAGGTAATAAGTACCATTTTGTCAAAAAAATTATTGATATTAATCATCAAAGCTTATTTTTTGTTTTGAATAATTTGTATCAACTTGTTTAGTAGTGTTTAGTACACAAACTAAATCGGTGTATAATATCATTTTAGTACTTTTCTTTCGAATATTTAATATTATATCATCTTAAAATGATATATTTTAATAATATCTACCATCTTTAAACTAAAAATAACTATATATATTAATTAATAAACATTAATAGAAGTAATAATTACTATTATTAATGAACTATAGTTATTCTCGTCAAAATATGTAAAATGTGTTGCACAAGAATGACACGATGGTACTATTTTATTATGAATGGTCGCTAATTTAAAAGCGTATTGTCAGCTTTAGTTTCATCAATTCCCTCCACTTACTTTCTGGAATTAAATTGTGACCATAAGTCCATAAGTCATAACATAACCTTATAAGTTATGACCATAACCTTATGAGTACATATTTCTAGCATGTAACATGCACTTCAGAGAAAAAAGGCTTATTCGCATTTTGCCTCTTATAATATCATTTTTATTTCAGATTGTCCCATGTATTATTAATCGTTTTTGATTATCTTCTTGACCCCTTTTTTCCAGTTTTAATAGATAAAATGACTATGGTATCCCTGTCACTATTATAAAATATAGGAACAATATTAACATATTTTAAATAATTAAAATTAAACCCCAGAATTAACAAAATATAGGAACAATATTAACAATACTAACAATATTAACATATTTCTGATTATCATATTTTCGATCGCTTTCAATCACGTACCAAACACAACCTTAGGGATAAAGGAAATGAAACTTTCGTAATACGTACTCCATTTAACTAATACCTGTCCCCAGGGGCGGACCAGGGGGGCCATGGCCCACCCTGAATTTTTGAAAAGTGTATATAAAATAGGTTAATTTTCATGAACAAGTATCTTGCTAGCTCAGTTGGCCCCCCCAAAGCCAAGTTACATGGTTTGTCTGGGTTCGATTCCCTGCAACCTCTCCTTTTTTTCCTACCACTATGTTAAGTCCCATACAAGAGAATATACGCTACCATTCCGTTATTAAGTTTCATACAAAAGAATATAGTATATTATATACATATATATATCAATTGAGCATACACAACACGTTAGTTCAATCTTTATTAATTTTATATTTTATTTATACAATTTTATTTATTATTTTTAAATAATTTATAATTTAAATTAGATAATTTGTAGCGTGTCATGTTTTAATTTTAGTTTTTAATATTTTGATGACACAATAGTTTATTATTAATGGAGTAATATTACAAAGCTTAACTAATAGAAACTTGTTTATGGTTTGGGAATAATTAGTAATTTAAGTTTGTCAACATGAAAATCTACTATTGACTCTCTCGTTGATGGATATTCGACTTGTTCTAACACCTCTAATATCTATGACAACGATTGAACAAGTGAGCTATATCAAGACAAATATACGAAACAAAATGGATAATATGGAGTATATTTTTTCTAATTCTTTTTTCATTTATACTGCAAAACAAAATAACTAAAAAATATTTTTATCGATAGTATATTAACGGTTACAATAAAGTTAAAAGTCTTAGAGTACCTTTAAGATAAATTTTATAATATTATATTTTTTTAACTAATATTTTTTTTAATTTGGCCCCCCTTAATATTTCATCCTGGTTCCGCCCCTGCCTGTCCCCACCTGACGGTGTCCTAGAGGATCTTCTGAAAGCCAAGGCCTCAGGATATGTCACATTATCTTCCCTATATAAGTTTACCACTCATCAGGACATTTAATTGCAACACGAATTTGAGATCTTAAAATTTATCCTAAAGAAACAGGCTATAATGGCAGAGAAGAGTAAAATTCTCATCATTGGAGGAACAGGGTATGTTGGTAAATTCATAGTTGAAGCTAGTGCCCAACTTGGGCACCCCACTTATTCCTGGGTTATTAGGCAAAGCACTGTTTCTGATTCTGTTAAAGGGCAATTTATTGGGACATTTAAGGAAGTTGGTATCAATATCGTCCTTGTACGCATGCCGGCCTAGTTGCAATATCGAAAATATCGAAAAGTCGTGAGTTGTAACAGAATTATGGTAGAATGACTAAAGAATCCCTACCAAAATATTAAAAATGTCGACAAATTGCAAGTTGTATCAAAAGAATGCATGAGTGACCAAAAGTATACATAATACCCAACATTAATGATCGAAAATATACAAAGTCATACTAAAGTGATCGACTAGAATTTTTTAACAAACGTTAGTAATCAATAAATCCATTTGCACATTCCTTTTTATGAATGGTTGCTACTTTAAAAGCCTATTGGCAGCTTTAATTTCATCAAATTGTGACCATAAACATGTAAAATGTCTCCCCAATCCTTATCATGCATATTTTATTATATAGTAAATTATTTTAGAGGATCTTTTGAAAGCCAAGGGCTCAGGAGTCGGGATATGTCACGTTTTGTTACGTTCCCTATATAAGCTTACCACTCGACATTTATTTAATTGCAACACATATTTGAGATCTTAAAATCTATCCAAAAGAAAGAGGCTATAATGGCAGAGAAGAGTAAAATTCTCATCATTGGAGGAACGGGGTATGTTGGTAAATTCATAGTTGAAGCTAGTGCCCAACTTGGGCGCCCCACCTATGTCTTGGTTAGGGAAAGCACTGTTTCTAACCTTGTTACTGGACAACTTATTGGGACATTTAAGGACCTTGGTGTCAATATAATCCATGTATGCATGAATTATATCAGAAGTAAATTGGTTTATGTTTTGTGTAAATATGTTATGAGTATGTGACAATTGTTTTGGGACAGGGTGACTTGAATGATCATGAGAGCTTGGTGAAGGCCATCAAACAGGTGGATGTTGTGATCTCAATTGTGGGTTCATTTCAACTCCTGGAACAACATAAGATCATTGATGCTATTAAAGAAGCTGGAAATGTTAAGGTTTCTCTCAAACTCTACTTTGTTACGTAACTTAAAAACGTCAATTATTTTGAATGGGATAAAAGTCGAATGTGAATAGGAGATTATTAACAAACGAATTTGTTTGGACAATATCAGAGATTCTTTCCATCAGAGTTTGGAAATGATGTGGACAAAGTGAATGCTGTTGAGCCAGCAAAATCGATTTTTGCACAAAAAGCAGAAATCAGGAGGAGGATTGAGGCAGAAGGCATTCCATATACATATGTGTCCGCTAACTCCTGCGGTCGCCATTTTCTCTCTACATTGTCCCAGCCAGGAGCCACAGTTCCACCTAGAGATAAAGTCATCATCAATGGAGATGGAAATGCCAAAGGTATGTCCGGAGACTTAAATATTCGAGTGTTTCGTAGTATAACGCTTATCCTTTGAATTGTCCACGCAATTATATATGAACCTGAATAATTAGTTACAGTGACGGAGCTTAATAGAGACTAATGGCGTCACGCGGGTCTTATAGTCATGCTGTACTCTTCAATTTTTACAAAGAGATAATACAAAATAGTGCAACAAATTGAAACCTTGCGTTGGCTTGCAGCTGTGTATAATGATGAACATGATTTTGGTATTTACACCATCAAAACTGTGGATGATCCAAGAACATTGAACAAGATCCTCTATATCAGACCTCCTAAGAATATATATTCATTCAATGAACTTGTTGCTTTGTGG
Organism: Echium plantagineum; assembly: GCA_003412495.2. NCBI lineage: Eukaryota > Viridiplantae > Streptophyta > Magnoliopsida > Boraginales > Boraginaceae > Echium > Echium plantagineum. The sequence goes on along the minus strand of CM016567.1, from coordinate 22,162,288 downwards.
GAAAAGAAGATTGGAAAGACTTTGGAGAAGGAGTATGTTCCTGAAGAACAACTCCTAAAAAAGATTCAAGGTACCAAAAAAGACTATCCTTGTGGTTAGGCGTGTAATCGAGCCGAATAAAGCCGAACTATTAACTATTTGTATTTGATTTGATCAATTATTAAAGTGACGTTTGATTTGGCTTGATTTGGTCAAACATCAATTATAATAGTTTGGCTTGACGTTTGAGGGAAATTTTTAAGTGTATATTTGATCCTATTTGGCTTGAATCGAGCGAACCCTTTGAAAACGTTTGATTTGAAAATACATATACAACTTAATCTTTGAACATGAAATCTAGAAGTGAAAAAATACATAAAATTTATCAATTACATGCCCATAATCTAAAATAACTCATAAGAATGAGGGTTAGGAGTTAGGACTTAGGGTTATCTACTTATATATAAATAGATATTAATGAGTTGGACCTAACCTAATATAAATGGACTAGTAGATTATGGACTATAAAAATAAGTGGATCACATTAGTTCATTACTTATAAATTATATAAATGTTATATAATATAAATGTTATTTATATATATACAATATAATATAAATATTATTTACATATATAAAATATAGTATAAATAGGGAGGGGGCAATCGAGCCAAACCTTTTCGAACGGTTTGGCTTGATTTGACAAATAACGACTTCTAACGTTTGACTTTATATTTGAAGCCTCGAGCCGAACATCAAGCCGAACCTTTTCGAGTCAAATATGCCAAGCCTTTTCGAATCGGCACGTTTGCTGACAGGCCTACTTGTGGTTTCATGTACTTCATTATTACCACTTAAAGTTTCATTCTGGGAGTTAATCGAATAGCCTAGTGGAAAAGGCTCTTGCCAGTAACCACAAGGTCCTGGATTCGATACTCACCTCATCGCTAATTTACAAAAAAAAAAAAAAGTTTCATTCTCGTCTCAAAACTAATGTCTTAATTAATCCTGAACTGTTAAGAGTTAATGAAAACGTTAGTTTGGAGACCAAAGTATCATTTGGTGCCATTTACGAGACTTTATTGAGGATCAAAGTACAACTTAATTCATTATGGAGGATCATTTTGATAATTAACTCAACAAATACACGCTTTTTTTCAAATTTAGCGACCACCATGATGCCATGGTACGAATAAAGTTCTAGAACGGATTATATCATTTCGTGTTGCAAAAAAATTTGAATCCACCAATATTTATTTGATGGAATATAATTTTATTAATGTTGTCCCATTTTTGTTGTCGCAGAGGCTTCAGACCCAATGAAATTCTTCTTCTCCATTCAACACTCAATCCTTCTTAAAGGGGACCAGACATATTTTGAGATAAAACCTCCATATGAAGTTGAGGCTACAGAACTCTACCCAGATGTGAAATACACCACTTCGGATGAAATTCTTAATCGATTTGTCTGAAGTCTGCTGCCTTTGTTTCTACCTCGTATCCAAGGCAGGAAGTTATCAGGGCCGTTAAGTCGAGGATTTCAACGTTTTTATAACTTTGTAATGTGATTGTAAAAGTACTTATTTTTTTTCAATAAAGCATGATTGGAACTTTTGGACTATGTTTGTGTTATTATATAATCGACTTCCAAGAACATTTCATACCAACTAGCCTAGAGAAAATTGCTGAAATGGTCCCCAATAGTATGACCGAGTTGCACTTTGATCCTCAATAGTTACACGGTTGCATGTTAGTCCCCGAAAGTGGCCAAAACGTTGCACTTTAGTCCCCAGGTCAAGTTTTACGTTAACATTTCAGGTTTAGGAGTTAAAATTGGGGTAAAAATATAATTTTTAAGATGTCAAGTTGATTTTTTGCCTCAATTGATGCTAAAATGAAACTCCACAACCTTAATTGGGGTCAAGAAAAAAGGGAATTTTGGGGGGAGGGGGTTGTGGAGTTTCATTTTGGCACCAATTGGGGCAAAAAAATCAACTTTAAATCCTTAAAATTATATTTTTACCCTAATTTTAACTCCTAAACCTGCAATGTTAACGTAAAACTTGACGTGGGGACTAAAGTGCAACGTTTTGGCCACTTTCGGGGACTAACGTGCAACCGTGTAACTATTGAGGACCAAAATGCAACTCGTTCATACTATCGGGAACCATTTCAGCAATTTTCTCAACTAGCCTACATTCACTAAAAACAAATGAATGGAGCAATATACACTGATAAATACAAATATATAAAGTAATAAAACCAATGGGACGATGAATTAATAATCTTCAAACAAAATTAAATGAATATATAACTTCTGAAAGATAAGTTGTGCTTTAACCGCTTCATCCTGTAAAATTGCCTAATAAAATTTTAGTTTTTCGAAGACCATAAAAAATGACTAACTCATTCAACATCTTCTATTCTAACACTCTAACATCCCACATTATATTCTCCTTTCCACCAAATAATTCAATATTCATAATTCAAATTTTATCCTCCTTAAAGTTTTGTTTAGTAAAATTCAACATTCTTCTATAATTCAGTATCAATATATCATCTTAATTATTTTATTTTATTTTTGGTACCCAAATCAACTTACCAAGTCTCTGTTTACATATTACAAAAAATAAATAATTTGGATATAATAATTGATCTCAAATAATTAGAAACTATTAAAAGTTAAAAATAAAATAAGTGGTCTCTAGTTACTTGTCTTTCAACATGTTGAATTATTTTAACAATAGATGGCCTAAAACCAGTAAAAATGACTAAAAGATAAGGGGCCTCTCACCCTCATCTCTTGGTTCGTCCACTAACTTGGAAGATGATGAGTTAATTTGAATAGTCTAGTGGAAAAAGTTCTCGTTAATAATCAAAAAGCTTTTTTCTCATAGCTGACTTGTTTTTGTAAAGAAAAAAAAAATTCAAACATGTCTTTTATATGTGAGAACATTGAAATGAAATAATTGATACTCCCTCTCTCCATTTTTATTAATTTCTAGTCTAGATTTAATTTTTTATTTTTAAATATTTGTCTTTTAGCATAAGTAATTGTAAATGTACATTTTCAGAGTAAATTGTTGAAATGGTCCCCGATAGTATAATCGAGTTGCACTTTGGTCCCCAATAGTTACATGGTTATACGTTAGTCCCCAAAAGTGGTCAAAAAGTTGCACTTTGGTCCCCAAGTCAAGTTTTCCGTTAACATTTCAGATTTATGCGTAAAAATATAATTTTTAAGACATAAAATTGATTTTTTGCCCCAATTGATGCTAAAATGAAACTCCACAACCTTAGTTGGGGTGAAGAAGAAACGAAGTTTTGGACGAAGGGGTTGTGGAGTTTCATTTTGGCACCAATTGGAGTAAAAAAAAATCAACTTTAAGTCTTTGAAATTACATTTTTACCTCAATTTTAACGCCTAAACCTGAAATGTTAACAGAAAACTTGACGTGGGGACTAAAGTGCAACTTTTTGGCCACTTTCGGAGGCTAACGTGCAACCGTGTAACTATTGGGGACTAAAGTGCAACTCGGTTATGCTATCGGGGACCATTTCAACAATTTGCTCTACATTTTCAATATACTTTTTAATTATTTTTTCTTATGAAATTATCAACCAACCAATTATATAGTTTCAATGAATTATCATTTTTCATTTTCAATGTAGTTTTTGACTATTTTTTATTTTTTCTAATTTATATACAAATAGGTAAATGAACAAATAAAAAAGAATGAAGAAAATGTTTGATATCAAACAAACACGGCTTCTTTTTTTATTGTCTCATGTACTATTTTATTCTTTCAATTTGCCCCTTAATACTATTATCTTTTCATCCCTTCTAATTTGTATGTGAGAAAGAACACTCACAGTGTAACTTGAAATACTAAATGTATGAGGGACAAATTAAAAAAGTAAAAATAATACATGATGCAATTAGAAAAAGAAGCTTACAAACAACAATGAAAGTGTTACGAATGTAATTATAAAGAACAATAACTGAAAATAATAGAAAAAAGAGGAATATTCTATTGTTTCCAGTTGTAGAGAATATAATCAAATGGATGGCTATTTATAAGCTTTCCATAGATCATACATTAACTAACTAGTATAATAGATAGAATCAATCCTAATTAATATATTTCTTTCTTGCTAAACTTGAAATTTAAAACATCCATTATATTCATAGCAAAAAGTAAGCATAGTAACAAATAATACTATCCAAGTGGATACATAATATCCACCTACCTAAAAATATCAAACCGTCACTTTAATAATATTATATATATTCACCAACCTAATCTATACCCGAATAAGAATTCAATCCATCTATCACTTTTAACATTTACAGTATGTTTTTCGAGACAGATATCACTAAATTAATATAATGCGGCTTGATCTTTATAAGATAATATTCATCAACCAAATTTGTAAATCTCCTAAAAAGTTCATCTATAACGTGACATCCAAAATGAGATGCCAGCAATTGTTCAACCACAGCCCTAATAGTATTGGAAACTCTCTGCCCACGAGATTGCATTTTATTACCAATACTGCCCCATTGTACGATGTCCAATTTAGCTCTTGGACAAAACACATCCCACTCAACCTCAAAAGCTTCGGTTGCATTGATTGTGAATGAGCCTTCTCGCTCTATCTCATTCTTCACCTCCTCTAGTGATGGAGCGTAGTAGGGGGCGTTAAATGAATCGATCTTTTCCTCCGCTACTAAACCCTACAATTAAAAAATCGTACGTTATTTATGATGCAATTTATGATTAAGTATGAACTTGGCTCGGTTAAAAAAGAGCTAATTGCTGTAATGGTCTCAGTAAATGGGAGTCTGGTGCAGTTTGGTTCCCGAAAATGACACTGTTGTGGAAATAGTCCACAAAAGTGTGTATAATGGTGCATTTTGGTCCCTCACATTGACGGTTTTCAGCGTGAATAGTGAAATTTTGAGGCAAAAATAAAAGTTTTGAGAAGTTGATTACCTTAATGAAACTGGGGGACAAAGTGACTAAAGTACCCCTTGATACACTTTTTCTTTTTTTTTCAAATTTTATCGATTGTTTTTCCTAGTAAAAAAAAGATCAATTTTGGTTGTTGTTTTAGCAAAAACTTTCGGTTTTGGCAAAAATTTTCGTAATAAAAAAGTTCGGTTTTCATACTTTTTTTGGCAAACAACTATCAAAGTAAAAAATCGAACATTTTTGCCAAAATCGAAACTCTTATGTAACACAACTATCAAAACCGAACTCTATTTACTAAGGAAAAACATCGAAAAAAAAATCATAAAATTGAAAAAATAATCGAAAAAAAAAGTGTATCAAAATATTGGGGGTAATTTAATCGTTTTGCCCCTCCAAGTTTCATTAAGGTAACCAACTTCTCAAAAGTTTTATTTTTGTCCTAAAACTTCACTATTCACGTCGAAAACCGTCAATGTTAACGGACCAGGGACCAAAATGTACTATTATGCACACTTTCAGGAACCATTTTAACAACAGTGTCACTTTCGAAAACCAAATTGCACTAAACGAACTTACTATAACCATTCAAGCAATTAATTCTACAAAAAGAATTTAGAATTGAAATTGGAATAGGGTCGATATTAAGTGAAATGATTTATATTCAACTTTGGACCACTTGAAAAATTGGACGACCGACTATTGGATATCAAAATACCTAATATGGTAATATATTTTCAGTAAAAAATAAAGAAATGTGCAGGGGCGATGGCCTTCCACAACTTTCAAAAATTCTACAATATATTCTACCATCATATTACAAATATATAGTAATACCAAAGCTTTCACTAAATTGATTTAGTATTTTTACAACATTAATAAGAACTTTTTTTACTATACCTTTTATTAATTCATTCATTTTTAATTTGAACAATATTATTTTAAGAACAAAGTAATTGCCGATCTAATCCCACATATAGGACGAAATTGCATGCACTTTTAGTCTGAAATAGTAAAATCGAACATTAGTCCTCGAAAGTGACACATAGCATTGTACGTAACTTCAAAAAGTGACAAATGATACAATATGCCTGATCTCATAAAAATAGGGACCAATTTACTATATTTGTCACGTTCGGAGAATATAGTACAATACTTGATCCACTTCCCGAAATTAATCTGTATTAATAGAATTACCTGTAACTAATTGCAACTTGAACACACTATGTGGAACTAAATCGACAATTACCTCACATTTAAGATAGCCAACGATTATGAACCATTAAGATTAAGGCGGGGAAATGTTAGTACCTCGGAAGCCATGCTCATTAGAGCTCGAGCAAGAAGTTCCCATTGATAACAACTCTCTTCTCCTGTAGGATCTGGGGAGGATCTACCCATGAAAGATAAAACCATTCTTCCACCAGAGACTATTTCTTGTGAACGAGACTTTAGGAACAAGTTAAAATCATTTTGGAACTGCACCAAGTATGCATTTAGCACACTTGTAGGGCTACTCTTTGATATGTAGATCTTTCCTTTGTTCAAGTGATCACTCCTAAATTTGAAATCTAAAGATGGAGGAACCTGTTCAATTTGTCATCAACCAGCAAAGATTATCACTTCAGAAATGCTAAGATCTTGAGTGATATATATTATTTTCTTCGTTTTTTTAATATATTGTTGGCCAACAATTTACTTTATTAAGGATATTAAAAAAATATTATTTTTCTAATGTATTCAACTGGAGTTAATAATAAAATGAGTTTAGAGCCAATGTATTGAAACTTAGGCCGTCAATAAAAACCTACTATTTTTATTAAAGATAAAATAGGTAATATAATGAAAGCACATTAAAAATGGTAAATACTATAATAAAAAAGTACCAAAACTTTAATTTAAACAATACGTTAAAAAAATAAAGAGTATTTCATAAAATAAATTATCAAATTTATAACTCAGAGTGGTGATTTCAATTTTATTGTTCATCCTATCACGAAATTAGAATTTTTATGTGAGAATGATGACATAATTACAACAATATAGTCCCCATTAAATAGGGCTAAGTTACATTTTTTCCTTAGCAAATGGAACCATTGCATTAACACTCTTTGGTGGAAGCGTACATGACCCAAAAGTGCTCGAATCCATCAATTATTTAGGAGGTTAATTTAAGAACTGCTTGTGAATCACATGTACACTATCATGAGCTATTGGTGCAACATTGCAAATTCTGGGATGTAAGTACAATTTAATCTCATTTACTAAAATTAGCGTTATAATTAACTCTAAGAATGATCACTAAAAGATGACTTTATTTCAATAGAATTATAACAAATGCCAAAAAAAGCTGAATAATATAATACTTACAGTATAGTACAATAAGGAGATATATATACAGTGATTCTTGCATTATTGTACAATAAGGAGATATACTTACAGAAGTAATTCTATTAGGCTAATGGAGTAATTCTATCAGAATTTAAGAAAATGACAATAAGTCTTAGGTTTCTCTTTGAGGTACAATTTGTTGGTTATGAATTTCTGGCATTGTATGAATTTATTGATGTGTTGGCATTTTGCATACTTGCAAATGCATTTATTGCCGTTTTTTGTCATTTAATCGAAGAATAGATAGAATAAGATTGTCAAAATTCCATTAATCACTAGATATATATGAGGAGATAACACACGTAATAATTCAACGAGGTATCATCTTAAAATCAATACCTTAATTTATTTAGTGGTGGACTCTTTTCTCATTTTTCAATACGAGATTCTCAGATGTTAAAATTTAAGATGATGATGATCCAATTTATCAATGTAATTATAATTGGATGTGGTACAATGGTCTTTTAGCCCTAGACTTCCAAAAAAAAAAAACTTTTGTACTCAATAACTTGTTAAGTTGTTATCAGTCTTCATAATTTTCTTGCCTCATTTTGCTATAGCATTGTATCTTAAATCATCACTCCTTATGGAATTTCAGGGTACGCAAATGAAATGATTGTGGAAAGGGAGGGTTAATAATTAATGTTACCTCCTTGCGATTTATTTTTCGGTAATTACGAAATTACATTTTAGTCTTCAAAATAGACAATCATGTAGGTCACAGTCCTTAATTGTCAAATAGTTTCGCCAATGATGCAATTATTTTGGGGACCATTCACTTGTTTTCTTTTTTGGGGCCCCAACTATAATTTCTATGTAATATTGAGCACTAAATCTTGTCCTCTCTTCATTGAGAATAAAAACCTTAATTTAGTTTTTACCCTGAACACAGTGACAAGTACGTCTACTGAAATTAAATTGCTAACAAATGTATAAGGAGATAATTTTAAATATATATTTTTTAAATTAAATAAAGAATTTTTTTTTTTGGCCCCCTAAACTATTTGGACGCTTGCGTTAGGGGGTTTGAATTTTCATCATTTTCAAAACGGAGACCATGCTATCGTACTTTTCAACTTGCCCCCTACTTTATATTTTTTTACGTTGCCAAAAAATTAAGTTGAGACAAGGGCAAAATCGAAAGTATACATCAAATTAGATTAAGGGGCAATGTTTTTAATAAATAAAGATAGGGGTTCACTATTAATGAACCACATTTTTATTTACTAAAAATGTTGCCCCAAAGTCTTAGTTTTATGTGTGTTCCCGATTTTTCCTTTGTGTCAATAAATTTTTTTAGCGGCAAAACATACAATGAGGGGCAAGTTGAAAAAACGACAATATAGTCCCTATTTTGAAAAGAAAAAAATCCAGATCATTTAACGCAAATATCCGAATAATTTAGAGGCCAAAAGAAAATATGCGAGACAATCAGGAAATTTGGACATACAAAAATGAATCTCCCATAAAAATGAAAAGGACGTCTAATTTGAATTATAGGGAGTAACAAACATACCTGAGACAGCCAGTGGAGGCTAGAGGAAGAGTGAACAAAGTGCTGACTCTTTCTTGGAAACAATCTCCCATAAAATGAACCAGGAACACCTGAAACATAGCAACTTTCCAAATAATCTTCCTTTTCTTTCTTTATTTTTTCATAAAATTCTGGCAATGACAAGAAAACTCCATTGAAATCATTTCCAGGAAGATCATTAAGAGAAATCCTCAATTCTGGCATTTTGCAACACATTTTGTTGCTTGTTTCATAAATTATGTCAATTATCTCTGAGACAACTGAGAGCGTATTTGGTCCAGACGAACATCCTAAATCTGCAATCCCCATGCTCTCTGGGAAATTCTTGCTTAAGACTTCCTTCATGGCTTTTCGAATAGTCGAATATCCTATCGACAATATCTTCTTCTGCATAATAACGAGATAATAAACATGATAATGATCGATAGAAAAATTATCATCTTCGTCATAACTAGAGCTGTGCATTATCGGACGCGCTAAATTAAAACAATTCTTTATTTAGCAGAATTAGTGAATAATCGAGCTAAGGCTCGAGCTGACTAGTTGTTCGAGGCTCCTTCGAGCTCCGAATTCAAACTAAAACAAAAAATGGAGATCAGCTGAAGTGTAAGAGTGTAAACGTCGATAGTGTCACTAAATTTAGTGCTGATATATATTTCTAATGGTCATGCATACTTAAGTTCTTCTATTATTAATAAAATAATATTAACACCCTATAAAACACGTTATGAATGATTAAGACGAAAATTGTGGTCCTATTTAAAATTTTTCTATCAATATTTTTCTAAATGACTATCGCGATAATCTATCTAGTAATATAAGGATTAATTCTGTCATTTATTCATTCAGATAAATTTTAATTAAAAAATTCTTAATACAACAATAACCGAAGAGTAACAAGTTATGAAGAAGAAAGTGACCTGAACAGATGAATTCTTGGCATAGCTAGAGTCTCCTTGTCCTTTGTTCATGTGAAGAATTTGCAAGATCTCCATTATTTCTTGTGAATATCTTTTTTTAGGTAGATTTAATTTTTTTTGTACGTGGAGTATATGTGCCTTACTATAGCTTATTCATCAATGTGTGGTTATAACTAAAGATCTCAATTATTTATAGGCTTGCAAGCGTGTTTTATTATCTCGACTTTGATAATTATTGATTTTTTCATAAAAATAGTAACAGTTTGTAAATATCTTACCATATATCTTATCTTAGTATATACTACATGTTTGTATACAGTAGTCCAAGTTTGTGCGAACTCGTGCATCGTATTTATAATATATAACTTTTTATTAATGAATAAATATAATATTTCTATGTAATACTATTATTTAGTTCATCTTAAATAACTAAATTTAAATTTGATGTGTAAAACAATATAATTTTTGCTAAATCATTTTCTAAATAATGAAGGTAAAATATTGTAATATTTATGGATAATTATTGTACATGTTTATAAAATAAATAAATAATTTTAATTCATTATATCTCCTATATATTAGGAGAAGATGGAGCTTCATATGACTTCAAAATAACTTTGAACTCCCCCCTTCCCCAATTATATATAGTAAGATAGTTACAAGTTATTTTGAAGTCATATGAAGCCCCATGTTCTCCTAATATATAGAAGATTTAAAATTATTTATATTTTACCATCACCTTTTTGGAAAACGATAGACGAGTTCACACAGGCTGGACTGTGTACAAACATCTAGTCGTATATAATATGGGAAGGGAGTAATTAGTAGTTAAAGAATGCACCCCCATCTTCTTAATTCTCCACAAAATTGGGAGGATAAGTTATTTTTAAATTTCAACTTAATAATTTTATATATATAATCTACTTATATATAATTGGCGTAGAAAAATTAGAAATTATTTTTTAAAGCTCAATGTTCACTTTCATTATAGCAAAAAAAATTGAGATAATTATTTTATTTTATTTTATGAATATTATATACAATAACTACTCACTAATATGGTAAGAAAAAATATTGACTTTCATTTTTTAAAAATGGTTTTGCAAATATCTTATGTTACTTTGCATATTAAAATTAAATTAATTAAGATGAAAAAAAAATATTATGACATAAAAGTGTTATGTTTATCAATTAATTAAAAATCATATATTAAAATATGATAAATTAATTATATAAATTAAACTGTGTACAAAATTACAAAATACAAATATCTAATAATTCAATATGAGCTCATAGTAATAATTCATGCATGGTACCAAATCATGGATATCTCCTTCATTAAAGTAGCAATAATTTCTCCTTTTCCTGTATATTGACATATATATATCGAAGGACCATTTATTACTAACCAGTTAAAAGCCAATTAAGTCGGCCCTAGCACACTTCACTTCCACGTGACTCTAGCACATTGACATTAGGCTACTTACGAAGGGTTGCCTCGTGAATTATATAGGTTTTATTTTACGGTAAATAGATGAGATGATTACCTATCTTCGGGTCAGGAATTCAGTTGATCATCTAATTTTTAGAAGGTCTCAATTGATCACTTAATTTTTTAAATCGTTTCCATTTAGCACATTAGTCAATTATAATCTTAATTATTGACTAATTACATCACGTGGTCACTAATCTGGGGCAATATAGTAATTTCAAGTGGGGATTGCATTGGGAATTTGGGATTATTTTAATGAGATTAATTTTTCCCCAAAAATTAGTATGAGAAATTACTAAATTACCCCTGATTTGTGACCACTTGATGTAGTTAGTCGATAATTAATATTATAATTGACCAATGTGTTGAGTGGGAACGATTTAAGAAGTTAGGTGATCAATTGTGACCTTCCAAAAGTTGGGTGATCAACTGGGTCCCTGGCGCAAAGATAGGTGATCATCTCGTTGCCATTTAGTTTAATATTTGTATTAGCTATTTTCATGGTTATCGGACACGATTTAAAACATAAATATCTCTATTTCTACATACGTAAAAACTATAAAAGATTGATATTTTAAAAATATATAGTAAAACGAATCTAACGAGATTTTGCATGCTTATATTATATCTTATCAATTAAAAAGAATCAATAATCAAATTTTAATACCAAAAATAAAAATGAGTCTTAGAAATAGAAACGAAAGGACATAATATTTTCTCAAATGGCCCCTAAACCCATTTTGCGAGGGCAACAAAGTAATTATACAATTATAAAAAATTTAATTATGACATATTTAAAACTAACATTAATACATGATTCTTTTACAATATTAAAAATAAAACACCAACCATTCTTCTATTATCTTCCCCAACAAACCTTATTCATATCTCATAGCCATCACCCCCAACACGCCCCTATCCCCTTATATATAAGTGTAGTAATTATAAAATTCAGTTAAAGGAAAAATGAGTAACCTGTTTAAATGATCATAGAGTGTAGGTCGAGATTGCCATTTGGTCCTCTCGAAAGTTCAACAGTTACAAATTAGCCCCTGAATAAAGGAGAAACTCCATGTAAGGAAAAGTTTTAACTTTCGAGGACCAAATGACAACCTAGACCCTCTCCTTTTTTTTTACCATATCTCGATAATTTTTTAGGAAAAATGATAATTTAATGCATAAAAAAAATACTATTTTTTGGTGTGTGTTTAGCGGTTATATATATACATATTTTGGTGTGTGTGTTTAGCTGTTATATATATACAACACATGTAATAGTGTTGTGTTTATGTGTGAAATGACTCCTTTATTTGTAGTTAATCCTACATGAGAAAAGTTATTTTTATTGTACAGTCATTAATCATTGACTAATGATTAACACAAAACGGTTAGATATGTGTCCGAAAATGATTTCTAAAATGTGTCGCATTAAGAGTTAATGGAAAATCTAAAAGAGATTAGATTGCACTCCTAATTCTATCGATGGAACATATACAACAATGTCATTTCAACAGCTATTAGGGCAAAATTACTAATAAGATTACTCGTTAGTTTTGGGGCAAAATTCGACTTCGTGTTCTACCACAAATGGCGATTTTTTTACTTCCATCATATCTCTTCTACTTTTACCAAAAGCTTCCCTCCTTAGTCGTCATTAGCATGGTATCGTCAAACATAGGGCCAAGTTTCACGTTTTTATGGGAAAGTTACAGTTCATTAGGCTCTTTGTTTCTTATATCGAAGTTAAAACTAAATTCAAGTTATTTTGTCAAGGAAGAGTTGTTAGTTCTTTCTTGAGAAATGATTAATTTCTATTGGGCAGGTAATTAATGTAGGCTTTTCTTATAGAGATAATAGTTCGTTTTAGATTTTTTGTTTAGCTTGTGAATAGAGGTGGTTTTTCTATGTATTAACTTGTGTGACTATCACATAAGCACATAGATCAGAGTTATAGAGAACCATTGAAGAAGAATATTATGGCTTTAATATTCTTGAACACATAGTTGTTGTTCTTGATAGGCTTTGTTGTTGAGGGTGTATAAGAAAGTACTCAATCGTTAGATTAGCGCGCTAATGGTAAGGCATTTTTAACAATCTTCATATTCATTTATAGTGGAATCTACAGTAACAGGACGTAGTCATTCGGGCGAACCTTTCTAAATCCTTGTGTATGTTTGTTTTCACATTTTATACTTTTCGTTGTCATTGACATTCTTGTGTTGGGCGATTAGATTGAAGTCATAATTTCTAACACATCAATTATTTGTTAATGACAAAAAAAATGTGAATTATACCATTTGATAATATATTTTTGGTTTCTTCTTTTACATTTTGAGGTCATTTATACCATTTTCTAAAAAAAGATCATTCATGTCAATCATCTAAGCCTATTTTTGTATTTTAGATAATGTATATCAATTTGTTTATCAAAATTTGGTACACATACTAGATCGGTACATTTTGAAGCTTTTAATACTATTTACCATCTTAGGATTGCACATTTTAGTTGTGTGCACTATATTTATAGGGAATTGTTGATTTGGTCCTAGTAAGTGAGTCATTGTTGCACTTTGGTTCCCGTAAGTGACACGGGTGTGCAAATGGTCCTTGTAAATGGCTAGCAGGTGCGCATTGATTTGGTCCTAGTAAGTGAGTCATTGTTGCACTTTGGTTCCCGTAAGTGACACGGGTGTGCAAATGGTCCTTGTAAATGGCTAGCAGGTGCGCATTTGGTCCCTAATTTAACACCTACGTTAATTTGGGGGGGGGTTATGAAATTTTAAGATTTTGCTTGATCCCATAACTATTTTTTTCGTTGTTTTTTCGAGTAAAGAGGGTTCGATTTTTTGTAGTTGTTTTAATTAAAAGTTTTGATTATGGCAAAAAGGTTTGATTTTCATAGTTTTTTTACAAAAAGGTTCGATTTTGATAGTTGTTTGCCAAAAAGTTTCGTAGTTTGCCAAAAAGGTTTGATTTTCGTAGTTTGTTTTCTACAAATCGGCTCAATTTTGATAGTTGTTTAGGAAAAAATATTTGATTTTGTGACTTTTTTCGCAAAAAAAAATCCGATATTGTTTTGGCAAAAAAGTTTGATTTTGGTAGTTGGTTTCGCTAAAAGTTCCGATTTTGACAAAAAAAAAGGTTCAATTTTTATAGTTGTTTTGTCAAAAAAGGTCCAATTTTGGTACCTGATTTGGCCAATAAACTTTCCGTTTTGGCAAAAAAGTTCGATTTTTCTAAAAAATATCAATATTGAACACTTTTGCCAAAACTATCAAAATCGAACCCTTTTTTGTCAAATCGGAACTTTTAGCCAAAATAACTACTAAAATCGAACCATTTTGCGAAAAAGATAACAAAATCGAATATTTTTTCCAAAAAAACTACGAAAACGGAAACTTTTTTGCAAACTACGAAAACTTTTTGCAAACGGCTATCAAAATCGAACATTTTGCCAAAAACTATGAAAACCGAATTTTTTTGCCAAAAACAAAACTTTTAGCTTAAACTCGAACCCTTTTTACTATGAAAAGAATCGAAAAAAAATCTAAAAGAAAATCAAAAAGAGATCTAAAGAACTTGAAAAAAATAGTTATGGGATCAACCAAAGTCTCAAAATTACATAATCACCCCCTCCCCCAAATTGTCTCAAAATCACAAAACCCTCAAATTAACGTAGGTGTTGAATTAGGGACCAAATAAGCACCTGCTAGCCACTTATCGGGATCACTTACACATTCGTGTCATTTATTAAGACCAAAGTGCAACAA
Organism: Echium plantagineum; assembly: GCA_003412495.2. Lineage (NCBI taxonomy): Eukaryota > Viridiplantae > Streptophyta > Magnoliopsida > Boraginales > Boraginaceae > Echium > Echium plantagineum. Next base: position 22,147,230 of record CM016567.1, on the reverse strand, counting down.
TGACCTAATTATGGAGACCAAATTTGCTGACCCTCCCACATTTACATTGAAATTAAATTATCTACACTGTATGTAATTGGGGAAGGGGGGAATTAGTTTTTCTTTGTGAAGCCCCATGTTCTATTTTTCCTAGATTTTAGCTAACTACCCATCACATTCATTTTTTTCACTTTTTTAGATTATACAAAAAGTAAGATGAAATTTTTTAATATTTTTTATCATATATAAATATAAAATTAAAAAGATTTTCTATTTAATATTTATATTTAGTACTCTTATGTTAATTTGTATTTTTAAAAATTCAACTATATCTTACATTTTTAGTGAGACATATGAATTTTTTTTCTTTATGTTTTTTGTATGTAATAATATTTTTTTATATATAATTTATTTTTTTGTGCATGAGCAACGAATAAATAAAATATTAATTCGCACATACATTGACAGTGCATCGATTTTACTAATTTTAATAGTTCATAAAGAATACTTTATCAAGAATTTTGTATAAAAATTAATCTAAATCATATATATCATAAATATGATGAATAAATTTACACAGGCTAAACTGTGTACAAATGGCTAGTACTATTAAAAACTAATGACAGTATCTTTGATGAATCATAGCCATTTCCCACTTCTACCATAATTTAGAGGATTACAAATTTTAAGTATTCAAATCACTTCTCAACTTAATTTCACTATCTCACTATTTACTGTTTGGATAGAATATCGCCACACGTTCTTACTAAGAAACTTAATAAACGATATAAGAAAACAGCTTCAGAATTAAGGGAGATAGATGATAACAGAAACAAGAAGGTTACACGGACAAAAAGAAGATCGTTTTCCTTCCCTATTATCGGATGAAAGGGAGGACCGGGCCAATTTCTTGAACGACACAAACATTTCCCTATCCAAATAATTCAATTAATGACCACACAACATCATAGTATTATTGTAGAAGATTGAAGACAAATGAAATGTATATACAATTACTAAAACGTAGAATATAAATAGATACGTTAGATATAATTAGGGTTGTTATTAAGTTCGGAAAATCGAGATCCATCTGGTACCGGTTCGAAATTCCCGATCCGTTTATCCACCCGGTACAATAATGGTCCAGGAACAGGTAAAAAAAGAAAACCGGTACCCGGTAAGTTACCGGATAAAGTACCCGATAGAGTATCCAATAACAAATCATATGTTAATTTTTAGATGTTATATTATTATTTTAATTTTTTTGACGGATTTTTGTATTGAATTTACTTTTTTGTCAGATATACTCGAAACCGGTCCAGACCGATATCCACCCGATAAGTTATCGGACAGGTAGCGATCCAAAAATATACACGATATAGTTATTGGTCCGGATCGGATAGAACCGGTAACCTAACGGTCCGATTCCCGGGGGAGTGAATACCCGAATCAGACGGGACAAATTATAATAACCAAATGAAGAAGATAAAGGTAGTAGTTATTAACACCAGAAAACTTAAAAAGACTTTTGTTGAGATTGTTTCAAACAAGTCCATAATTTTATATGTAAGAGTCTACGATTAAAAAAGAAGCATTTTTAGAATTTGACAGATCTGGTTACTCCATTTAAAAATGTTTATATATAGTGTATTTTTTAAATAAAAATGATGTGTTCATTTCAGACGCCCACTTGTCTAAACTATTGTTTACAAAATAGATAATCTCGAACGTATCTTTAAGAGTCGATTTTCCATCTCAAAAATGCTCAGAATGTAGTGTATTATCTGTTTATATGAATAGTCCATTTATCGGATAGATCAACAGAGACTTAAGTATGTACGAATCCTATGTATGTGTGAACTGTGATGACGAGACAACAGTACAACACATAGTAGATGGGACCATTCAGTCACTAATATTAATATAGTACAGTGTAGTGATATGTATGTTTCGTAATGAATTGATTTGTCTCACTAAATTATTTTTTATTCTACTTTTGTGATGTTGTGTTCCTTCACAAATTTAACGTTCGCATGTCTCTTGTTTTCATGTCGAAAATCATGGACATCGTTTCTATTGTGCTAAACGTGATTGTTATACTAAATTCTTTTTAGTAATCGCATATACTAAAAAAAAAATTGAATTACAATCTTAATGATCCTGTCGCGTTTACTCACCTTCAGCTCTTTATAATTTCATGAGATATTTATATATTTATATGAAGAGTACAAATATACTCCAGTATGAGTGCAAACATAATCCGCATACATTTATAAATTGAGCGGTCAATATTGGTCACCCCAGTCAATGATGATCAATCTCCCAATCAACCTCGACCAACTCCAATGTTCGACTCGTAAACATTCAAAAAAATTAGAACTAGTTACCACTGTATCAAATTCCCACTTCCTCCATCCTTTTTCACAAGGACGTACTATTTATTTTACATAATATTAAAAAAAATTAAAATTCATCTTAAAAATAAAATTATCTCTTCACCTTTTCTTACCAAATTTGGTAACATAAAATCTAAAAAAGAAATTGTTATTATACCAAAAAAAAGGGTTCTCATATTAAAAGAATGGAGGGAAAAAACAATTTTAAATGATTGTTTGCTTGTTTTCGGTTGATTTATGTGATCTCATCTTCAAGATTTATGTCTACCGTTAAATTGATTAATTGTTATACTAATTGTCAAGTATGAAACTATTTTGTTAAATTTAATTGACATAATGTCTAGGGTTAAAAATGAGAAATCTCTTTTAAAGTGGGGAGCAATCAGCATGAAGATCTCCAATGCAAAGGAAAATAAATAAATTCTTAAATTAAAGAAATGTCATTGTTTGGAAAATAAAATTATGGAAGTCTAGTTTTGAAGCTTATACTGCCATCTTCATCTCTATTTTCTGCTGGGGATAATAATCTAAAAGCTCAAAGTCAGAAGCCATAAATGAATCTATGTCCTTTCTGTGTGCATTGATCTTCAAGGTCTGTTTATCAAGAAAAATAACTGTTAGGACATTAAAAGGCAGCAACCGAGCACATGGTCGTTGCAGACATAACATGTATATTGTGCATTTAACATGTGGTACACAACAGACATTATTCAATACAAATACCCCAATACGTTGAAAGAAGCTCCCGAGGGATTGGATAATACACAACCATACCATTGTGAGAACAAGGAAGTTGTTTCCGCATTGACCTATAGTAATGTGTGAGCACTATGGACTACTTCACAATAAATAAGAAGAGGAGGTAATGCAGTGAGCCAATTTGATTTATTAAATTACCTCCAAGGACCAGGAGAATGGAAAATCTTTGATTGACAATAGACATGCTTAATATGTTATTATAGTTTACTTTTCCAAATGATGGTGTAAATGGAGTAAGAACATTAAAACTAGACATGTTCCGTTTAACTTACTGGGAATGGTCTAGGGAGTTTCTGAAGCTGCTCTTGCAGAGGATTGACATGATTTTTATATACATGAGCATCCCCAATAACATGGGAGAAATCACCCGGAACGAGATCTGTGTATATGAAGATCAAATGCAAAAATCAAATTGTGAGAAGCGAGCCATATAAAATGAGAATAGTCTGATATGCAGTTTCTATACCGAAAGATCAAAGAGGAAGCATGGAACAATTGCATACCGCAAATATGTGCAATCATGCATGTTAATAGAGCATACGATGCTATGTTGAATGGCACACCCAGGCCCATATCAGCAGACCGCTGATACATCTGACAGGAAAGCTCACCATTGGCCACATAGAACTGTCAATAGATCAACACATTGAGGTGATTTACCGTATGAGAGGAAAATGATTTTGGATAAACTGGGGTTAATATGATGGTGTCGCTTCTTTTAGGCAGTTTGAAAGTGAACAATAGGAAATAGCTTCGACTTGGAACTTCTTTAGTGTTTCAAACCCCCACCCGAACCCTCTGTATGTTTAACATTCAACAATTGCCTATCTCATTGCCCAGCCCTTTCGTTGTCCTCAAATTTTAAACCACTAAGAAGCATATTGCAGACCTGCGCAAACATGTGGCAAGGTGGTAAAGCCATCGACTTCAAGTCAGAAGGATTCCATGCAGAAAGAATTATCCGTCGATCATCAGGGTTATTCCTTACTTTGTTAATAACATCTGCTAGCTGATCAAAACCTTGACCTGTGTAGTCAGCATGCATGTTGGTATATCTACAAAAAAAGTACCCATTCATTAGAAGCCCCATAGCTTATAAACATTCTCCAGTATCTTTATACTTACTTAGCACCAAAGTGTCTCCATTGAAACCCATAAACAGGTCCAAGATCCCCTTCTTCCCTGTCCTCCAGACCGATTCTGAAATATTTCTACATTAATGAGATAGGGAACACTAACAAGATGTATATTATGAAGTTAATAGTAACCTGTCAAGATACTCTCTAGATGCATTTCCATCCCATATGTGGATATCCTTCTCCTGCAGAACCTGCACCAACAATATTTATGTCATCAATTTTATTGAAGCAGATGATAAGATGAATGATACAATCTCTTGAAAGTTAAAAAGAGGAGGCAACATCAAGGGAAAACAAACTAAAGTTCTAGTAACATATGATAAAAAACATAGCAATTATTAGTATCAGGGTATTAGACTATCAAAAGATTGTACTCGACCCAACATTTTCATTATTAAAAACAGAAATAAGGAAAACATTTTCATTCCTCAATAACCCTGGTCCTCACTTATTTCCCTTAGTAGACTAGCATGCGCGGTAGCCAAAGAAAATAGTACTTGCTCATACAGAGACTATGCAGCTCCCAGTGATTTTGAACAATTTAATTTAATAGCTTCATCTGAACTCATGTCGAGTTATGAAAATGAAACCCTATATCATCCAGGGTCTCTCCTTTTCCTGATTAATTGATGAATATGAAATACCAAACATAGAATAGTGGTGAAATTAGGGAAGCACCCAAGATGCTTACCTTAGCACTTGTGGAACCACTGATGAACCACAATAATTCCTCAACAACACCGCGCCAAAAAACCCTCTGTTCCAGAGAAACAACACCAAAGGCAACTTAGAATAGCTAGTACATTTCAAATTTTGAATCTATTAGCATGATATAGAACTGTAAAATTAACTAGAAGTTATGAACATTTAACAGGCAGGTCAAGGTTATGAGTTCTTAGATTACAGGCTTACAGCAGTTGCCAACATGATTACTCCACAGTCTACAGATGATCTATAAGCGAAAAATAATATGCAAGCTACCTTCTAAGAAATAATTGATTGTGTACCTTGGTTGTAAGAAGTGGAAAAGATTTCCGCAAATTGTAACGCATCTGAAAAAATGAATCAGATTTACAGACGCTAACATAAGATTCATGCATGCAGCAAGCAGATGACCAAATGGTAAGAGAAATGGAAATAAATAATTAGTTCAGGATATTGCCTACCTGGCAACCAAATTTTGAAATAGTGCCCGTTCCTGTCCTATCATCTTTGTGGTTTCCATTCGAGATTATATCTTCCACGAGTCTTAAATATGTGAACTCACCATGCTCGTTAAAAACCATATCTGGCAAAAAACTAAAATTTGATATTTTTAACCTTTTCGAATCTGAACCATTGCTATTGTTCACTGGGCAGCTGGCACCAACAGATTTTACTGAAGCTTTTACTCGAACATAGGTCACGAAACTATAGCGAATGTTGTTCTCTACTACAGGTGCAGATGAATACCACGGCTTATATATTGATAAATTAATCGGTGGGATGAAAGTATCACAATCGAAATTTGTTTCAATTTCCGTCAAATGGATGGCATCACATTCTGGAGCATTAAGAGCTTCCCTGTGTCGAAAAGTATGTCGGTAAAATAACTTTTTAGATAGAACAACAGATTTTAGCAGTTAGGATATCACCTCAATATCTCGCCACCTCCAATGATGAAGACTTTTTCTATTGAACTGTTGTAAGGAGGTTCGGCTAATATCTTTAAAGCATATTGGAGGTTCCCGCATATGATCAAGTTCTCATTAGTAGCCACTTCAAACTCTTCAGAACGTGTAAGGACAACATTGATGCGCCCAGGTAAAGGTCGAAGCTTGGGGGGAACACTTTCCCAAGTTTTCCTCCCCATCACTATGGCATTCTTCTTCCCAGGATCAGATGTGGTAGCTGTAATTGTTTTGAAAAACTTCAGGTCAGAAGGCAATCTCCAAGGTAGTTGACCATCCTTTCCAATACCCATATCACGAGTTGCAGCGACCACAACCTGATAAGTCCTGCCAGTAGGTGGCTGAGTATTTGCATCACCATTAGAAGTTCCCTCTATTGTATCTCCAGCCATACCCGAGTAACTGTGATACAACTTGTGCGTTTCAAACACGCTCAAGCTACCAGATAACTTTGGGAACCTACTTGTTGAAGTAATATTTAGAGATTTGCTACACAAATTACTCGAATCAACCTGAAACAATGATGATAAGAGATTGTGATTCTTCTAAGTTCATACATTCACCAAATGGTGCCATAGCATTCTCTAAAACTATTAGCACATCAAACGCTTCAAGTTAAGAACAATATATCTAAGAAAACACTTCTCAAAGAGTACAGTAGTTAGAGTTAGGAGACCTTTCCTTACTCAATTTTCCAAATAAAATGAACTCGTAAGAAGGCCGGATCAAGTGATAACGAATCTTTGAAAATAGTGTATAATGGTTCATTCTAATTACACTGCGTGAAATATGCTAGCAAACACAGCCACTAACATCGTGTTCTTTGAGCACAATTCCCATGGATACTTTACACCTCCCTTGCTATCTAATACCTACATTCCAAAGAATACACTCTCAAAACCAAATCCGGAGAGCATTGTTCATCCAAATGTATATGAAGTTGAGAACTACGAAAAATACTGAAATTAGTGTAAATATCCATTTGATTTCTATACTCTTTCAAATCAAGAAAAATTAGTCGGACAAGCTAATAATCCCTCCAATTCATTTTAATTGACATTTTCGTTTTTCAGTGTCAACCTTCTGACCTGCAACTAATTTTTGTTCATACTATTAGCTTAGCCTCTAAAAATATTTTCATAATATTATTTATTTGTAATTTTCCCTAATATATTGAAATGGAAAAATGAAAAGTGTCAATTAAAATGATTGGGGAGAGTATAAAGTAGCAAATATAACAACATTCAAAATCAAATGCAGTCTTTTAGGAGAGCTAGCTGCAAATATAAAGAAAGTATCCAATTAAGTCTTTAACAAACAATTAAACAACCACAAATAATATCAATCATAACTTGTAATCAAATGTGAACTTAGTAAACAATAATTCTGGTCCACAAATTAAAGAGATTTCATTTGAATCAAATTTATCGTTTTAGTAGTAAATTAAGTTGAAACGTACTCACTGGCGGAGCCAGCCAGTGAAATTTGGAAACGTTAAAGTTAAATTTTTCTAATTTAATCGAAAAATTAAAGAAATTAAACCTGGTGGCTGCTTGTTGCTCGCTGCTTGCTGCTGGGAATCTCGAAAAAACAGAGGGTTTCATATCCTTAAAATATCATAATTGTCTGAGAAGGACAACTGACAAGGCATAGGTCTGAAATATTGGACGGCCTGGGCTAGGATGGATCGATTAAATCAACTTGTTTACCAAAAGAAAGAAAAAAAGGCTAAAGGTCTCAAATATTCTCAATGACTTCTCAATAATTTACTTTATTTCTTGGACAATATTTTTAGAGAAGTCGCTCCTTGAAGGCTGAACAATTACTTTAGATCAGTTTGTCTTTTATCGTGATTTTTCTGGAATAGTAAATCGAGACTTTAACAAATATTAAAATTTTGTGAAATTGTCCAAAACTTTAATACTTGGGAAATCCTCATTTTACCCTTAATGAAAAATTATGACATGAGGCAACTGATCTAAAATAATTGTTCACGAGGCAAACGGATAGAAAATAATTGTTCACGATGCAAACTAATCTAAAATAATTGTTCACAAGGCAAATTAACTTATTAAGAAATTGAGTCCCTCAACGATTGTCAATAATTTAAGGAGCCTCATGAAAATTAGTCTTATTTTTCGTGCCTAAGTACTACCTTCATCCATAAATGATAAGGTCGCAATAACTTTTCACGATCACCGACACGCGACTTAAAACCTATTTACATGCATAAAAATTTGATATTTCAAAAAATTTAATAAAATAAATCTCACATGAATATATATTATTTCTTATTGGCAGATGAGAATTCATGGTCTATGGTTTTAAAATTTTACCTACAACGTCAAAATATTTATATCACTAGTGATGGATGGAGTAGTATTTTTGGAGATTACATTGTTATCTACCTTTATTAGTCTCGTTTTCTAATAATTTAATTATTTCAGGGTGAAGAAATTAGAGAGTTCAAGTTCTAAAGTAGTGCGAGTGGCCATCGAAGAAAAGATTCTTGTTAAAGAATAGAAATCTAATTCTTTTTTTGAGAATCATTGACTTTTTGGGTCGAACTTTGAAAGTTTTGACCGTAAATTTTTATTAATCGATAAGAAATAATATAGTCATATTGGATCTTGTTGGATACTTCTCAATTTATATTTTTGAAATGTTAAGTTCTTATAATTTTTACACATGTAAAATTAAAAATATTTATGTTTTAACTCTTGTCTCGGAGACTGTGAAAAAGTAAATGGGTCTTATAAAAAGGATGGAGGTAGTATTTTATTTTTTCTATTTTACGGTGTGTTTAGTATTCAAATGTATAATATTGTACGTATAATTTATTTGTTTCATACCCAAAAGAATCAATATTTCTTTGTGTTTTATACTAACTCTAATACACTCATCCAATTTCTATGACTGTATCCTATTTTTGTGCAATTATTTTTGCTAATTAATACGCAATGTATAACTATTAAGATGCACGTCCCACATTGTAAGTCGATGTCCTCCCAGGTTAATATATAAGATCCTAGGCTACTCCATCTATTGCCAATTGATTTTAGAGTGGAACCCATAGACTCTTAACATGGTATCATGAGCCAGACCCGAGTTATTGAGGCACGTGTAACCCCGCAAGTAATTCCGGTGATGAATATTCCACCAATGATTGGGTTACACGTGAGGAGGAGTGTTAAGATGCACGTCCCACATCGTAAGTCGATGTCCTCCCGGGTTAATATATAAGATCCTGGGCTACTCCCTCTATTGCCAATTGGTTTTAAAGTGGAACCCCATAGACTCTTAACAATAACATATCAATTTTTGTTAGTGTTGAACTCTGTAACATCAATTTGGTGAAAAAATTAATCGTTAATTTAAATGGTAAAGATAAATCGTAATAAATTTGAGTTCTTTATAAATTTAAATCGATTGAAATGTATTATAATAGATTATAATACATTGGAGTAATAGTCATTTCAACCCCAAAAACTTGTCTAATACAATTAATTTTTCATTAAGAGTAATTTAGTCAGTTCACCTTAAACGTGTGGTACTTTCACAATAAAAAAAGTTTTGTCCATTCATACAAATATTAGATCAAAATAGTAGTACTTTCATAATAAAAAAAGTTTTGTCCATTCATACAAATATTAGATCAAAATAATGGTACTTTCATAATTTTCTCCCTTATATATACACGTGATTATCCTATCAATGAATATGAAAGAAAAGTATATAATTTTGTAGAAAAAATAGTTAAGATATCTTATGATATACTAATAAACATATTTTTTAATGTAAAAATCAATATTATTTATGTATTTTAATATATCACGTACTGCACGCTGTCGTGCGTCATTCTTCGAAATTAAAAGCACGCACAGTAGACGACGAGTAGAATCATAAATATGATGCAAATAAAGAAGTAGTGAATCATAAACTATAGGGCCTGTAATAGAGACTCCGGATCAGACAGTGCTACAAGCCTACAATTGAAATACGGAGTAACTAAAATAATTTGCTTGAGGAATTTAATAAAAATTAATGGATTAATGGTCGCGACAAATTATTTATGTTTGCAAAATATTTTTAGTCAATTGCATGTGCTTTAAAGTGTTTCGTTCCATCACATATATTTCAAAAGTTTTCCCAATTGTGACAAATATTAAATATATATGATATATATTATGTATGTAGTAAGTAACTATATCTATATAAATAAAATAATTTATGTCGGACCAGATATCAAACTTAGAAACAAAATAACATAAACACTTTGTAACCTAAGTGGAATTCATATTTAATATATATATTTATAGTTATTTTATATAATTATATATATATACATAATACATATCATATATACAACATAATTATACTTAATATAGATACATATATATATATGAACATAATTTTAATATATATATATATAATTATATTTAGTAAATATAGTTATATTTCCTGACTAAGTGAGACTTTAAAACACAAGTGATTGACTGTAAACATTTAGCAAATATAGGTGAGGTGATGTAGTGGATAGAAAACATAGTAGCATGTAAAATTACTATAATGCCCCCGAAAAAGTCACATGACATGTTTAACATTTTGTTAACGGAATGGGTGATGGACTGGAAACTTTTGGAACATAGGTGATGGATGGAACCTTTTAAAACTGATTGACTGAAAACATTTAGCAAACATATGTGACTGCTGCTGTCATTAGCCCAAAATTAATTGTAAAATAAGTTTGTTATGTACTTTAAATCATTAATGAACACATATGATATTAAATACCCATTTATTTCATGCTCTAATGTAGTCAAAACTATATTAAACACATTAGAACTATATTATTGGTTAGTTGATAATTTAAATAGAATAAGTAGTCAAAGAATTACATTGAAAATGTGGAAGTATAATTTCTTTTTTAAAAGTAATTTAATAAGTGAAAATGTAGGAAGTTTAATTTATTATGCTAAACTGACAATTGTTTGAAACAAATAATTTAATAAGGAAATTATTAAACAAATAATTTTATAATTATTTGAAACAAATAATTTAATCATTTAAACAAAATAAAGAGTGAAAAAGTAATATTGAAAATTGTTAAAATGTACATCTCACATCGGAAGTCGATGTCCTCTCGGGTCAATATATAAGATTTTGGGCTACTCCCTCTATTGCCAATTGGTTTTAGAGTGGAACCTCATAGACTCTTAACATGGTATCATAAGCCAAACCCAAGTTGATGAGGCACATGTAACTCCGCCAAAGTTGTTTCGGCAAGTAATTCCGGCGAGAAAAATTCCGCCGATGATTGGGTTACGCGTGAGGGGGATTGTTAAGATGCACATCCCACATCGGAAGACGGTGTCCTCCCAGGTCAATATATAAGATCTTGGGCTACTCCCTCTATTGTCAATTAGTTTTAGAGTGGAACCTCATAGACTCTTAACATGATATCATGAGCCAACCCCGAGTTAGTGAGGCACGTGTAACCCCGCCGATGTTGTTCCAGCAATTAATACCGGCGAGGAATATTCCGTCGACGATTGGGTTACACGTGAGGGGAAGTATTAAGATGCATATCCCACATCGAAAGTCGATGTCCTCCCGGATCATATAAAAAGATCTTGAACTACTACTCCCCTATTACCAATTAATTTTAAAATGATCATAGACTCTTTACAAAAACATAAAAATATAATTTATTATGTGTCAAACTTAAAATTAGCCAAAATATATCATAAACCTATAAAGTTAAGAGGTTGGACCCAATTAATCGACTAATGTAATGAAAAAAGAGACTTTTGCTATAGTACCCCTAATAGTAACTATCAATACGTCCTGGATATATTTAAACTCATTTCAGCTCTAATTTCCATTCTTTTAAAAAAAGTTCGAGGTTTGGCCCAAACGTAATGTAACACCATACAAAAACGTATTGAGATAAATAGATAATAACAGTCAGAGCCAATGTCAATATTTTATTAGAGGTCTCGAAGAGCTCAACTTTTGATGTACTTCCAACTTGGGCTGAATTTATATATTATCTCACTTTCTAATAAATCGATTATATACAAATTGATTCAACACGTATTATGGCACATTAAAACTTAAAAGTTGAAAGCACATTAAAAGTTGAGATAATAATACAAGGAAAAAAAGAGTGGAAGGAGTATTTGATAATAATAATAATAATAATAATAATAATAATAAGGAAACCTCTACATTTTATTAAGCACAACAAATTAAATTGGAAAACAAACTAACTCGATCTCCGGAAGCAAGCAAGAGGCTCAAGTAAATTGGGAGTACTACAAAAGTAGAAAGATGAGATGATACTGAGAAAATCCATAAAAAGTGGTTAACTATATTCTAGGAAGAATTGAGTATTTGAATTTGATGCTAGTAATGAATTAGCTAGGTGGATCAATGAAAGCCATACATAATAGAATTTTGGTGGAACTTCGAGAAGCATGCCATGTGATAACAGACGAATAGAGTATCTGTTGTCAATAAATGCCAAGATCATAAAGACAATAAAGACCTCATATATATGTAGTTGAGTTATAATTAGGGCGGTAAACGGACCGAATTATATCGAAGTTAACTATGTTTGAGTTCGATTTGTAAGGGTACGAACCTTACGTTTGGCTCGGTTTGCAATGTGAGAACCGCACCGAACTTTACGTTTGACTCATTCTGAAATGTGCAAATCGCCCCGAATTATATGCGAACTTGCTAACAAGTTCGGTTTGATTCTCAAAAAGTTCGATGTAATTGGTCATTTGAGCAGATGAGGGTTAGTAAGAGATGAATAGATGTGAAGTGGAAGTGATTTTGATGATTTAGGTTAGACTTAGTACTTTCAGTTATGGACTTTAATGTATAAATAGGGCAAAGTCATGTATTGATATGCGGACCAAACTATTTCGCACGGTTCGGTCCGGTTTGCCGAACATCTATTTTAGCGTTTGGATTTACGTGCGCACCGAGCTGCAAGTCGAACCTTTTCGAGCCGAATAATGCGAACCACATCGAACTTCGTATGTTCGCTCACGGGCCTTGTTATAATGAACGGCCGATGGCTCAAATGTGAATCTTTAGTGTGGTGGCATTCGACATAATCTTTATGTATGAAATTCTGGATTCAAGTTTTGTTGAAGAAAATTATCTTATATTTCATCTAATTTTTATTCGTTAGTAATTTATATATTTATTATTTGTAATATTATTTTACTCATACTTTCATCACTAATTTACAAAAAGGAAAGAGTTATAATAAACATCATTCGAGACGATAATATAATGTACTCCCTCCCATTTCTTAATGTATTGTTTAAGAGACAATGCCGAAATAGTCCCCGATAGTGGGACCGAATTGTACTTTAGACCCCAATAGTTACACGGTTGCATTTTAGTCTCGAAAGTGGCAAAAAAATTCCACTTAAGTCCCCAGGTCATGTTAATAAAGTTGGGGTCAAAACACGATTTTTAATAATTATGGGGTCAAAACATGATTTTTAACTATTCGATCCCACTATCGCAAACTATTTTGCCAACCATTATATTATAGTTTGTCCATTAGCTAACCCAGAATTGTAGACTTTATTGGAAAACAATCATTAAAAATCGTATTTTAATCTCATAATTATTAAAAATTATATTTTGACCCCAATTTTATTGAAACACACCAGGGCTCGTCAATTGCATACTTAATTTTTCAAAATTTGCACTGCACGCGATGAGCCTTGGCATCATATTAGTAATTCGTTTATCAAGAAGGCACGGAGGTCCTTACTTATTAAGTGGAGTTTTACCTCCCAATCCTCCTTCATTTTTGCACGACTTGTTGATAGACAAAACGTTGTCAAATCTTGGACTCACAACTCATTTCATTTAACATCCCCCATATGAATGAACATTGTATTCAAAACAAATCACTATTCAATGTCCCCATGATGATACAAATTTTATGTCAAGACATCTTGCTCCAATGACAAAACATGGTGATATCCGGAGGTCTCGAGTTTAAATTTTTTTGCTGGCAAGAAAATTAGTTAGAGAGATGAGAACTAATTTGACTCTAGGGGTGGGGGAGAGCTTTTTTCTTCCTTTTCTTTTCAACTTCTAAAGTGAAACTGGTAATAATGAATGAAACATAATGGATGGAATTCATTATATTGAATTTCTTCATTATGATTTCAATAATGTTGAAAATAAATTCGAACATTATGATCATCATATTCAGTGCTTAATTATTCAGTGCTTACTATTGTGTGATAATATGATAAGATTACACCGAATGCCTCAGCCTTTCATTAATTATAGGCGTACAATATATACAAGTAGGGTAATATTGACATCGGTCTTTAACCCATAAATAATATTCACATAATCGTATAACCTAATACCCTCCCTTAAGTTAGAGCATGGAGACCACAAATGCTCAACTTGGAAAGGAGAAATTTAAATTGTTATCGTCCCAATTCTTTGGTGAAGATATCAGCCAACTGTTCAGACGTGGGAACATGAGAAGGACGAATGGTACCAACCAAAACAACATCCAGAAGAAAGTGACAGTCCACCTCGATATGTTTGGTACGCTCATGAAAGACAGGATTTGCAGCAAGATGCAATGCCGACTTGCTAGCACAGAAGAGAGGCATCGCCTTAGCATGTCGGACCCCAAGACTCAAGAATAAACCTTTGAGCCATATCAGCTCACACAGTAGAGAGGTCATAGATCGATACTCAGCTTCAACGGAAGGACGTGATACTGTAACCTGCTTCTTGGTCTTCCAAGAGACAGGAGAATAGCCAAGAAATACCAACCAGCCAGAAAACGAACGACGAGTAATGGGACAACTTGCCCAGTCAGATCACACCACCCAGATAACGACAAGTCACAATTACTGCGGAGGAGAACACCATGTCCCAGACTCCCCTTCAGATAGCAAACAACTCGCAAGGCTGCATTCCAATGATCGAGTCTGGGAGCCTAAAGGAATTGAGTAAAATGTGCACAGAATAAGCCAAGTCAGGTATAATAAAAGACAGATAAATCAAGCGCCCAACGAAACGTCGATAACGTCCGCCATCAGTAAAAAAATGCACTGTCCGAACTCGCCAACTGATGATTTTGCTCCATAGGAAACATCGAAGGCTTACATCCCAAAAGTCTTGCCTCAGTGATAATATCAAGTGCATATTTGCATTGGCAGAGAAAAGACTCAATTCTGATTACGAGCAACCTCAATACCAAGGAAATATTTTAGGGTTCCAAGTCCTTCATATGAAAGCACCTGCTCAAGTACTCTTAAAATCACGAATAGCAACAATATTATTTTCAAATACAATGAGATCATCAATATAAATAAGAACATTAAGCTGAACGGATTGCTGATGAAAAACAAATAAAGAGTAATTAGAATAGGACTGTCGAAAACCATACTGCTTCAGAGCCCTTGTAAGTTTGGCAAACCAGCATCGGGGTGCCTGCTTTAACCCGTACAGAGATTTGCGAAGACGACATACCACTCCAGGCGTATGACTGACAAAATTCGGAGGCAACTTCATGTATACCTCCTCCTGCAAATCCCCATGCAAAACGGCATTATGCACATCCATTTGATGAAGTTCCCAATTCTCAGCAGCAACAACAGTTAGGAACACCGGAACAGTAGTCATCTTAGCAACTGGAGTAAAAGTATCAGTACAATCAATACCCTCTCTTTGATGATTACCAAAGATAACCAGTCGCGCCTTAAGGCGTTCCAAACTCCTATCAGAATTATACTTGATTTTATAGACTCATCGACTATCAAGGGCCCCTTTTCCAGGTGGGAACAGTGTCAACTTCCATGTACCATTATCCTCGAGAGCTCGTATCTCAGAGAACATAGCCTCGTGCCAACCAGCATCACTCAACGCAGCCCTCTAAGAGTTTGGCTCGTGGCATGAAGTAATAGCTGCAAGAAAAGTACGGTATCCCAAAGAAAACCGATTAAAATTCACAAAGTGTGTTATAGGAAAAGATGCACCTGAAGTCTTAACTAGAATAGATGAACAAGGAGACGTAGACGGACTCATAAGCTGCACTATATTTGTAATATAGTCCCCAAGCTTTGTAGAAGGAACCTTCCATCGTTTACCTCGACCAACCTCCTCAATAACACCTGAGACATGCGCCTCCTTGTCCTGGCCCAACTGGACTGTCCGCCATACTCCGGACCTGCTCCCTCTCGCCTTGATCCGCCTACCCAGCTGTTGAACGGCCCTGCACTGTCCCCTAGGAACTGCTATCCTGGGCCGAGGCTGCACCAGGCTACTCCTGGTCAGCTCTCGCACAATATTATTTTCCATCCCCGAAAGTTACACATTCTTCCCGGTTGTTCTAAATAATAATCATATATATTATTATTTATATATTGAGTTCGTTGTTTGTGTGCGACCTCTTGGGCTTAATATAGTAATGTAATTTAATATTTCAACGAATATTATTAATTCATAATTCCTAATACTAATCAAGTGATCCATATAATTATATAAGTTGTCTTCACTTTCGAACTTAATTCTTAAATGAACTGATCGTTTGTACAATCCAATTGTGTAACGATCACATTTATGAGTTTACTATTAACTCATATTTCCAACTATACTTCCCAAAGGTCTCTAACTTGTATCAGTTCTTATTATTGTGTCCGGTTTAGATATCGACACTTACCTGATTTTGTGAGTTATGGTCAAGAAATTCACCCTCTTACATTTCTCTTCCAAAGTTGCCTGCTACTTTAGCTCACACAGGTAACTTCTTATTCTTTGGATCATCTACATTACTCCGTCAATATATTATAAAGTCATTAACAACATAACTTAACCTTGTTTTAACGAGTATCACTGTTCTAATCTAGGAATAAGGAGGGGTGATCTCCTAGTGATCTACTTAAGGCAATATGAGTAAGTTGTCTCCTAGAACCTAAATCTTGGATTCTCTAGTCAACTAGGTAAAATTATCACTTTGCATATTTGTTCTCGAGATCAATTTAACAAGGGTCTTTTTAAAATGTGTCATACCATATGTTAAGCATCAATTATGAAATATAAAATTCAATATACATAAGCATACAAGATAACATATTTATTAATTATTTTTTCTTATTAACTTTCTAACTTGTGCCTTAAAAACACATTCTAGAAATACTCTTTAACAATTAACATGTATGTCATATACCTATATTTATATAGGTAAGTGATGATGTAATTGCCCAAGGCCACATACAAATTCCAATTAAATTTAAATTGACACGAGTGGTTGATCAACGGTTTAAAAGGACCCATGAACTACCCCCTACCTACATTAATGACCTCCATTTATTTTGATCAATTAGCTCTACGTATCATTTTCCCAACATTACCAAAACCTTCCTGTTTTCATCTTTCTTGCATGTCTTCTAAACTATATATACATATACTTTTGTAGTATCGTATAATATCCTTACATTTTCCTCTTATTTGCCGTTTGATTTTGCCCTTTGTTATATATAGACAAATACTATAGAAACAAAACTACCTTTGTTTTTTCATGGAAGATTACATTATAAACTTGTTCATTTTTGGGGTATTATCATGGTCAATGTTGTTTATGTTGACTAGAATAGTTTTCCCAAAGCGTTCTTTTGATTTTTGTAATCGTATAGTTTCAACAATTCATGCAATTTTAGCAGTAATTTTAGCTTCCAATACTATTCAAGATTGGAGATGCCCTGTTTGCCCTCTAGCTTCAACATCTTCTCCTTCTCAGGTAACCATTTTCTTGGTAGCTATTTAGGACTAAACTGCACCAAAATCGTACTATATGAAACTATATATATTTTCTCTTACTCGAACTTTTATGATCGAGACATAGGTCATGGTAACTTATATATAGGTTCTTGTAAATTTGACAGATGAAGATTCTTGCTGTGTCTGGATCTTATCTTATATATGATTTAGGATGCTGCCTTCTTGATAAGCAGCATGGATTAAAGCTCGATAATGCAGTTCATCATATAGTAAGCATAGTCGGAGTTTTTGCAGGGCTTTCTTACAAGAAGGTAATAGACGATACCACTCGACTATAGGAGTATTTCATTTTGTGAAAAAGGAAAACATCGAACTGATCTAGTGATAAAGTACCTTTCCTAAAATAATATACTCGCATCGAATTTATATTAACCTGATTTCGATATGGCATATTTTTGAAAATGCAGTGTGGGTCAGAAATGGTTGCTGCAATGTTCATCACAGAAATGTCAAGTCCATTTCTGCACTTGAGGGAGCTTCTCAAAGAGCTAGGATATAGAGATACTGATCTCAATCTGGCTGCTGATGTAATTATTGCAAATTTTCCAATTGATTATTAGAACTTGCTTATCACTTTTAGTATTTTCTGATTAATTTTTTGAAATAAATGATATGTCGAGTGAATTAATCAGAGCATGTCTAAATTCATTTGACATAGTCAATTATGACGACAAATTAACGCAAAATGATAAAAAGTTATAGTATTATTTGTGATAATGTAATTTATTTTGTAGATCATGTTTGCGGGGATATTTACTTTTGCCAGGATGGTAGGAGGACCATACCTAACGTATGTAACATTATATGCTGATAATCCCTTCCTCATAAAGGTATTTCTCTATATTTGTTATTATTATTTCAATTTTATATTATATATATTTTGATTAAAGTCGAATGGACTCGTTTATTTGTCAAGCGTTGACTCGACTTAGATAATTTGTCGACCTATTTTTGTCATATTTCCTTTGTAGCTAATTAATTATCTTTTTTTTTTTTTGCTATCATCCAGGCAATGGCTTTGGGGCTTCAACTTGTTAGTGCATATTGGGTTTACAGGATTGCTAGGATGGTGATGTATAAATTTTCCAAGAGGGCATCCACTAAAAAAGTGCCCCCGGTACAATAGGGGTGAAACATATTTAATTTTCACGACGCCTACTCATGGGTGGGTATCGTTATTAATTGTGACTAGTAGTGGAAATAAATACAATGGAAATAGTTTTCATGATTCAATACCCAAGAACAAATAATAGCATGTACTAGCTAGTTCAATTCTAGTGTGAAAACTTGAATGCAATATTAATTGTTCTTTGAAGATCATTAGTGGAAAATGTTTAAGTTTGTGATAAAATATTGTTGAACCTAAGTCAAGCAATCATTTTTTATCGTCCTATGGGAGTAGCAAAATAAAAGAGTGCCATTCAAGTTAGTTTATAATTGAACATAAAAACCTCCACGCACTTATGAGTTCTGACTATTTTGACCCAGGTTATTGGAAGGATAGGTTAAAATGAAAGGTAATGGTATATTTGGTCTCAAATAATGTGAATAGTTATACTTTAATCATATATAGTTATAATATTGTAGATTAGTCTTTGAAAATGACATAATTGTTACGATATAGTCCTCAAAATTAATAAATGTTGTAAGATAATTCTGAAAAAATAAGAACCAATGTTCAACGATTATTATCACTACTATTAAAGACTGTATTGTAACACTTCAGTCACTTTTAAAGACTAATCAGATGATTATTTGAGATCAAAAGATAACTTCGTCTCACTTCGACCAAATTGACAATTTTGTCCCTTAACAGTGCCAATGATTGCCTTTTTTTTATTCGAAAGACACATTGGGATAAGGCGTCTTAATTGTTTATTGAGCCAACCTAAGTGTTCAATAATGTTCTTCTAATTGTTTTCTCGAGAAACTTCATTGTTGAAGTATTCAGAAAATTGTTGAAATGGTCCCCGATAGTATGATTGAATTGCATTTTAGTCCTCAATAGTTACACGGTTGCACGTCAGTCTCCAAAAATGGTCAAAAAGTTGTACCTTGGTCCCCAAATCAAGTTTTCCGTTTATATTTCAGGTTTAGGCGTTAAAATTTGGGTAAAAATATAACTTTTAAGACATAAAGTTGATTTCTTTTGTCTCAATTGGTGCTAAAATGGAACTCCACATCCCTAATTGGGGTAAAGAAGAAAGGGAGTTTTGGCGGGAGGGGGTTGTGGAGTTTCATTTTGACACCAATTGGGGTAAGACCGTCAATTTTAAGTCTTTGAAATTATATTTTTATCTCAATTTTAATGACTAAACCTGAAATGTTAACAAAAAACTTGTCGTAGGGATTAAAGTATAACTTTTTAGCCACTTTCGGAGACGAACATGCAACCATGTAAATATTAGGAACTAAAATGCAATTCGGTCATACTATTGGAGACCATTTCAACAATTTGTTGTTGAAGTATAGTTATGCAGTTCGGAAAAATATAGTGGAGTGGATAAGACTAAGATCTCACGCCACGTGATATTAATTTACTTAAAGTTTTTGTTTTGGAGAATAATAGATTGAACACCGTTATAATTTATAGATACATTATTGAATATACATTTTTGAACAATTCTAATTAATATATATTATCTAATTATCAAAAAATTAATATGCATTTTTTGTGTTCCATTCCCCTCTTCACGTATACATTAGAGGTAAGAAAGCCTACAGGACATAGCTCAAATAGTAAAGAGTTTTACTATAAGAGTGTGGTTCTTCATAAGTGTGTGAGTTCGATCCACAGCAGGTGCATGAGTAACTCTGCATTTGTTCAAGGGAGGATCTGCTTGGTTACCCAGCTTCTCTGGGCACTCTTGAGGTGAAGTACCGAGCCGATAGAGACACATCCCGGATTCACCTCCTCTGTTGAGCGATGGACTAGCCAAGCGGGGACGCCTTAAATTAGAGTATCATTTATTAGGGGTAAGAAATATGCAAAATAACTAGTCAATCTAAATTTCTTTATCTTATTTTTCATTACCTTTCCCGATGAATAATTGTTAATTAGTTCAAAAATACTAAAGCTGCAAAATATGGATGATTTTAATTTATTTATTCTTTTTTTAATTTCGTTATCATGTTCGATAAATAATGGTTAATATATTTAAAAAATATTTAATTAACAACAATTCTAGTGAGTTTACTAGAACAATCAGTGTTAATAGACTTATTCAAATTTATCATAATTTCTATTAACATCTTTGAAAATAATGACTTAGTTTTTTTGTCACAACCAAATTACAAAAAATAAATAATTATGACTAATTTAAGTCAAAATAAGTTTGAATTTGCTATAGTTTCCATACCTAATAAAACTTACAACAAAATAAAATAAAAAACATATGTAACAGTGTCATGAATAGTAGCCATACCGAATTAAATTTTTGATAGAGTCAATTTGAAAAGTAGCCATAAGTTAGTGCAATCAATTGAGTGAAATAAATTTAATAACTAATATCAACAATTGGGTCATGCAATCAATGAGTGAAATAAATCACTGCAATCAATTTGAAAGGACGAATTTTACCCTAGCTTGAAATAAACGTCGGATGAAAATATTTCTTTAGATTCTAATCTAATGGTTCCATAAGCACTTAA
Source organism: Echium plantagineum (assembly GCA_003412495.2). NCBI lineage: Eukaryota > Viridiplantae > Streptophyta > Magnoliopsida > Boraginales > Boraginaceae > Echium > Echium plantagineum. The sequence goes on along the minus strand of CM016567.1, from coordinate 22,125,789 downwards.
GCAATATGTTAATAAGTTCAAGCTCACCCAAACAACATGTTCTCATTTTATCAAAAATGTTTGTGTACATTCTGCATAACATATTATTTATAAATTATAGAAATACATGAACATGATAAACATACATTACTAAATAAATATATAATTTTTATGTAATACTAGTTAACTTATTTCAACGAAGCTTAAATAGACTGTAAATAATATAAGATTATTTGTAAAGTCATTTTTCAAAAAATAAAGATAAATACATTTGATGATATTCGAGGATAATTATTATATAAAATAGTTATAAAAATTAAATAATTTATAGTAATTTATATCTTTATAATTTAAAGGATCATGTGTCTTTAAAGTAACATCTAATTCTCTCCTTTTCAAACTATATATAAAGTAAATTAACGAATTATAATATTGTGGCAGTTTATTTTATATAACATGATGATTGAACTGAGATTTTTAACGAATGATATTTTATGTCATTTGTCCTATAATAAAACCTTCGCTGAACATGAACAAAATTATAATCTTCAAAAAAGACCAATGAGTATTCCTAACGTTGACCAATATATATAATCAACACCCCTTCTATATAAAGGAAAAATTATGTACATATCTACACAAGTGTTTCAGGTGGGCATATATTCTATGTGAAAAGATTCGGTGCATCAATACTTCGGTGCACCCGGTGCATCAAGTACCCATTTAAAGGTTTTACGTGGGTACTGTACCCACTTGAAACTTCAGCATTGGTACTTGTACCCAAATACTATAACAATGGTACAATACCACATATTTATTTTGGATTGATAAATATGTGGTATTGTACCATTGTTATAGTACAATTTGGGTACAAGTACCAATGATGAAGTTTCAAGTGGGTACAGTACCCACGTAAAACCTTTAAATGGGTACTTGATGCACCGGGTGCACCGAATTATTGATGCACCGAATCCGGACTCATATTCTATAGGTGGCCAGTTTGACCGCTACTAAATCGAGTTCCTTGGTTAGTTGGTTATATTACTGGTCAAACGATGTTTGAGATTACAATAATATGCCTACTAAATTATTGATTAATATATATATAGTACTTGCTGTTAAATTATTTCAAATTAATATTTTAATAATTGAGAAAAATAATTTGATCATTAACTTTTTTATTATGTCAGAAAAATATAGAAGAAATATGAGTAGTATAAAGCAAAAAATAATTCAATCTTACCAATTTTATATATACTTAATTAATATCAAAATAAAATATATTACTTTAATTAAAATGAACGGAATGAAATAATTAAATCATAGTATGATGTGTTACAATATTTCAACCAATATTTGTATTTTGCAACGAGTAATTATAGTATCCTCAACGAAGGGGACTATTAATGTAAGGAGCAGCTCCCCTCATTGTAGAGTATCATGGAATTTATGATTTTAATTGTTCCCTGATATATAAAGCTGGTGGGAGGAAGAAAAGGATGGGCTAGTCATTTTTTTAAAATTTCTTTATTTAAGTTTTACTTGAAGTGGTCCAAAAGTTTATTTATTTTTAAATTAACCTCAAACTTCAATTTATGAGCACCCCAAAATATAAACTTGTGGCCAATAGAGTTCCATCAATTTTCATGTTGAAAGTGGACCTTATAGAGTAAATTGAAAAGTAAAATCGATTTAAGAATAAAAAGATGAAACAGTTGTTCGAAAAAATAAAAAATGCATGATATTTTCAGGTGATAACCGTTATAACTTAAAATGATCCCAGATAATGGTCGATGACTCGATGTTGATATTTGATTCTGGATAGTTCAAAGTTGCAAATTGACATCCAAAATTACTACAAAGTTCATATTGGTCCAAAAATTTGTCTTTCTCTAGTTTAAGCCTAGTAACTAGTAAGAGGTACAATAAGGTTGAATGCAGAAAGCTTGAAGGAAAGAGGAGATGAAAGCTCAATTATTGGCCAGAAAGTACTATTCTAAAATCTAGAGTTGCATACGTGGAAGTTTGCAGGATTTAAAACAAGGACTAAAATTATCATGATTAACATGGTCCCTGGTCCCCTACTCCTCACAGGTAATGAGTGAAACATATAAATGGCAAAAGCCAAATTGCATAATCTTCATCTTATACTATGCATCATTCTACAGGGGATGGCTTTCCCTTCCCAGAAGGACAGTGTTGCAATCATTTCTTTTAATTGTAATACTGGTCCCGGGAAGTTGTCGCTCTCTACTTTTCGTCGGTGTCAGTTATCCATGAACTCTGCTCTCTGCTGGTTAGGTAGATATGTAATGAATAATGCCGAAATGGAGATCATGCCTTTAGTAGGTATGTGATAATCGGAACAACTGAGGGCTGAATATCAATGTCTAAATGGATATCATGCATTGAGTAGGTATATAATAAATTGGAACAACTAAGCGCTGACTGCTGAATATCAACGTCGTGATTAGATCATTCATTGCCTGGGAGAATTGCATGAAGCATGCGGCATGGAATAGAGATGCCATGATCAAGAAACCAACACGAACTTGTGTGCACAAACGACGTTTATTACTTAACAATGTATTCACAAGTATACATACAGTACATGTTGGTATACAGAGAGCTAGTGTTATACAAATGACGTTTATTTAACTATGATACCAATTGTGTATCAACAGAAATACCTATACATATAATGAGTAATACACTAATATATGTAATCAATTCTTTAGCAAAAATGGATATTTAGCTGTTGCGTTGAGGCGTTCCATCATATAATGAAGTCGGAAAGCAGTTGCTGATTACCAAACCTATCTTGCTGGTTTAGAGGCTCCATATAACAATACTCCTTCGACAGATCTGTGGAAGTTGTTACCATGTTGTAGTCTTTCAATTGACTTTCGGTAAATGTTGGCTTGTATTCATTATCATTCTGCTGCAACCCTAAGGCCAGTGAGACTTGGTCGTTCGACTGACTATATTGTTCAAGATTTTCATGTTCCAGAGCTTTGAATCGCGAGTTGTTGTCAAATTTGTCTGACGGCATAGTTGATGTTCGATCATGATCTGGAGGTTTCTCCGAGTCCTGTTCTGTATAACCAAATTCCTCTTTGTACATATCTTCAATCATTGGTTTCCAAAGGCGCACTCTTGCATTAATGAACCAGTTAGCAACCTGATCCAGTAACAACTCGTTAAAATAGAAGCAATGTATTGCTGACATTGACAGTACTGCCATACTGTTAAGGGCACCAAACCTCACTGCTTTGAGCAATATGACTCAACGGCCAGATAACTTTCGAGTCTATTGCACGTAATCTCACCATAGACATAGAAGCATCTACACTAGCTAATTTCTTAGAAGTTCTAAGTGATAGAAACAAAAGGGTACCTGATTTCTTGTCAACCCTGTTTGCTTTGCCAGCATCATTTTCTCCGAGTCCTTTGGGTAACTGAAAAGCCAAAGACATGAATTGTTCAGTTCGTTTATGTCTGATTGCTAAGCAATATAATGAAACAAATAGACATGAACAAAGATGAGTAAGGAGCATACGGGTGAAGAAAATGCTCAAATAGCCAAGCACGAAGAATCGAAACTGCTGTTTCAGGCAAGCCCTTTTGAGGCCTCCAAGATTGTCTTAGAATACCAAACTGCTGAAGAGATCTTTGTTGCCTCAACTTCTGGTCAAGATTGCGCAGACGAGGCAATCTTGTTCCAAGACTATTATTAGCAGCTTCACCCTCTTCTCCAAGGCTTTGTTGGGTGACTTCAATCTGTTCTTTGATTGCATCACGCAAACGACGAAACTGTCGGGAAATTGTTTGGAGAGCCAGGGCAGTGTATGACTTTGCAGCTCCAGTTCCAGCTACTATATCAAATGATGACACCAAGACTTGGATATGCTCATAGTATTCTCTGTATCTTCTGTCTACCTATAAAAATATTGCCGAGTAGACAGTTCAAGAACACATACTAACACATATGAGATTCAATCGAGACAACGAAAATTCATTTGTAATGACACAACTACCTAAAAAGAATTGATGAATCGTATCTATCTATGAATTGTCAGAACAGATGAATCGAAAAATTAGTCATTAGTCCACTTCATTTTTATTTGGAAGTTCTAGTGAAAGAATTTAGCAGTTGTGGAAATAAAAAGAAACTGTACATAAACTACTGCAAATGGCGCCGCACCTCTTCCAACATAGACAAGAGTTTCATCATCTTGTTACGGAGATCATGGCGCTCACTGGATGAAATTTCTGGAGCAGGCTTTGAATGACTATTAGGCTTCTGATCAATCTCTTCAGGAATATCTTTTTCTCCAAGTGAATTATACTTTTTGCCTTCTAAAGACTGCTTAAGACCTCCACGAACATTAACTAATTCATCTAGTATCTCCCGAGCTGCCTTAAAATACCTCGAATTATATAAGTTTCCTGATGATCCATAAGATTCATGCCAATGTGAAGGATACGCCTTGGAAGCTATATTGGCAACATTGAGCATGCTTCCTGGAAGATCAAACGACAAATATTCCGAATTCCCAACTTTACTACTACTTTGTGACCCTTGTTCAAAACTGTTCAGTAAGTTGCAATTCATCAATGATGAAGGGTGATTTAGGCTCGTCGAATAATGGTTTTGATACGGAGAAATATGAACCGAAGATGGTATTTGAGTACCCAAGCTAAGAGACAACCCCTGAGATTGTATTCCTTCATTGACATCAACAAGTCTTTGTTGAAAAACTTGAGGATCCACCGAATGATCGTCCCCCCAACTGTAATATGTCATGTTATTATCAGGAAGATCAGATGGTTGACATGAAACTACCTTCTGATCAAGTGAATATGAAATTGGAGGATTGTTTTTTGGACTGGCTAAATTTGTGTAATAAGCTCCCATCTTTTTCCCAATCTTGAATTTTCAGTTTGTATCAGTCAAGAAGTAAACATTGATTATACAAACTGAACTTGTTGATATCTGTCAAGTACAACAAAGAAAATAATCAGCATAAAAATGAAAGTTCTGACTTCAAAAAATTCTAAACATGACAAATATTAGCCCCCCCGGACGACCCGAAAAAAACTCCATCCCGTTTTAGTATGTCATGATTACTCTCTATGATGATCGTAGGTTGAGTCAATACATAGAAACTTAACTAATCAATTCATGCAAGACATAGAAGGAAAGAGGAGGGGTGGGGTGGGGGGGGGTGGGGGGGGGGGTGTGAGTGTAAGAGCAGAATTTAAGAATCACCTTGAGAAAACAGTGCCTATGATAGTGGCTTGTCCTGAACTAAAGGAGTCTAGATAAGAGTGAGTGAAAAATAAAAACAGAGTTCAATCAACACAAAAGAACAAATCTATAGACTATATTCAGACAGAACTGAACCCAAAGATCCCTAACATACCAACCCACCTTATCATTACACAAGGACACCTACCATAACCAAAAAAATATGTTTATAAAAAGAATTTCAAAAAGAAAGATAAGTAATAATTTAGTAGAAAGCAAGAAATGATCAACTATCATCTCCAAGCCTTCTATTCTTGGCAACAATATAGAAGTACTATATTCCACATCAATGATTCCAACCTTTCTCATGTGGGGTCAGAGGAGCGGTGGAGCTTAGACGAGATCAAGGGGCGACGTTCCCACCTCAACTTATAAAATTTTAGAGTTTAGCACGAAATTTAGTAGTTGGTCCCCGTGAAAAATTATCAACCTCCCATTTAAATAAGTTTGGTGTTTTTGGTCCCCTCGATATTAGTTCAAGACCCGCAACTTAATAGATGTACAACCTCATTGAACACAGCCCGGAAGTCTATTTCTTAACATGCACATTCCCTTAACCTAAATAGGGTGGTGGTTAGTGATTGCTTCATGATCAGGGGTTTGAATTTTGAAACATAACAACCAGTTGGTAGACCTAGAAAACATTAAAACAAACTGAGCTGTTAAGGCCTTAAAAATAATTTAAAGCATATTATATATTTGGGCTCTCTAACTTACTAGCTAGTAGTTGTTGATGTGTAGTTGTAACTTGTAAGGTGTAACCACAACACTAGTTGTTTGACTATCGTGCTATTATCCTAATTTCTACAAATTAAATAGAGTAGAATTTTAGCATGCATAACCAAATAAAGTAAGCGTTAATTAAGTACGTATGTATAGTATTTTCTTAAATGAACTACTATTATTACACAACAACATAAGTTTTAGTTTTATTGTGAGCTATAATTCCTTTTAAGATTCTTTTTATTCTTTTTGTAAATTAGCCATGCGTCCTACAAATAACGTATACAAAAATTCCTAAATAATATTATGCAGCTTCAGACACCCCAATCGAAAATAACTGACTTTTTAAAATTAAACTTTGACCATTAATTAATAATTACGGAATACAACTTATTCTAAAACATATATAAAATTTATCTAAGTTCATCATTTAAAATACTTTCAAAATATTATTTTATAAAAAAATTTTAATTATATAATTAAGAAATAAAGGAAGGTTAAACATTTACCTCAATATGCTCGATATGTGATAAAAACAATTATTTTGGATTCGACAAGAATCGAACTGAGACCTCTTGATAGAAGCTTGGGTCAAATACCTCCAAACTATCATTTTGATTAAACAACACAAGTACACAACACCCTCTAATAATACTACAATTTTTTTTTATTGTTATGGATTAATTTGTCAACAGAATTGATTCTAACCAGATCAAATTCTTAAGAGTTTATGTGGTTCCATTTTAAAACTAATAGGCAATAGAGGGAGTAATAAATGATCTTATATGTTAATCCGAGAGAACACCGACTTCCAATATGAGCTGTGCTTCTCAACACTCCCCTCACATGTAACTCAATCGTCGACGAAATCTTCCACGCCGATATCATTTTCCTCGTTTCATATCTTCTATCTTCTCAAATCTATTAGATTTATTCAATACAAATCATGTCTACATTCATTTGTGATAATAAGTTACTTTAATAAGTTATTCTAAAACAAACCAATCTTAAATAAATCTTCATTTCTTAAAACGATTAATTAAAATTTTAAAATTAATTTGAGATGGAGTGAATAATATGCTAAGGTGTATTAAATTTGGATGTATAGAAATATATTAGGTGAAAGGTGACAAAGTCGTACCATACGTTGATGTTGGTCTACGTGTCAATAAATTGTTTGTTAGAATGGTTGGTTTGATGTTTAATTTAAGATGGCGAATCTCATACGCATTGCAATTAGTTTGATGTTTGTTTGTGTGTATTGGCGGCTACCAAAGAATATTGTAAAGGAGGATATCGATAGATACAAAGTACTTCGTTTGTTCATACACCATTTGTCTTTTTGTTTCTATCTAAATATTTTTTATAGTTTCCTAATTGATTAATCCGACCATTGTATCTTGCTCACTTCACATAGTTTTTGTCGTTCTAAATAATTATACAATTAATCTTTCAAGTTTAACGCAAAATTGAGATTTGATCTTCAAAACTTGGATTGGTTCAAATTAATTTTAATTTCAAAAATGAATATACTCCCTCCATCTAGTGATATCTAGTGATGTTAAAGCACCGAGTAATTTGGAACCCTTTTGTTATTCGACTCGGAAATTTCGGATCCCTTACCCTATCGTATCTTAGCTTGTCGAGTAATACTCGAGTAATTTCTTTACTCTATAGCTTCTCGGATAAACTTGAGTCCGCTCGATTACCTACTCGTTTATATTATACTAGTTATTTGTGCACAATAAAATCTGTGCACATTATCTTATTACACAGTAAAATCGTTTCATGCATAAATATATTAATCTCACAAATTATAATTTTTTGTTAACAACATCGTACTATATATATACATATGTTATAAAATGAATTCATTGTAAATAAATTATTTTGACTAAGGTAAATATTATAGTGATTGAATGGAGTAGTTCTTTTAATTAATTATGGAAATTGAAATGCCTTTTTTTTAAAAAGAGGTAGTTAATTTTTTGTATATAAATAAATAATTAAAAACAATGAGAAGTAGCCATATGGCATTTTTGGCCCTTAGATCACTCGCATCAGTTGCCTTAAAAGCTATTTTAGAGAGTGAAAAAATTAATAACATCAAAAAATGTACTTTATCAGCTCATCTATATAATACATTAACTCCCAGAAATATTATTCATACAATGCAAAATGGTGAATATATTCACATGGTGTATTAAGCGGTTATTTTATATATATTTCCTTTTAATTTATATTGTCTTTATCATATTTTGCCCCCATTCTTTTCCTCTTTTTTCTTTATCATATTATTATTAATTAATTTATGCTTAAAAAATTAATGCTATAAAACTTACTTAATTTGATAGTGAATTTTTTTGGATTCATCTAAATTTCAAAATAAAAAAAGATAATGAAATTTAATCACAACTTATTCAAATCAGTATGTACTTTAAAAAATATATAATTGTTGAAAATTTAAAAAGTATCGACATATTTGAAAATTTAACTTTTACAGTTTGGGTGAATAATAGGGAAGCTGATAAAGTAGATGGGAAAAAGCTAGTGTATTATAGGGAAATTATTGAAAAACTGATGTGAGAGTTATTAAGGCATTATATATAGTATAAATTTTTTTTCAAGCATTTTTTATTGATAAAGTGAGGAGTTTACAAGCCAAAATAGATAACATCTAGACTAACCCCTACGCTAATTGCCGACCATAAAAGAAACAATACTACAACAACTACTAGCAAACTAGCTTAGAAAAGCACTATTGCTAACCCCAGAATTGCAAATTCCCAGCTCCTCCTGAACTTGCTAAACCTCTTCCACGATTGCATTCTGCTAGTCATAGTATTCAACGCTACGTGGATCAAAATACAGGGCGAGCCCTAGGGTGGCTGGGGCGACCGTCTGGGCCCCAAGATTTTGGGGGCCCCTAAAATTGATGATGTCCAGTGGCGGATGTGTTTGGGTTCAAGCCCGTTCACTCGAACATGTACTTTTTTTTTGAAAAAAATATTATATATATTTAAAGAAAAAATTAATGTAAAAATTAGAATTAAAATTTATATTTACATATATTTAAGTATTTTAAACATCCACTTTGAAAATTATGCCAGTTTCGAACAATTACTTTGATATTCCAAGATCCGCCACTGATGATGTCTATATATATGTTAAACATATGAATACAAACAAGAAATAGATGTAGCCTAGTGGTGTAGTTAACTCTGGACATAGTAAGGTCATAGGTTTGAATCTGTGCACATATCCTTTTTTATTGTAACATTCAGCAATAACTCATAGTTACCTTAATAGAAGAAATGTAGGAATATGAAAACTTAGGGGTTATGAATACATAGTTACAATAACTCAATCAATATATTGTTCTTTTAGTTTTTTCTTAATTTTATTTTATTATTAAAATTCTTAATCATGAAATTTTTAATTTTGTAATTCTAGTAGTGGCATATTAAATAAATAATATTGTTCATTAATACTATTCATTTAAAGGGTCAAATACCATTTTTCAAGTCATGAATATGGGCATTGATGTATTGTCCTATTAACATTGAGGCCTTAAATATGAAACAAACCGACAATCTCAAATTCAAACAACAAATTCTATTTACATGATTTACTTTTTATAGTAAAAACGTAATTTTAGATCATATATATACTTTAAGGTTAGTTAGATTTATTTTTGAACAATTTATTTTACCTTTAGCTATAACATTTTCTCTTTCACATGATTTTTTTTTACTTGTGTGTTCTTAGTGTCTAACAACCCCTTTTTATTTACTTTTACAATAGTTGTACTTCAATTCTTAAAGTACAATATAAATTAATATGTTCTCCCAAACTTTAGACAATAATTTCTTTGAAGGTATATTAATTTTATTATGTTTTTAAGACAAATTTAACAATGTTTTTGTTGTTCACAACTTCTAAAAATATTAATTTCAAATTTGATATAGTTTATACAAAAATTTAATTATTTTATATTAATAAATGAAATGAATTTTTTTATAAGCGCCTCCTTTATTAGTTTCGCCCCGGTCCCCCAAAATGTCAGGACCGACCCTGTATATACAATTGTAGTGAATCATATCAACTGTTTGGTTCTCTAAATGAAGTTGCGCCCTCTCACTAACTGTTGGCACAAGCTGCTTTCAGTGACATATATATGTTATACTTTAATCACTGTTAATTTCATTGGCCAATATAAAACTAATATTTAACGGTATTCTAACTTTGAGCTTCAATAATTAAATATTGTTGGAGAGAACCCTAAAATAAAATCTTTTAAATAAAAATTAAGGGGTAACCATAGATTAAAACTTCTAAACGTTTCCTATGAAACATCCGAAAAGTTTTCATTTTTGAAATTGTGGAAACGAAAAGTTAATATAAGTACAAAATAACTTTTTTTGTATAAAGAAGTTTAGGTTTCAACTTTTCTTAGAATCGTAGAACTAGAAAAAAATTCATTCTCGAAAAAATATATATAAAGAAAGAGAAAAATATAACTTATATTGCTTTAATATAATTAATTATTAACTTTTTTGCAATATACATATATATAACATATAAGTCAAACTTTCAATGTCTTAGATAATTATAATTGTCTATTTAACTTTTAGATATTATTACAAATAATATTAATTGATGTAAATATTTTATATAAAGTTCATATTTATCTATATATAATATTTATGTTTATTCACATTTTTAACATTTTATAATTTATCTTGATTTTTAAACTTTTGTCAACGTTTCTTAAATATTTCTATTATGTTTTCGAAAAGGTGTCTTAATTTCACAATTTCAATATTATATTCAGAAAAAGAAACTTTGAACCATGGGGTAACATGGCTCCCCCTCATTGCGCGACTCCAAAAACCTGCTCGATATCTGCTCGTATCCTTATCGAACGAACGAGGGTAATAGATTTGCTATCCAGCTCAATAATATCGGGTAATTAGCCGACTCAATAAAGTTCAAACCCTACGATTTAAGCCGATACCTGCTCGTACTCAACTTGTTTGCAGCCTTACCTTTGTGAAGTGAAATTTTTGTGTGCAAAACTAAAAAAGACAAACAAAGATGGAGGAAGTACTAAAGTTGCCTTAAGTTATTGCAATTAGATAAATATTTGCCAATATTTGCCCCACTAATATTGATATCTTTCAGAGAAGATCATCCAACATTATTACATTTCAAAATCATTAATTACATATAAGTGTGAGTGTAAATAGGTGGTTAACGGACCGAACTGTACCAAATGTAGGTATATTTGAGTTCGGTTTGTAGGGGTTCACACCTTAAGCTTGACTTGGTCCGAAATGTGCGAACTTAAGGTTCGAGTTTTTAGTTCGCAAGTTTGGCTCGAGTTCGGTCCGATTTTTGCATGGTTCGTAAATAGTTTGGTTATGTTAAAAAAAGTTCGGTGATGTTTGAAAGTTTGGCTCAAGTTCGGTCCAATTGTCACATGGTTCGCAGAAAGTTCGATGCAGGTAGAAATGAGCTCAAGTTTGGGCACTTGGGCGTATGAGAGAGGGAGATGAGTGACAAATAGAAGATGAAGAGATGTTGGTAGAAACGGGTCAAAGTCATGTGTTAATATGTGAGCCAAACTTTGGATCTTACCATTTGGTTCGTTATTCGTCAACAAAAGTCTGGTCTATGAATTTGAACTTAAGACTCGGGCATAGGATGTAGCCAAACCTAGAGTGCACCTAATTCAGTCAAGCCTCCACTCACTACTTCGTTTTTATTTGAACGACCTATTTTGTTCGAACAAAATAGTTGTTACAGAAGATGATTTAAATATTCCCTACATAAAGCTTCACCTTCATATAAAACTATAATCATAGAATCTTTAACAAGTGTGCTCAAAATTGTTTAGTCTAATAGTAGGTATACCCGATCTCTAATCAAGTGTGCATCTAATCGACCTCCCAAAAATAAATTGGTGATTTCATCTAATTTCTTCAGTCTCAGATACACAATCTTTAATTATATGAAATCAGACTACTTCTAAATTCAAAGATCAATTGAAGTTACAGACAACAACTAGACAACAGCTATGCACATAGAATTGATACCTAATCCACAAAGGAGGTTTTATATTTGAACTTTATTTATTACACCATACTTGATTAGTTGCAATTAGGATATTACATTTTTATGCTTATCATGTAGAATAATCATTAGTTACAATATATTAAGTAAATTGAAGGGGCCATAGGCCTCCGGCCTCTTGGCTCCCTTTCCACCGGCTGCTTTCTCAATAAGTTATCAAGAAAATAACTACACCTTGTCATCGTGGAACCACCACCTTGTCTCTTTTGGAGACCTTCCATTTTTACATTTCTTTACATACCGATCATTATCAGCAGGAAGTTGCTGCTCGATTATATATGGAACATTTATTAGCTCAAACTGGATAGTAGATCAGAGAAAAGCAACACAATGTGAGAAATGTTTAACATGGGCGTTTAAGGTCACATACCTTCACAGTTGAGCTTGATAACATGGATAGAATGCTGATGCAAATGGAGCTAACAGTCATAGCTGGGGACCATGAATCGTATAAGATATCTGTAAAGAACCAGATAGAGAATGCTAAGAATTAGTTTGCGAACTTCCTAAAAGGTACCAGAACGACTCATTACTATTCTTCTTCATGCTTTAGAACAATATACTTATTCACAAAGATAGATGTAATCAGAAAGTCCGCCACATTATTATGTTCTAGAAAAGCCTCTGATTCAACACATAAGATAATGAAGATAAAACGGTCAAGTGTTACATGTACATATTCCAACCAGCTCGCTAACGTGCTTATTTTATTAAAATTCTTGAGATGCTTATCCTGTGAAACCAAGGTCTGCTGCCCACATCCGGTTTATAAACTGACACTAGCAACTGGATTCATTTCAATAGACCAATACAGATCAATCCATTTCTTTACACCAAAATAATTTCCTTCCCATTTCTGCAGTTTTCATGGGTTGGATAATTCAAGCTAGACATATCTTTCAATATTTACATATCATCCACTATATGCACGGAGTAAAGATTGATTGTGTGAGGAATAACTGAACCTTGTACCAATCTACATAAAGGGAAATGGGAGGGTAAAAGAAAGGTCAAACAAAAAAATGATTATCGTAATCAATAGAAACAAGGGCACTGAGACAAACCTAGACAAATATGCCCATTGCTGTAAATGTGAGGATGAAGTGGTGCCGGAGGGATGAAAATCACCTGCCAATTGTAAAGGCCAATGTTTAGAGGAGGACAATGCATTATTAATAAGGATGTATACATTAGTATATCTAGTGAATAGTTCAAAAGAAACTTCCTTGTCCTAAACTCCTAACAGTAACAATTCAACACATCGATCAAGGTTCATTCACCTGAGGGGCTTCCATAGGGTAATGCTCGGGGAAATCCACTTGAAGCCGATAAGTCTCGCCAGAATACAGAGTTCCTGGAGCCCCGTTGACTTCAATTATCCACCTATACAACCATTATTAATATAAAGCAACACTTCAAAATGATATGACTAATCCGAAATTAACAATAATTCAATCAGCTTAAAATGCCCAGCTGTCAAGTTCAATCATCCTTAGCTTACCCGAATACTTAAGTTACTAACAGATGGATGCACCTCTGCACCAAATTCTCGATCAAATTGCAGTTCGATTATGCTAATGTAAGAATATTATCACTTGTGAAACCATGCCACACAGCCAAACTTGGTTCAAACTTTCGCTGAATAACCACGCCACTTATCCCGAAATATACACTATAATCCGAATGATAATTCACAACACAACATCAAGCCTTCATCTATCAATACCCCTTAATTATGTTCTAACTCCTAATCATCACTCATAACATACCAAACTGCATTTTCGCCATTAACACGAAGGATCCAGCTTTCTCAGTTACCCCCCCAAAAGAAAACACCCACAAGTAAATACTATTTACTGAAATTTAATTTTTATCAACACGCCGATCGCAGCGAACACTACTCCAGCAGCACACAGTAGAACAATAAATAAAATAAAAGTACCTTTGAAGATTATCAGTAACTTTGTGGTTGAAACCAGCAGGTGGGTTTACCTGCCACTCCATTAGCTCCTTTTGCAGCCTATTACAAGCGATCTTGCTCAAAGCCTATATACAATCCACACAAATCAGTCCTAACTTTTCGAAAACACATTTATTATTTAAAAATAAAATTATAATATATATTCTTGAACATATTATTCGGTAGGAAGCTCAATTTTTATGATTTTTCTTATATTACTTGGCAACTTGAACCTAAAATCTTAACTCCGCCACTGCCCACTGGATATAGACAATTTGACATCAATTTTGTATTCAAGAATACTTGAATAAATAAAAATATGAATCATTTTTTTGGTATATAATAGAGAATATGTAAAACATACATATTATAAATACATAATGATTTGATAGAGAGAGTTAATTGAAGAAATGAACCTTGCGTGATGAAGCAGAAGTAGTGCTCATTGTCACTTTGAGAATTCTAGACAGAGTATCTGTGGACTGTGCGTAAGAGAGACTAGGACACTAGATGCCCCAAATAACAAATACGTAACGCATGGCCTAGTGGTTACCGACTTAGTCTCCATATCTGGAGGTCCTGGATTCGAGAATCGTAGATTTCCCCTTCTCGATTAGTGTAGGTTTACTTTCGCTTAACAAAATAAAAGATCTTTCAAATAGGATGAAAGTTAATAAAATATAATTTTTTTCAATATTCATATACAAACATAATGCACATTAAAATTTTTAGAAATCTCTATAATAAATTTTAAGGGTTGGGGACTTTCTATTCTCGTTTCTTGTATTAATTTTTGTTATTTTCACTTCAAATGTTATAATTTCAATTTTTTTAAAATAAAGTTGTATTATATATTATTGTAATTTATTTCATATTAGAGTTAAAAATCTATATTGAAGCTTAAAAATATAAATTTATTTCAAATTTTATTATTTTTATCTTTTAGTGACCAAAATGTCTGTGTTCGAAACTGATTACATCGCTGATTTACAAAAAAAATATAAATTTATTTCAAATTTTATTATTTTTATCTTCTTTTTCCAAATAAAATATTAATTATTAATTTACTTCAAATTTTATTATTTCATCATCATATCTAGTTTTGTGTAAAATTAACTCTTAAATTTGATAAAGTGATATAAGGAGTTGATTTTAAAAATAAAAAAATTAAAATGAATCAGTGTCAATATAATTTATTTAGGGGAAATTTTTTTTGCTTTTTTCATCCAGACACTAGAACTTTTGAAATTATTTCAAATATCTGTCTCTATTTTTTAACACTTTAAATAGACACCCGAACTTTTCAAAATAGGGATTTTGGTCATTTTTAGAAGAAAATTAGTAATTTTAGAAGCGGTATTATGGTCAAACAACATCCATTAACTAACTCAACCGGTCTAATATGTTTGCCACATTAATTTTAGCAATGAATTTGCTAATACTTGTTGTGGTTTCGGCAACCTAATCAAATTTGTTATCAAAGTCACAATTATTCCATAGCAAATGTAACAGTGAGTTTGATCAGGTTTTGAATAAAAAAGTGGAATGTGGTTCAGTTTTGAAGGTAAACAAATTAGTTACAGTTTTCTTAAAAAAATTTCTCTTGATTTTTATTAATGCATTAATTACACAATTTGATTCCTAAATTTTGTATAAATTGCATGATAGTAATTTAGAAAAAATTTAGAAGAACAAATCTTAATGTGGCTAATGTTTGAAAATGGTTTCACAAACCCATGGAAATTTGGTTTCATGTCCTAGAACTGTGATCATCGCTATGCCTATAGAGCTTCCAAATCTTGCTTTTAATAAATTGGTTAGAATTGAGTTGTGGCTACGTTACTAATTAAAAAGAAGTTATTAGTTAGATTGGTTGAGTTAATTAATGTATGTTGTTTGATAATAATACCTTTTGCTAAAATTAATTTTTGATGAAAAAGTTCAAAATCTCAATTTTGGAAAATTCAGGGGTTAAAATTTCAGTTTTGGTGCTTATTTGAATTGTTAACGAGTTCATGTGACTATTTAAAATGATTCTCAAGTCTTGTTTTTTTAGCTTTTTCGGTGATTGGCCATCAATTATCGACCTTGTTCATATGTTTATGACCTTAATATTTATCATTAAAATACAATTTTACTGTAAAATAACTATGTTTTCATTTCTACCATTTCTTCTCCAGCCCCAACACTCTCCCACCCCACCCTCAATCCCAACAATTTTACTGTAAAATAACTATGTTTTCAAAACCACAACCCATCGTCAAAGCCAATTTTCAACATATTTCGATCTTTTTGTTCTAGAAGCCTCAACACTTTTGCCTGATCTTGTGACTACTAGTACACAAATTACTTTTACCTTAGTGAGAATTCCGAGTTGAAAGTAATTTGCTTTTCCTCCTTAAGTTTTCTTGGCAACAGGTTAGTTGTGTCTGAAATTGAATTATACCTGAATCTAAATTTTGAAATTATTTAGGTGTTCGATAACAATTCAGAAAAAGAGACTGAAATCGATTCAATTAACAACTTTGACCCCACTTAGTTCATTTAAAAAAATATACGGTCGACCCTCTTATTAAAAAAAATAAATGTTGAGACATTAAATTCATAATAATAAGAGCACTCACATTAGTACCCTTAAAATCATATAATAAGCAGTCAATTAACTAAAAATGTGAAAATGCTACTTTTTCAGCTCTTCTAAGATAAGTTGGCCCCCTAAATAATTATTCACTTTCCCCTTGGCCCGCTAATCTTATACACTCCTCATCTTGCGCTTACACTTATTTCCGTGATTTTGTTTCCTCTTCCAACATGATTTTCATCTTTTCATCTCATGTTCCAACAAAAAATTCCATCTTTTGTATAATAATTAATGAAAAATGTAAAAATAGCAATCTTTTCATTAATTTTGCATTTAATATGATAATTGTTTTCATAAAATATTATTAGTGATTGATTTTTTTTAAAATATTGATGCTATAATAATTATTTAATTTGATGGTGAAAAACTTTTAAATTCATTTGAATAAATAAGAAGAAATAATGAAAATTATTAACAACTTATTTAAATCACACATGTAATTTGAAATATAGTTGTTGAAAATTAAAAAAAAATACAGACATAATTACAAATTTTAAGTTAGTGTGAATAATAAGGAATCTGTTACAGTCTCTAGATAAAAAAATGAATCAAAAAATAGAAAAGTGATGACTAGAAATATATTTTTGAAAAAATTATAGTAGGACTGATTTAAAGGATCTGATAAAATAGTGGCCAATCCCATAACATATTAAGCCATGCATGTATTTAACCTAACCCAATAATTTTTTTAACCTAACCCTTATTGACTTGAGCCGCACCAATAGCTTCAATTATTTGTTGAGGGTAGGGCTGTAAACGGATCGAACTATACCGAACGTAACTACGTTTGAGTTCGGTCCGCAGGAGCTCGAACCGTACCGAACTATGCAAACAAGTTCGGTTTGGTTTGCAAAAATGTTCCATGCGATTGGACATTTTGGCGGATGAGAGGGAGATGACTCATGAGTAAGAAATAAAGAGATATGAAGTGGAAGTGATTTTTCAGGATTTTAGAGTATAAATAAGGAAAAATTCTCTATTGATATGCGAGCCGAACTAAATCGAACTGTTTGATTTCGAAGCGAATACTGCGAGCCGGATCGAACCTTTTACGTTCGTCACTTGAGCGGCTATCAGTAGCTTCAACTCTTGTGTTTGACAAAAGAAGGCGTTGCCGGAGGACATGGAGGTAACGAGGTTATTAGGGTCAGGTCAGGAAGAATGTGATGCAGATGCTGAAAAGATAGACAATGTTGGAATATGTCTTGAATCTGCATTTCATTGGGACTTGGTCGGAACTTTCCAAATCCCGATCAGATCTGAAGAGGCGAGGGTTTTGGCAGTTTCTGATGGGCTTTGGGCTTTCTCTCCTAGTCTACTTAGGTTTTACTGATGACCTATAAATAAGGGACTTGCTCATACAACCTATGAGCCGGAATTGGAGATCAAATAGGAAAAAGAATTGTTGGATAATTAGATAGTGTAATTTGATTAGGATTAATGCATGAATCCTAATAGGTAACTAATCTCATCTAGTTTGTCTATATAAGCAACGTAATTATTCCAATTGAGATTCACGATTGCAAATTAGTTTCATATACACAAGAAATAGGATTATTTCGTTATTGATTGTAATTCATATCAAGTAATAAAGTTCCTTTCTTGGTGGTGGAGGAGATTCCGACACCACAACCAAATTATTGTTGCTTTCAATTCCAAGTTATTAATGTTAATTAGTTCAATTCACAATAATAGTCGTTAATATAGGGTTCTTCATATTCAAATTTAGGGATTTTGATTCTCGGCTGAATTGAAGCAAAGGGTTGGGTGTAGTGTGTTCTTAGGTGCTCCACTTCCAGACTTTTCAGGTATTATTATTCTTTCCTCATGATTCAAGACACTAAATTCGACATGTATATTGTTTCGTGCACTTAAACTATAAAATACTCCAGTATATAGGAGTCATAATTTAGTGATCATACAAGAACTATAGGATTCATTTATGAAGGAAATTTCATTGCTACATAATAAGCTTAGGTAACGTGCTTAGATAATATAATGCTATTAATTATATTGTTCACCGAATTTATTAGCTTAATTTGTAGTATTTCATGTTTGTACCTTTCTCCTCCAAGACCTTAGTTGCTTTTGAACTTAAAAAGATGAAAAATAATTATTATGATTCCTTACCGTAATAAGAAGAATATCATATTTTTGTTATGAATAAAGTTAATTAAAGCAAGTATTAGAAATTTAAGCATGAGGGATCTTTTATTGGTGTCATATTGAAACGTGTCGTTATACCACTGTTACTTATTAAGAATTTTAAAAGTTAAATTTTATATAATTTTTTTAGTTTTTTTCATGATGTTCAGAATTAAATGAATGCGGATAGATTACCGCAAGAATATGTGAATAAGGTAGAAGAGTTTTGTACTTACGCACTCGGAAACGCTAAGAATCAACCATTAATTAGATGTCCTTGTCGATAATGTTTGAATTAAAAAAGGTTAATGGCCGGATGAAATCGCATGAGCATTTTATGTGTCGTAGTGTTGACAAAGCATATAGGGTTTGGAGCTATCATGGTGAGAGAAGAGAAATGTGATCTAAGTTATATGACCTCCGAGTATGGTTTTACATAAAAAATGGACATAAAAAGTGTGAGAGTTGGTAATGGTTAATTTAGTCATATGAAGGATTTTCAATGTGTTGTCAATGAAGAGTTACATGATCATCATATGTGTTTTTCATAGAAATGTTAGAAGTTGGTGAGTTAATGTCTGATGGGACTGTTCTTCCTCATAGAGCGTATGATGCTAAACAATTGGTCAAATCTATTGGGTTAACATATGAGAAAATCTATACTTGTCCAGCTAACTGTATTTTATTTCAAAAAAATTATACCGAATTAAATGAATATCTTAAGTGTGGAAAAAAACATTATAACGAAAACAATCCCTAACAAAAGTTATGTGGTATTTTTCTATAATTCCAAGATTTAAGAGGTTGTATAGTTTCAGTGAAGATGGTAAACATTTGATATGACATCATGACGAAAGAATTAAAGATTAAATGTTAAGACATCCAGCATATTCACCTCAATGGAATATAACCCGATCGTAAATATCCATAATTTGGCAAGAAATAAGAAATTTGCATTTTTCACTTTCAATAAATGAAATAAATCTTCATGGTGTTCAAACTACTTCTCGTAGTACATGGTCCATGGTGTTGATGATATATAACTTGGCTCCCTGGTTAGGCATTGTATGTTTTGATATCGGTGTCTCGACAACCTGACAATGATATTGATGTGTATTTGGATCCTATAGTCGAAGATTTAAAGCTATTATAGGAAGAAGGTATTGACATATTCGATGGATATATATAATAAAGAAAATTTTAGATTGATAGTTATGTTGTTTGAAACAATCAATGATTTTTTAGCATATCATAACCATTCTGGATATGGTGAAAAAATGAAGTGTGCATGCCCAAGTTGTGCCAAAGAAACATCTTCGATTGAGTCGCATCAAAAAATCTGTTTACATGGAGCATATACAGATTTTGAATCCAAATCATCGCTTCCAAATGATGTATAGACTTTTTGCAGTGACTCAATCAAAGATGATCATTGTCTTTGGCACAACATGAACATGTACAATTCCCTTTTACTTTATATCCAGAATGGTTGTCGTAAACTGAAAATCATTCATTGTTTCAAACAACATGGCCTCAATATAAAATATTCTTTTCTGTATCCATCATATACGTCAACACCTTCTTCCCACAATATCATTATCGACTTTAGGATCCAAATCCACATCAATATCACTGCTAGGTTGCCAAGGACCTGATATGAAAATACCCAACATCACATACCTATGTTTCATGCATAACCAGAGGGCAAAGTTATATATATTATCTAAAAATCTCGAGCCATGTACTATGAGAAGTACTTTGAATACCATGAGGATTTATTTCTTCTCTTAAAAGTGAAATATGTAAATTTCTTGTTTACTTGCCAAATTCTAGATATTTATGATTGGCTGTTTTCCATTGAGGTGAATGATATATTTTCCACCTTTAATTATTTCATCACGATGTCATGTCAAATGTTTAGCATCTTCATTGCTACTATACGACCTGTTAAATCTTCGATTTTAAGAAAATACCATATAACTTTTGTTGAGTAATTGCTTTCCTTATAACGCCTCTTCCCGCACTTAAGATATTCATTCAATGTAGTATTATGTTTTCAAATAAAATATAGTCTGGGCAAGCATGGATCTTCAACCTAATAGATTTAAGCAATTGTTTAGCATCATATGCTCTAGGAGGGAGAACATTCACTCACTATAACATCTTCTAACATTTGTCTGAAAAACGCATCTGATGCTTGATGTGTGGCTTTTAAGTTGTATAAGATCAACACTGCTAAATGCTGACAACTTCGAAGACTTTGTACAATCATATCAGGATGATCACGTAACTCATTGACAATACATAGAAAATTCTTCACAGAACTGGATTAACCACTTGAACTCTCACACTCTCACACTATTTGTGTCCATTTTATCTGTAAAAAAAAAAGAGACTCAGAGCTCATATGACTCTAACTATGTTTCACTTTTCCCTCACTATGATAGCTCCAAGTCTTATATGTTGTGTTAATACAATACACATCAAATGCTCATGTAACTTCATGTGACGATTAACTTATTTTACATTCGAATATTTTCGACAAATACATCTAATTAGTGGTGAATCTTTGAGGATCCTGAGTACGTAAGGACGAAACTCTTTTACCTCATTTGCATACTTTTCAGATAGTCTATTCGCATTCATCCAATCGACTCAATCATAAAAAACTGAAAATCAAATATAAAATTTAACTTTTTAAATTCTTAATAAGTAATTGTGATCTAGGTAAACGTTTAAATATGACATAAATAAAACAAAATTGATTCTTAATTTTCTAATACCTGCATTTATTAACTTTATTGATAAGCACAAGACCATCCTTTTTAGAGGTTCTAAGGACTCAAAAGGATAATATATTTCATATTTCCGCAACAATCATTTTTCATATTTTTTTAAGTTCAAGAACAACTAAGGTCTTAGAGGAGAAAATTACATAGATGAAATACTACAAATATTACAAATTAAGCTAATAAATTCAGCGAACAAAATATTACTTCTAAATATAGGTTAGTTGTGCAAATACTACAAATTAACCTATTATTTAAGTTATCATTATTCATGGCTGGAGTTAGCTATGTAAGAGTAGTATATAACTATATTTAGGTTAGTTTAGTAGCCATAATAATTTAATACTTAATTTTATTATTTCTATAATACTTTATTTATTTTACTAATACTAAGTTAGTATTAATATCCCTACTTAATTTAATAAGTAATTTTTTTACTTAATTATTAACACTTGAGTTATCTACTAAACTTTATGTCAACTATCATAATTATATTATATCTCAATACTAAAATTGGGTTCTAATTCGGATTTAAAGTATTCTATTAAACTTCGTATTCGATTTGGGATTCGACATATTTTGTATCAGATCTCCTTATTGTCATATAAATATTAATAAAATATTGATATAAATATTTGAATTTGTATTAAATACTCAGTTCAAATTCTAAATGAGCAATTGAACACCTATTAAATACCCTGTTTGAATCCTCTCGCCAATTATCCTTTACTAAACTTAATTTTTCTACTTAAAATAAGTCATCGGTTCGGTTCGGTTTTTATCGGTTCTTCAATAAACTGAAAACCAAAAAACTACGAAAACCAAAAATTTTAGCTAAAACAACTACCAAAATCGAATTCTTTTTAATAGAAAAAAATAAAAAATAAATCGAATAAAAATTTGATAAGAAATCGAAAAAAAATTAAAAAAACCCAACAAAAATCGAAAAAAAGTCTTTAAAAAATTGAATTTCTCTAAGTTTATAAGGGGTAGATTAGTCATTTTATCCAGCTTTTGTGTTATTCTTACAAAAAATCTAGGCTTAAATTCCGACAGGCCCCTGAACTTTGATCATCTGGTCAATTTGGCCCCTGAACTTTGAAAATTGGTCTACTTGCCCCCTGAACTTTCACAACAGGTCATTTTGGCCATTTTCATAACTGTTCAGGGACAAATTAACAAATTTTAACTTTTCATGAAGGACAAAATAGGAGTTTTGTATATAATAGACATTTTGAGGTCACTTTTAATAAAAAAAAATATATTAGGGCTCTTTTAAAAGAAAATAGAATTATTAAAAAAAAATAATCCCCCTCCCCCGTCGTCCCCAACCCCCATCCCTCATCTCCGGCAACCGCCTTTTCCTTCCCTCGTCCCCTCCATCTTCATCGTCCACAACCCCTCCCTGAAATAGCCCCACCCCCGCTCGATCTCCGTCCATTTTCATCGATTTACAGGTCCCGATCTCCCCCTCCCCCCATATCCGATCTCGACCTCCCCCTTCCTCCACCAGCTCGAGCTTCTTCTCGTGCAGCCCAGCTCAATCGTCTTCTCGTGAAGGCCTCGTCAATGGTGAACGAGGTTGGGGCTAGGGTGGTCTTCTCGTGCAGGTTCTATCAATGGTGAACGGTTTTAGGGTGGGGTGGGTGGGGTTTTATTATTATTTAATAATTTAATATTAATTTTATGTTACTTTTTAATTTTTTTAAATTTTTTATTACTTTGTCTATTATAAATTGACTCGTAATGCCTATTATTGTTGTATGCCTATTTTACCCTTCATTTTAAGGTGAAAATGGCCAAAATGAGCAGTTAGGATAGTTCAGGGGGCAAGTAGACCTATTTTCAAAGTTCAGGGGCCAAATTGACCAGATGAGCAAAGTTCAGGGGCCTGTCGGAATTTAAGCCAAAAATCTATATGTGCGCTCTAAGTTAAAAACAAATCTTCAAGGTGTTATTTTTGCCAAAATCTCTAATGACGGATATGTGAGGAAGAATATATGAATAGGAGGGGTAAAATAGTCATTTTAAGGGAAGTGATATGTCTATGCAAATATTATAAGGGTTCGAGAAATTAAAGACTGATATCAAAAGGTGTCAATCTGTCAAATTTCTTTGAGAACAGAAGACAGTATATATAATGATCTATAAATTGGCTCATTTTGATGCTATTTTTTAACTTGGAGCATCCAAACAAATTTGTTTTGCATATAAATAGCATCCTTTCCCATTAATTGATTATATTACCCCCAAAGTTAAAACAAATTTTCGACATACCCTTTTTCCTTGTTTCTTCTTTTTCTTTTTCCTTCTCTACTGTAAATCACCACCTCACCATCAGCACCATTACCATTGGATAACATGATACCAAATACTACTTTTTTGCATCCTCAACCATACCCATATTGACTCCACCTTGGAATCAATGCATTATTCGCAATAACATCTCTGCCAGACTTCAAAACCGCAAACTTGGCATAAGAATCCAACATCTTAATTTGCAACACCACATCACACTTATAACCTATCTACACCATTACACCATGAAACAAGTCTCCTATCCGAACATCACTAGCCGCAACACAAAAAGAGAAGAACCACCAGGGTTTATACTTAAAACTACGATAAATTTTAATAAATAATTTGATTTTATACTATACGTAATTTTAACATGAAAGAACAATAACACATATTCAATTAGTACACATTATGATTTATTCAAATAATAATATCAGGAGGCAGCTATGAGTTTAGATACTTCGAGAGATTTCAAGCCAAGTCATCTCAAGAGGCAGATATCAATGTTTCTTCAGATTTCCAGTATCTGTTTTGAAACCATAAAGAATCTGCTTGAACAGCAAATCCATCTTGATTTCGATGCCAGCTAAAATAGGCATGAGTCCGATTCTTGATTTCAAACGTTCCATGGCCATAACTAGCCTCCCTATAGGCAGAGTATTCTGGTTGTGGCTTAGTCATCCTGCACATCCAGATTCGTTAGTGCGACACTTCTTTAAAGACAACTCGATAAATCATTTGAAGGACGTTTAACATACTTGGTCGCTAATCCCTCCTGGTTTCCTCCATCTCCAATGGTGATGTATACTGGAGCTGTCGGATCACTTACAGGTCTACATACACCATTTGTGATGTTGTATGCTACATTAGACACTCTTTCCTGTCCATGTCAAACATGCCCTTAAAATTAGCTCTTCCGGTTCTATTCTAGAATAGTTGTCCTCGTGACCTCAAACAGATTACATCGTAGTCTATCTTAGGAGAAATTAGTTAGATGAGGGTTGAAGGATGTACTTACAGATCTTTCATAAGCATGCACATGTCCGGCAAAGACCACGTCGACTTTATACTGAACAAACCATGATTCGTACATTACTCGCATGGTTTCCCCTTCCATGTAATGATTTACATAGCTACTATACATAGGAGAATGCATTAGTACAATAAGCCATGGAGTCTCTCTCCGATCAACTTTAGGAAGCTCCTTTTCCAACCATTTATATTGTGGAGTGTATTTTCCTGAAAACAGATAACTATTCAGTTATCAGCTCCATTAAGCAGACATCATATGTTCTATGCAGATATTACACTTCATTTGAAAGTTTCCATGTTCGAACTGATAGATTATCCAATAAT
The DNA here is from genome assembly GCA_003412495.2 of Echium plantagineum. Lineage (NCBI taxonomy): Eukaryota > Viridiplantae > Streptophyta > Magnoliopsida > Boraginales > Boraginaceae > Echium > Echium plantagineum. The sequence continues at coordinate 22,100,452 of CM016567.1, read as the reverse complement.
AGTTCCATTTATTATCAGTCTCACTACTTGGAAAAAGAACCTAGAGCTAATAAATATATATTTCAAGACCAAAATGTAACAACTGAGTACAAATAATATTACCATAAGCTGAGTAAGAGGACATGACAATGATGTATGCCGAAGCCCTTTTAATAGAGTACCATAGTGGAGATGTGCTTCCTGATGCTCTATAGGGAACAAAAAATCTGTGTTTGTAAGGCTTAAAAGGTTTAGTTTCACCCTGCAAAGAAGTTCAAACAATTTCTTGCTGAGTAAACGAGTAGATAATGGCACAAAAAGCCACTTCTCAACAACCTGCAACCAATCTTCAGTTTCTCATAGTGTAAGTTTCTATGATAAATCGACTTTCTACAAAATTAATTTTAAACGTATTGATAAATGCAAATATAAAAACGATACATACTATTTCGGGAACAAAATCAAGTTCATGGTTCCCTGCAGTCCAAATCCATGGTTGATATGCAGCAATCCTCTCTATAAACCTCCCCCACGTATCCCATCTGTTGTTATCATGAAGTGGATAATTATCAGCATAAGAGAGGTCACCAACAAACAATATGGTCTGACCTTTAGCTGGATTCAACTCATAATGCGCCAATGTCCTGTTCGAATCAAACGTCTGGCCTAGATCCCCTGAAACCAATGTCATACGATAAGTTGAGATATCTCCTGTGCATTGACAAAATGATCATTTCATTTCATTTCTTGAAGTTCTAAAGGACCGTTACATGAACGATGTACCTATGAGACCAAATGTGTAAGGAACATCAGGCCCAGTTTTCGGAGGAGTTATAAACCAGAACTGTCGTGTTTTGTTGCCAACCCCTAGTTCATAGTAGTACTTTGTATCATACTGCAATCAAAACAAATAAACTAGGGATTCAAATTAACATCATCAACTAATAATAAAAAGTTTAACCATCAAGAAGATCACCTCTAAATTCTTGATGGCACAATGATGAATGTAGCCAGAAGTATAATTGTAAAATTTGTAAGCACGAACAATTCCATGAGCGCGGTATCTATGCTCGTTGCTGTTCTCAGTCCAGTACACGACTCTATCCGAACCAGGTTCATCCGGTGTTATCCAAGATATAATCATACCCCTCCCCTCATGATCCCCTTGTGTTATATGAACCTTCAAATTAGAACACCAGTTTGAAGTAACTAGTCAATTCATTAGCTAACGACTATTGATCCAACAGGTAAAGTGCCAACGCTATCTACTACTTTACGAAAAATGCGAAAGGGTAGGTAGTGTAGTGCACCATTTAATTGTTAACATGTCACTGTTGATCAAATCATATCAATTCAAATAAATTACTGCACTAATTGGAAATAAGAGGAAACTTTATTGAAAATAACAAGAAACCTGTTGAGGGGCATTATAACCAGGTGGAAGTTTGAAGACATCACTGTTTAGGGGCATATCAAGACTTTCATCTTCTTGTCTAATATAACTACTACTTATTCCTCCATTACACAAATTCAAACTGGTGAAAATTAAGGTACCAAAAATGTAAAGAAAAACTGAGTACTTCTGTCTGAAATCCATCAGCATATGAAACACTAGAAATTTTATATGATGAATAGTTGATGGATCAAATCATTATTGCTTTTTGGGTTTTCATAGTTGTTCTAGACTGAAAATACCAAGTACTCAAACTCTCAAAGGTACAAGGAATATTCACCATGAGATTCTAATTGTTGATTGTGTTATGTGTTCACAGACATGGGACACGTGCAACTCCTCAGTTTTAAAAGAAAAAAGAATTAAAAGAAGTTGGATTGTTGTGGAGTTAATGAAATTCTAGTAGTTGAATTATCTAAATTACCCTTCTAATTTTTTGTCTAGTCTCCACTTTTAATTAAAAAAGCACTCACTATTGATGGTGTTGTCTTAAGATCACCACTTAATATTGTTGGTTCTTTTCTCCTATTTTGTTAATGGACACCCGATTTTTGTGCCAAAAAATTTAGAATACTATTAATAGATTTGTGGATTCAACTTTATGGTTTGCCGTTGAAATATTTTTTCAAAAGAATATTAAAATATTACTCGCACCGTTGAAAAAATTTTAATGACTGATATATTTGTGAGGTAAGCTCATGAGGTGAAATTTGCAAGAGTCAAGATCAAAATCCTCACAACATCCCCTTTGGTTTTTGGTACTACGTTGCGTTGTACGAAAATAATGTTGTTTGGGTTAATTTCAAGTACAAACACATCTTTAAGATTTTTTTACCGTTGTAAAAAAATTGGACATACAAACTGAACTTTTTAAAGAAAACTTGCTCTATGGACAATTTCAATAAAACTATCTTTCGTTTACACTATACAGTGAACAATACTATGAACGGAAGGTGTGATATCGACTTCGAACGACCATTGTAAAATGACTCTATTTGGGCTTTTCCCGATGTTTTGGAATTCAGATACACCACCATTTATTTCCCTCTTCACCATCAACTACTTATGGGAAACTCACCTTTACATGATTACATCTCAATCAATCCTCGACCCAAGACCAATCCGAAGATGAAGAAGAGCGATCGAAGGGAAATACGCTTTGCCGACTGTTACTTTGGTACATCAACTACTTGTGGTAAATGTCAGGATTTGATTTTGATTTTGTGTCACATTGGTCCTCTTTCTTGCGTAACTATTACTTTGGTACATCTCGATTTATAATCCATATCTCCAAAAGACCTCTAACACATATGACGAGAGAAAAACTTTCTAAGAAAAATCTACATATTCAATCAACACCGATTGCGAATCTCCCATTTAAAAGGTAACTAGTAATGATAATGAGCATGCATCGTTTCTCATAATAAAATCAAACCATAAACATGACATAAAATTTAAGTGGGATTTTCATGCTTGGAGCCCACATCGATCGAACATTGATGATCATCATCACTTGCACAAATAAACCTAAACAACATACTCCATGTGACTTTCTTGCACACACATACACTAGAAAACTGTTAAATGGTACTCTTTTTTTTCTTTTCTTTTTTCAGCTCTTCAACAGACACTCTCTAAGCCGCGTCGTTCGAGGGAGATGATGATAGAAGCAGTGGTTGAGACAGATGAGAAGACTTGATAATGTGGTTGTCCGAAGCATTCGTTGTGTGTTGAATTGTTGGTTTTTGAAGCATAATTGCTAGTTTCTTCTCTTCACTCTTGCCCCACAGAACAAGATATAATCCAGCTATGATCAACACGGCTCCAATTATCCTGTTTGTTTACAAATCAACATACATTAGATTCTAAAGGAAGACAAAATAACATGATATATACACAATCTTCTGTTTGGCCCAGACTATGTAGGTCCTTCTCAAACAATTATTATGTTGGTTGGTTGTGTTTAGACTTGAATGGAAAAATTAAATTATTTCGTCCGTCTCATTTTTTAAGAACCGTTACTTTTGCACAAAGTTTAAGAAACGTACCCGCCCAAATAGAACTCCTCTCCTAAAGCGACCGAGGAGGTAATGGCGACAACAAGAGTCTGGACAGGTTGATAAACGGCAACAAAGACAGGGCCACCTCTGTCTATGCACCATATCTGTACAGCAAATGCTATCCCTGATGCTACCACTCCCTACATACATATCCATCCATCCACAAACTTCATTCAACACCGACAAATTATTGCTATTCACTTCAACAGCTCAATTCAATCATAATATGTTCCCATAATTCTAATGTATAGGCTATCGTCTAAGCGGGATCGGTATAGAATTGTACGCACTCTTATCTCTATGATAACGAAAAAATTATTTACGAATTGAGATGAAAGTTAAGGATTATCAAGTAGGTTACATTTTAAAAAGTATAAAAGTAGTATAAGGATCAAGTTTGATTGATTATACTAAGGGACGGACTCCAATATGTTCAAGATGATTCTATTGAATCACCAAAATGTTTAATAATTGAGTTGGTAAGTAAGAAAAAATATTGATAAACACCTGAGTTCAAACATCTCTATATATATGTTATAATTGTGTCATATATATTTTTTTTTGAAGTCCTAATTAATTGCTCTAATTAATTAACTTATTTATTACACCCACAAATTTATTTATAAATTTATAATACATACCAACAATTTTATTTATACTATAATATGGAAAACATGCATTTTGCAATGTTTCATAATACTAATATGACCCTCATCCGTCATCACTTTACTTTTGATTAAAAAAAAACTTACTCAAATAATATTTAGTTTATATTTTTAGACACTACATATATCATTACGTAAATGTTTTAATTTTCTTATAAAACTAGATGTCTCTGTTTTTATTTCGTCCAAACTATGAAAATATATGAATTCTCGAAATAATTAATAAAATTCAACATTCAAAAAGTAAAGTATAACTATCAATATGTATTTTAGACTGTTCAAAAAAGTTAACATGTATTTTAGATCCCCAACACAACTAAAAAATTGCTTTTTTAGAAAGAGATCTAAACAGCAATTAGATAACCATTTCAAGAAAAAAGTTCTAAGAAGAAGAGAAATTGACGACCATAGGTTGATCCAACGGTTTAGATTTAGTTAACGTTAAATGAGTTAACACACAAGAATTGACTCGTTTGTAGGATATACTTACAGCGTAGAAAACAGTGAAAAGCTCAGCACCATCATGAATAAGCCAAGCATCCATGTTCCTCTCAACGAAACCAGCAATCACAAGAAACTGAATAATACCAAAAACACACTGATAAGATGTAACCGAGAGCTTAGCAGGGTACTTTTTCAATATCGGCGCTTGCAAAACCAACCAAGCTGCCCATGATAAGCAATGTCCTATCAAGAATATGCACCCCAAACTCCAGTTTTTCCCATTTGCATCACCAAGATGAAGCAACACTGGTGGCCTCATGGCTTCCACCGATGGCGTCGGGCTGTAGATCACGGGGCCTTTGTATAATGTGATCACTGATGCTCCGGCTACACATAGTAGTGTTCCCGACACTTTTGCTATGCCATCTTTTCTTTTGATGTTTGCTTGTTCTATCCTGCAAAATTCAATGAAATTGTTAATTATCCTACTATCCTACATAAGCATATCTCAATATTTTTTCAAGAAGTTTGGTCTAAACGAGGGTCGCATAGTAAGCAACTTATTACATGTGATAACCGGAAGAATTCCGGATTGACCCAATATATATTATAATGTATATGTGAAATAATTGATTTAATATTTTCATCTTTATTTTCACTCACTACTTTAACAATTTTATGGGTTGCGACCTTTAATCAATATTTAAATTTTGTCCCCTAAATTTTTGTCTCGATTTCGTCGGTGTTTGTAGCTCAAATAATTATCATAAGAATATGTAATAATTTCTAGTTTTTTAGGCTTGCCTTAACATAGTGGCCATGAGGAATGTGACGGCCGGGACACAATTTTGAATTGCAGAAGCAAACGTTGGAGATGTGTTGTCCAAACCCAACAAGTAAAATCCTTGGTTTGCTGTTATTCTGTCACACGTTCCAAAATTCAAAGTGTCACAAGTTAGTATTAAGTCTATATATCAATCATCGATAAAAATTATTATTACCATAAATTATCATTTAAATTTTTTTCTGTTTTGCATTTATATTTCCTAAATAATGGAATTCATACCCAACGGCTGCGAGAAGGAAGAACTGAATCATGAAAGACCAAGTCATAGGTGGCCTATCTTTCCTGAACATGGTAAATAAACAAAGAAATTCATAAGAATTTAGTTGCGGAATTCATAACAATTTAAAAAAACATCGAAATAATACTTCCTCCGTCTTTTTCTAACATATTGGAGTCGAGGCAACTGTTCCTATGACTCCCATATATATATGCAATGAAACATCGAAGAAACGAGTTAAATCGTTACTTACTTTTCAAGAAAATAGGCAAACGGGGAGAGGAGGACGAGGGCGAGGATGTTCCTATACACGGGATAGACAACCTTACTGATGCCCATGTTAAGGGCAGCTCTAGAGACTACATGGAAACCTGCATACCCAAACTGCAAGGCCAACATGGCCAAGTGCAGTTGAGCCTTCTCCGGTATTGAACAACCCATTATAGTTACTGATCTTGAATTACTATCCGCCATTGAATAATAATAATATGTTGTTTTCAAGATCACCTAATGTATTATTATGTAGAGGTGATAATGAGTTGATGAATCGATGAGGATCTTTAGCTTGACATTGGGAGGTATAAATATAAGTATGGGAAAGTTAGGAGGGGTCCAAATTGGGGGAAAGTGTAATTTCACCTTTTTTTAATCAAGTATATACCATAAACCAACCTTGAATTAGGATGATAATAAATAACTACACATACATTCCCTTCATAACATTTTTTTTCTTATTACAATATCAACTAAAAGTTTTCGAGGACATCAAATGACTTGGTGATTAAGAGGTCTTTCATTGACTTCAAAGTCCTAATTTCAATTCTCATTATAAGGGGTCGTGGGTGAGTTCTTTATATAAAAGAAAACTAAAAGTTTTTAGGCATAAGTTATTTATTTAACTTCAAAATTTAGTAAAAGGATTAAAAATGAAGATGGAGGCAACACCAAGCATGTATATACATATATCTCAAAATTGATATTCCCTCCGTTCCTAAAAGATTGGTACATTTTGACTTTTGGTGGTTAAACTTTAACAAAATTTGATCAAGAATTCTCATTAAACTATAATGAATAATATAATCATGTGAGATCTTGTTAGATTCGTCTCAATATATATTTTTGAAATATCAACTTTTTATAATTTTTTTCGGATGTAGAATAAGAGATATTTATGTTTTAAATTGTGTTTTGTTGACCACTAAAAGTCAAAATATAACGATACTTTTAGGAATGGAGGGAATAATATTTTTTATATTACAATGAAATTGATTTTTCGTCAATGTAGAGTAAGGGACTATTAATAAAATATATTAGTGAAATTTCAAATATGATAACTATTTCCTTTAATTTTATCTCATTTTGTTTGGCCATTCACTACTATAAAAAAGTATTTGAAGGGCACTTCAAAATGTACTTATATAGCATATTTAAGTGTCCTCCTTAGCTGTGCCTCCCAAATGGAAGGGCGCTCCCCATCCCCGTAAAGCGCCTTCCAAGTACATGTTCAAACGATATAATTTTAATTTTCCGGGCGCTCCACTCCTAGTGTTTTTTTGTGTGAATATTTTAGACATGAAATACTCTACTAATTTATTTATTAATATTTTGTTTTGCAAACAGAGCTATATTGAAACAAAGAATAGTACAGTCAAAATGGCAGAGAAATTTGGCAGATTAGCATTTTTTTCAGCCTTTTTTTAATTTGGAGCACACCTTTTTATTTACATACCTCTAGCACACACCCCCTTAAAATGACTCTTTTCCCACTTTACCTCCCCTCGCCCCCCCCCCCCCCCCCTAAAAGTTCACTTTTGACGTTTCATCACCCCCCCCATTCTATCTCATCAAACCAAAATTCACCCTTTGTGTAATATACATCTATGAATAACATCTTTAACTAATCAGCTTACGTTGTCAAACACTCGCCTATTTCGCTCACTATTTTGTAGATCAAACAATAAAAACACAACTTTATACCAAAATGCTTGTAATTTGTTGAATGTAGTTTAGAAATGTTTATTAATTAGTTGTCTCCCACATCTTACTCTGTTCATTCCCCTCTTGCCTCGAATATGCAATATATATCTATGAATAAGATCTTTAACTAATCTGTTTACATTATTTAATATCCGCCTATTCTGCTCATTCCTTCACAGATCACACAATAAAAACATAACTTTCACAATCGACGCTTAAACTATTTCCCTTGTAGTTAGGAGTAGCATATTCTACCTCCTCACCCCAATTGCCAACGATCCCTTACTTAGTGGACCATTGTTACAATTACTTCTAATTGTTATTGAAATTATAGAGGGATGGCCTACGAATGTGGACGCAAACGTCATATAGATACCAAAATGCTTGTAATTTGTTGAATATAGTTTAGAAATGTTTATTGGTTGTCTCCCACATCTTACTCTGTTCATTCCCCTCTTGGCTGACAAGACACACCACATCGCACTATGAAATGAAAGGAAACGAATCAATGAAAAAGAAAAAAGGAGGGATCCGTTTGTGATGTTTTGAAATAAGCAAAGTCGTCTTAAAATATTGTTGTTTCGGCAAATAATTCCGACGAGGAAAATTTCGCCGACGATTAGGTTACACGTGAGGGGAGTGTTAAGATGTACTACCACATCGAAAGTCGATATCTCCCGGGTCAATATATAAGATCTTGGGCTACTTCCTCTATTGCCAATTAGTTTTAGAGTGGAACCCCAAGACTTTTATCATGGTATCATGACAGACCCGAGTTAATGAGGCATGCGTAACCCCGGCGATGCTGTTCCGGCAAGTAATTCCGGCGATGAAAATTCCGCCGACGATTTTGAGGGGAGTGTTAAGATGCACTACCACATCGAAAGTCGATGTACTCCCGGGTCAATATATAAGATCTTGGACTAGAGTGGAACCCCATAGACTCATATCAAATATAGAGATCGTTTTCTAAAAACTAATTTTATAAACTTACTTGACATATATAATCTTGAGAGTTAATTAATCAAAATGGTCTAACATATACATAATGTAAAAATTGCAGTTTTATCCTTTTAAATTTGAGGTTTGTGCAAATGGTTGGTCCCTATGATTAGTAAAAATTGTGATTGCACTTTAGTTCTTTTTTAACGGCTGATGAAAAGATGTAAGTTTAATACGATTTCGGATCAAATAGATTTTCATAACTTAATATTTAACTGAAAATATACATTTTAATCTTTAATATCGGTAGAAGAAGAATTTCCAGTTGCGGTCATGTGTATCTATATACACAAGACAATTTTGTGTATAGTTCAAACTACAAAAGTATATTAGCATATTTGTGAAATACAATGATATAATATAAGATTGATGCAATGTACAAAAAAAGTATATAATTTGAAAATTCTTTTAGTTTTGGATATAGATATCAAAATCTATGGAAATTTAATTCTTTCATACTAATTTTTGATATGGTTACAATAAATTTGTGCAAAAAGTAAAAAAATATAACGTAACATTTAGGGTAAACGGACACAACAATCACATATTTTTAAAAATATATTACCAGATCATCACTTATGTTTAAAATGTCTTTGTCAGTCACCTATGTTCGAAAATGTTTTAGTCAATCACAAATTATGTCAGTCCGTCGTTAATAATATCATGTGTGGGGCAAGTGATTGTAAATAAGGTTATTTCAGTCATTTTGTTTTAATATATTTTGGAGTAAAATAATCAAAAGAAAAATCTAAAATAACGTACGCGAATTTTGATTATGAAATAACCCATCCGTAACATGCATTGAACGAAAATTTAACGGGTGCGACCAAATAGGTTATATGCTGAAACATATATAGCTGATTGACAAAAACGTTTCGAAATATACATGTGAACTGAAAACATTCTATAAATATAGACGATTGTTTCGACCATTTTCCCTAACAAGTATGAAAGTACAAAATGAACACATTCATATAAGTACACATGTAATTTGTAAAAATCTATATAGGACCGTTGTTTTCACAACTACCTCTAATTTTGCTTAGTTTATTAGACTCAGTATTAGCACATTTTATTTTTTTCTTGTTCAACTTTAACGTCGATTGTTTATTGTTTTTTAGTTAAAACACTATAAAATTCATATTGATAAATTTATATTGAAGAATATTTTCATAAATATAACTTTTTACAATTTTATATATTGTAATTATTTAATTATTGCCTAATTTAGAGACGGAAAAACATAAAAGTCGTATATTTTAAAATGAAGGTAGTATATATATTTATTATACATTATTCAAAATATTTCAAATTAATTGAATTTAAATTTATAAATTAAGGTATTAAAACATTAAAAATGCGTCGATATTTTGTGGCACAAACCGAATTAAATATATGTGACGAGTTGTTAATAGTTCTTTGTTGGAAGCATGCAATTAATAATGATAATTGATGTTTGCAATGGAGGGGTGGTGGCGAGCCGCTATCAATAGATAGCACGCACGAGGGGCATGGTGGGTACTCCATGCGTTCTCATCCCCTCATTACAATTCAACCCTACCACCTTAGCTATACATACACGAAATGAAAATTTCTAGGATATAATTTTTTCAATAATAGGGGACAAGAGAGATTGGATTTTCCATGAACTAACGTTTAAATTATAAAAAATTAATGGGAGATAAATATTATTGAGTGTTAGTGATGTGGGCTCAAAATATCGAACATATCACTTTCCGTCATGCTTGGCGAGCCTCAGGACTGGATGCGCTAGGGCATGATGAATCCTCTAGCGTCTGTTGAGCGATGCTGGTGCCGCGCTGTTTAAGGTGTCTTCACTTAGACGGTAGTCTTTGTAAATGTATTTTTTGTGTTGTTTAAGGTATTTTCTGAGCGTTGTCTAATTGCTTTTTTGTACTAATGAATGATTCGTGTTGTTTTGAATACAATAGGAAGGCTCATATTTACCGGTAATTGTTAACCTAACTTATTAAAATTAGGGCTAGTCGTCCATTAACCTAACAACAAAGCCAATACATTATTAAAACACTGAAGAGTTACATATAATTTTGTGTCTCGTTGTTCATATATCTTAGGCAAAAGGCTAGAACCATCACATATGTTTTACCCAGGGCCCATTTCACTCACCCATGATTTAGTTGGCCTCTTTCACTCACCCATGAAATAAAAGGACCCAGTCGCTCACCATGATATGATGTTTTCCGTTTTGATCGATTAGGTTTCGAGTTTAATTTGGGAATTTTGGATAACCATTAAATTGATTTATGTATTTTCAATTTTTCCTTTTTTTAGGTTGTTTATTAAGCCTGAAGGTACCAATTTGCCTCTACTAAATTATTATGTTAACAGTAAGTCGGTAACATTAACAATAGATAATACGCAATATTGAAAAAGGCTCCTTTTATTTTAAAGAGGCCAATTAAATCATGGATGAGTGAAAAAAGACCTTGTATATAACATAGATAATGTTTCCAGCCTTTTTCCAATTTCCCATATATCTTATATGATTGTTGTTTCTTCATTTGATTTATAATCCACTTGGTAAAATAATTTCCAACCCACATAAGGGAGATTCCACAAATGAAAAGAAACAAGTAATGATTGTCAATATGGTCATCCCTTTAGTCTATGCTATTAATTGACATGTTGCTCGCCAACATTATATTGTTCCATGTAATCATTTGATGTGTGATGAAAATTCAAATCATATTCTCTTCATCAATCCAGAGGGAAAATAAATTAATATAGGGTAAAAGCAACAATAATAATAAATATTTTTAGTTATAATTGTAGTAGCCTTTTGCAAATGTGGTCCACCATTTTAGGAAGACACAAAAGAGCCCCCTAATTTATTGAAAAAAGCAGAGGGCTAAAGTAGCCGCCAACTAACTGTGGGTATAGCTCTTTTCAATTACATATACTGTAATTTGGTGGGTGTTACAATTAGTCATCTTTCACGAAAGCAATACTATGCATGTGTGTTTTAAATTTAAACATTGTTTAACCGAACTTTTCCTCTATATATACTTGCTTTAGTTGCATATACTTAATTAATTAAAGTGTATATATGGGAAAGAAAAGACAACGCCCAAACAAGCACTCTCGTTGGTTTCCATTTGTGTAGTCATTTGTGTAAATTAAACTTGAACAGATTATGTACTAAAGGCAATATTTTTTGGTGCTTATTCTTAATTAATGGGGTGGGGTTAAATGGGGGTTGGGCTGAGGTTGAGTTAGATTAAAAGTAGTATGACTAATTTGTCCTTTTCATCGAAAATTTTAAAATCTGAGAAATTAAAAAATTGAGAAAAACGAAAGTTCAGGTGCTTATTTGGGAATTAAAAAATAGTTCAGGTGTCTATTTGAGATCCAGGAGGTGCCTACTTGTTACAAAAAGGTCATCAGATACCTATTTGAGAATTAAAAAATAGTTCACTTGCCCAGATGAAATTAAGCCTAGAATAACTAAGTAAAAATAATTATAATTATATATATTAGCAATATCTTTTTTTTTGTTGATTAAACTTATGAAATGTTGCCACTAACCAAAAGAGGTCTTTCTTGTGGTGTGCTTGTCCAATACTCGTACATAAACTTCTATACTTTAACAAACATTGTGTCCCTCTTCACTTGAGAGCATCATCATTCATCATTATACATATTTTTCAATTGATTGGAAAGTAGAGAGAGCATACCGAAAGCTACTTGCGTACATACATAGATATACTCAAATTGATCCACTATAGCTAGCTTTTCATCAAATGCTACTTTCTAAAAAGAATACTCCTATTAATTTGCGATCACTTGGTTTGTCTCCAGTTACTTATCAATCAATTCCAATAATATCTCGCTCTTTGGATGTCAAACTAGTCAGCCACCTTATTGCAATCCCAATCAAATCCACCAATAAATTTGGCATAGAGATAACATAGCACTTTCGTTTCATATGGTAACATTATTGCTGTTCTTTCGTTTCCAAATTAATATTTTCGTCTAAATTTAATAAAAAATTATATAATTATCGAGGACTAAAGTAAAATAACTGTGTCTCTGTTAACTCTAATGGATCTCGTGCCAATTATTAAGGACTAAATATACCGCATGCCAGTTATTTCAAATTATTTTAATAATTAACTCTAGAGGACCTGTTTTAGGCTGGTCATAACCCGAACCCTTAGGTTAGGGGGACGAGACAAGTTCATTGACCCAGACCATGGACTGAGACATTATACCCAAAAAATTGTGATAATTGTATACCTAGTAAAAAAAAAATGTATATACCATAGACAATCAAATGAAAAATGGCTAGCGATTTTTATATCGCCAGAGCAAAATCATGCACAATTCTTTTTATACCCTTTTCATCAACTTATATTTCATCGTAATTTTAATTCTTAATTATAAAATTTATTCATATTTTCATTATTCAAACTATTTTAAAAATTAACTCTAATAGCTTGTACTGCTAAATCCAAAAAATTGTGATAATTCTATACCTAGTAACAAATATGTATATACCAAAGACAATCAAACTATAAATATTAGACATAGAGAAAAATTAAATGTACAAACTTAGATGGGACAAACAATTTAAGTTTTGAATAAATGAATGTTAAAATCTAGTTTTTAAGTTTTTTTCAACTTTTTTTATTGAGATCTTAATTCCTCCGGTTTCTATACCATTACAAAAATAAACAAACAAATAAAATAAAATAAAATAAAAAATAGCCGGGTACAATTTATGGCCTGTTATATCACTTGTATGCTGAGTCGGCCTGTATGAACCGGTCGGTCACCATCCAGACCGCCAGGTTGTAGTTTTGATTGGTAGTCGCATAGCTTCCATTTGGAGGGGGGGGGGGGGGGGGGGGGGGGGGGGTCGGTCAACAGTCAACGCCAACAACGGGTTTGACAGCTAACCAAAATCTATGGCGCACGGAGGGAGGCACTGAGTGAGTCATTGTCGAATACTGAACAAGATTTTAATATTTAAAGCTAGTTCAATTAAAGATGCATATTATAATTTGTTACATAATGTAATTGTGTATGAGTATAATATAGAATTAATTTTCAATCTCTTAAATCGTCAAATGTTGGCCCAAGTTTATAAATACATAATTATGTTGTTATAAATTAAATTTTTTTACTTTTTAATTGAAAATTAACAATAAGGTAAATTTCAAATCCAAAAGTGTTCCACGAGACTATTTGATGAAGTTAGACTAATTTTTGGAAATTGATTGAAATATCACAATATATATAGTCACAAACTAACAGATACATTATATTTGAACGGAAAAACCAAACTGATGAGTAACGAAATCAACTTAGTGGGATCATATGTGTGTCACGTTCAAAACTGATTTGCAATAATATATTACTACTTTGAATCCAAACTAATTATCTTTTTAGGCATATTAAGAAAATTTAATATAATTATCTTTATGTGCAAATTATATATACCCTCCTTTAGCTTAGTATATACTTAAGAGCTACATTATTAATGCATCATATAAATGTATAGAGGCCCACGAGACATAGCTCAAATGGTAAGGACTTCACTATAAGAGTGTGTTTCTTCATAAGTGTGTGGGTTCGATCCACGGCAGATGCATGAATAACTCTGCATTTGGTTAAGGGAGTATCTGCTTGTGGGTGGTTACCCAGCCTCTCTGGGAATTCTTGAGGTGATGTTTCGAGCCGCTAGAGGCACATCCCGAATTCACCTCCTCTGTTGGGCGATGGACTAGTCAAGCAGGGCGCCTTAAATGAACGTATCATTTATATATAAAGGTATAGAGACATGTAAATGTATTAATGCCCTTTTAATTTCTTTATTGCGATCAAATCGGCCATTAGCTCTAATATTTCTTTTTCATGTTAAAAAAGGAGCCGTTTCCCCCTTTTATCCTTCTCAAACTAGACGAAACATTATACAGTAATTTACTTGCAATTTTAAATATTAGGCGTGATTTTGTTAAAATAAATCTTATAATTACGAGAAAGTGATGCATACAGTAATTTTGTTACTATTATTATTATTGATTTCGTGGAAGTATTATTCATCAACAGAAAAATGGTAAAAATGCATTAGAATGTTGCCATGCGTGTACGGAAAAGGAGACTACAACATCTCTTTTTGAAATGATATGATGCCATTCTCTAAAGAGGATTTGTGGAATATATCGAAAGTGTAATTTATTTGTTGACCGTTATGTTGTATAATTACACCTTGTTAACCATGTTGGTTAAAGATGATGAAATGAATATCCAAAGTGTGATACTTGTTGGAATACTTTTTCAATTTCAAAATTCAGATAATTGGGTGGTTTTAAAGGTAAGAGTGGTTCGTGTGAGCTATCAGTAAAACTCATCTTCGATAAAAACATTGTTGTAAGTTTTATTTTTAACATATTTTTTTGACTTTTTTTGCTATTTTAACTATTTTTTATTTATTTTGGCCTCCATATTTTATTTTTCTCAAAGTTGACTCCCCCTTTATTTCCATCCTTGTTCCGGTCCTGCATTCGTCTGAAAAATATAAAGTTGATATCATTGAATATGTTTTACAAACATAGTTTCATAACATTATCTTATTGTAATTTCTATAATGTATATGTAATTGGTGATTAAAGTGATGTTTCGATAAGAGTGAAATCAATTAAAATGGGATCGTATATCATTTTCTCATTAAAATGTCCTGTGTTCGAATCCCACCTCATCACTAATTTACAAACAAAAAAAAATCTTTCATGCAATAAACATACTTGAAAACTACAACTACTTCATTTGAGCAATCCCACATCAAGAAAAGCAGCAATTGGGTAATCCCTGTTTGGTTATGAGACAACATCTTTTATAATTAAAGACACTGTTCAACGTTGACTCATATTTTGCTTCTCATATAGTATATGTAGTCATATATCACAATAAATTACTCCCTCCGTCCCTAAAAGATTGTCACATTTTGACTTTTGTTGATCAAACATAATAAAATTTGATCATGAATTCTCATTTAACGATAAGAAATAATATAGTCTTGTAGGACCTTGTTAGATTCGTCTCAATATATATTTTTGAAATATCAACTTCTTATAATTTTTTTACATGTAGAGTAATAGATATTTACATTTAAAATTGTGTTTTGTTGACTATCAAAAGTCAAAATGTGATAATCTTTTAGGGACGAAGGGAGTATAAATTATGAAAGGTCGATATAACAATGGGTGATGAGTCAACTTCAATAATGTTAATTGCAGATACCCAACATAATATGAAGGTAGAATAATCAACTAACCTCATATGCTTCTAAAGGTGCGACTCTTTTTTCAAAATCTGTTAAATTTCGATTCCTAGTTTGACTATAGTTATATCATCTTTGCCCACCCTGAGGTGCATGTGCAGCATATCTTACGTTACTTATTCCTCCATCCTACTTTAATAAAAATACGTTTTCGAAATAATAATTATTCATTCGTATAACTTTGAATTATTATTGAAAACTTATCTTGTTGGTATAGTAGTATGTCTCCCTCGTGTGAGAAAAATTATAAACATTAAAAACATGTCGTTGAATTAAATTTGTTTAGGGCCAAAGTCAATTAAACCTCCCCATTAAATTGTGATGGAGGTTTGAGACAGGTTGGCACTAATCACCAACAATTACATTATTACAAAATAACCAAATCGAGTTGTATGTGTTGCTTGTCGACTCATATATATTATATATATAGGGTGACAATTAATAATGAATGTTGTTATAGAAGTTGATTTTTTTCTTTTTTTTTTTGTAAGTTAGCGATGAGGTTAGTTTCGAAGTTATTTTATATCAATTGACAATCATGTTGTTAAAAAAATGACTCAATCGACATAACATTCACGTCGACATGATTGTCAATTGATGGAAAATGGCATTTTATTATGAGAAAGTTAATCATCTACATGTACGTCGATAGCAATAATTAATTGTTGCATAATTTAGGGGGAGTGGGGGGGATGAATGGTGTGTATGGCGCGTGTGAATTGTGTTAAGGGGGAAAGGAATTTTCCTAAAATAATTGGTTAAAATAAATGATTGTATATATAATGCCTAAATTGTCCTTTGTTATCACATAAGTCAAACTCGAACACAGGACATCTGATCACTAGCAAGAGCTTTTCCCAATAGGCTATTCGATTAACTCGTTATAGAAGTTGATTTCTATGATATTGCATCAAGGTTACCGTTTTCGTAGAAAGTTATGGTTCTCCTAAGATTTGTTCTCTTAAGATTTCTCTAATGCATTACATGCCTAGATTTTATGTAAATTGCATGAAGTACAAGCATACAATGTATTAGAGAATCCTTAAGTGAACAAATTTTAAGAGAATCGTAACCGGTCCGTCATTTTACACACTGGACATAAAAGACACTTTTAAAAACAATGCAATTTACCTGCCAATTTGACAACTTATTTTTCTTAGGTTTAACTAATTCAATTTTCCTCACATTTTCTGTTGAACCTTCAAATGCTAATAATAGGTAACGTATTATTTATATATAGAAACAGTCGTTCAAATTACCTAACAAGTCTCAACCATCTTAGTTAATTGTCGATTTGGTCCAATTTCGAAAGACTAATCTGCAACAATAATACGATCGTATTCACGCAAATCAATTACAAAAAGATTACATCGTAGAAATCAACAATTTATAATTCATGTTTACGATCGTCAAAACTAAACGACACCAGTTTCATGTTTTCGGATGCCAAATGAAACAGGACAATATAGCCCCTAGCTAATACGCAGATTCTTACTTGCAAGAACAAATGGAATTAACCATCAGATTTATATCAACCAGATTCAAAATCAATCAATCAATTATACTAATAAATGAAATGCTATTATTAGGCTCAATCAGTTATATAAAATCGTACACATTAAATAAAATGCTATTATTAGGCTCAATCAGTTATATAAAATCTTACACATTCAAAGAAATGCTATTATGAGAGTTAATGTGCTAATTGATCTGGTAAAATATTATTCCATTTACGTTATAAAAAAAGTAGTATATAAATACGAAATACACCATATGTTTGATCATACAAGTTTCTTCGTCAAACAGAATTTAACACGAAAAAGAGCAATACGAATTGATTTTAAGTTTTTTTTCATGATGAGTACAACAACATATTCAAAATGCTCTACACTTGTTTTCCTCGGGATTTATCTCCTAGTGCTTTTCCAATTCTCAGGTTTCATTTGGTTCAAATTTTCTATTTTACCTATTTATAATACTCTCCCGTCCCTAAAAATTGTCACATTTTGATTTTTGTTAGTCAAACACTAACAAATTTGATCATAAATTCTCATTAAACGATAAGAAATAATATAGAATCTTGTTAGATTTGTTTCAATATATATTTTTGAAATATCAACTTTTTACGATCTTTTCGCATGTAGAATAAGAGATATTTATGTTTTAAATCATGTTTTGTTGACCATGAAAAATCAAAACGTGACAATCATTTAGGGACGGAGGGAGTATTATGTAAAATTTGTTCGCCATTCGATTTTAATTAAGATTATTATGATGCTAACGCTTTCATTTGCAGCAGAAGCCGCAGATGTTTGTATTGGTGAAACGTGTAAGCGATGCCCGGGGGGTTGTCACTATTGCTTAGGGGAGTGCAGATATATGTATCCAGAGTGCAAAACCAGGTGTATGATTAATGGTTTTCCGGGAGGTGGATGTAATACTTATGGGTCTGCACCGCCGGTTTGTTGTTGTGCCACCGGTAAAAATTAGGTGTAACTTCAACAACTATCAATAAAAATACTTCCTACTACTATTTGAATATTTGCAAGCATGGTTACATAATCATTTATTTCAGATTTTCAGCTATACTTATTGATTTTGTTTGTAACTACGGTGGACATTTAGCTTTCCTAAATTATGGTGCATTGACATATAATTAGTAAAATGGTTGCTAGAGCTGTACACGAGTTGAGCAGAGTCTGAACTCAAGAATTTTTTGCTCGACTCATCACTAAACGAGCCTTAGGTTTCGCTCGGCTTGGTGAGCTTCCACTGAGGCGCGTCGAGTTCCGAGTTAGCGCATTCAGCTCATTTCAAAATTTTAAGTTCGACCGGATTAACAAAATTTTATTTTAATTTACTTCATCAATAGTTAATAAAATTATTTATATGTAACAAATAATAAAATTATTAACATGTTATAAAGTAAATAACAATATTAATTTGAATATAAATCAATATTAATCATAGTAATCAAAATGACAATCAAAGTATAACGTAACTAATCTTATTAAAATCAATACCAACATATGTACTAACCGAGCTGGCTTGACGAGCTAGGAACCTGGCTCGCGGTTTGGCTCATTGTTTTTACTAACTGAGCTTCGACTCTCGCATTAACTTGGCTAATGCACAACTCTAATTCTTAGTAGTTAGTCAAAGTTGTACTTTAATCTCATATAATTACATAGTTGTGTGAGATTCTTGTTTAATTTGTATTCTAAATATTAGTTAAAGTAATTGTAAAATAAATTAGAATTAAAATTTTATAGTTAATATATTCAATTCAAACAATTTCCTACTTAAAGTTAGTTTACAATAATTTAAATTAATATCATACCATGATACATTTTTCTTTAGAAAAAATATTCACCCACCATCTTCTTACAATGAGAATCAAGCTCAGACTCTCTAAGTCACTAAAAGACATGTTATCCACTAATCCTCCAATGTTCTCATCATACAATCATACATGCCCACGTGGCATAACTCAAATGGAAAGGGGTTTCACTATAAGAGTGTGCTTCTCCACAAGTGTGTGTAATCGATCCACGGCAGGTGCATGAGTAACTCTGCATTTGTTCAAGGGAGAATCTGCTTGTGGGTGGTTACCCAGCTTGGGCACTCTTGAGGTGGAGTACCGAGCCGCTAGAGACACATCCCGAATTTACCTTCTCTGTTGAGGGATGGGTTAGCTAAGAGGAGGCGCCTTAAATGAGCGCATCATTTATACAATCATACATTAATTCTAAAATCATGTTGGATTAAAGCTTCTTTAATAAAAGTCAACCCTTAGTATGCCAGGTCAGGTCAAACTATACTTAGACCTGTCCAACGGCCCATAAGGCCCAACATCACAATAACCAAGATTAAAGAGAGCCAATCCCATCTCGGTCCGGTTAATACTCGGTAAAAAGGACACATGTGACATGTTGCATTGGGGAAGTCCGTGGTGGACTGGTGTCCCATCCTCTGAGAGGTGCCTCGTAGCCCGTAGGTTCATCCTGTAGTGCCACGTTATCAGTTTGGTCAACATGGTCAAAGGATTGGCTAGTCATCTAATGACTAGTTTGACTAACGTCGATGTTGACTGGGGCTGATGTGAGCAGCGTTCTTTTTGACAATATACAATTTTTTAATTGAATTTTTATTAGATTCGAATAATTTTTTGATACAAATATTATACTCCCTCCATCCCTTTTTGTTGGGGACATTTCATTTTGCACAAAGTTTTAGGACAATTTAAACTTATCTCACAATTTAACATTTCCCTCCATTTTTTTGAATTAAAAGGGAACCAATTTAGGGATTTCTATTTAAGGAATATGACTCTATCAATAAGGGATGCAGGGAGTAGGAAATATAGTGATTGATGAATGCAAAGTTTTTGTAAGACTTTATGTAATAATTGGTCCCACATTGCTCATTTCTAAGTGAGTAGGGTGATTTGGAGTATGAGTTATGTGGGTTACTGTTAATATTATGTCAAAGTCTCGATCTGAATTCGGACATTCTTTTTCATATACCAAACAAAGCTGAGGTCGAAGTCAACAGTCGCACCAGTAATAAATTTATATCATTGTGTAGTAATAAGAAGGTTGCTGGTGGTTTGGTACTCATGGACAGTTTGTTTGTGGAGTTTTCAATGTTTGCAAAAGCTTTACGTACTTGCATACCATCTTATCTTGGAATCGAACACCTTGAAGCATGAACGGACCTAACATGGTACTAGGTTATCCCGTGCATACTCTAACATAAAAAATAATTGGCCTAGTGGTGTATTGTGTACATTAATATAGATTACGTCCCAGGTTCAGACCCCCCTCACGTCACTTATAATGACTTGTTCAGTTCCAAATTTTAATTTTTTACAATAATGTCCACGTAAAAAATATTAATTACTTTATCATATACTATTATAAAATTATATTGTGAAAATATTAAAAAATTTATATTAAGAGTATGTAGGTAGAGATTGATTATTGTATTAAATAAGAATGATTTATTTTAATTATTAATTATTGATGATCGAGATATTATCAACCGGTTTCAAGCAATGAAAGAGAGAAGAATAGGATAAATTTGAAGTAAATTGTCATTACTTTTCACTAACGTAATATTTATAGCTTTTGAAAAACCTTTAAACCATTTAAATAATGTTGTTAGCTTTTGTTTCTTGAATGATAAAATGCATACCCCAGATTAAAATCGTGGGTCCGTCCCTGCCTTGAAGTTTCCTAAGCACCTAAAGGAAGAGGGCGAATTTGATTTAAGGATATTGTCTTTAGGACAAGATTTGGTCTAGATTGTAATTTAGTTAATTTGTATGTTGCGTTTGTTTAATTTTATTTGTAAAGTTATCCGTGACTCCAATATTTTTAGTGTAAGCTCCCTACAAATATTTTTAGAAAAAATTTGAAAAAAATATATGTGACTCAAAATATTATTTCTATTTTAAATATAATTCGTATTTTTCAAAATTGCAAATGTATTGGAAAAGAAAAAAATCAAAATATATTATTTATATTTTTTTTATCATTATTAGTAGACAAGTCTATTTTTTAGTAAATCGTAAGTTCTCACATTATTAACATACAAGAAATCAGCTATAAGCTACATATGCGAACGTAAACGAAATGAGATTCGAAGTCATTTGCTGTGAGCCTTAGCTTGTTGCATTTTGTTGCTAAACTAATTAAGGGCTGAGGCCAGACAATTATTAAATATAGTCCTTTTAACCAAAACCTGACATCTTGTGAAACTCATCATGGAGTTTGTTTTAGTACCTTGTACTCATTATGAGGATTTATCTCAGTGCAACAAAAAGAATGTCAAGGCAGACAGGTGCTTAATACTAACTAGTGGTTTGAGCACAGTCTCGCCTGTGCAATAATTTTACTTTTTTTCGTATAATTCATTGTTATAAAAGCAGAAAACAAAACGATAATTGCATATGATCTAAAATTGTTACTATTATTTTTAAAATATTGAATAATTAATACAAAATAAATACTTACTTATAAAAATATTATTAAATATATCTGCATAAATAAATAAAACATATATATAATTAAGATATGTTGGACAATATAAAGAGTTATTTATAAAAACATGACTAAACATATATGTTTATATAAAATGGATGAAATGGTAGTTATTTTCAAATTTAAAAATGGACACATGTCAAAATTTAATTGTGCCACATGGATAGTCTAGTTAATCTCTTAGGCTTCACCAAATAAACTCTTCCCACATTATAGTATAGATATCTCAATTCCTAATGTCAAAGTTTATTTTTCCATTATTATCAAAATGCATGTCTAACTTTTGAGAAGATTACTTAAATAGTTCCTAATAGTGTCATTAGATTGTAGTTTGATTTCTAAGAAAATCTCACGGTATTAGCTTAGTCTTCAAAAATGACAAACAAATTGAAGATTTATCTCCCGGATAACTATTCCGTACTTAAACTGAATTGAAATATGCACGAGCCTAGTTATAATGTTTATTTGTTTGTAAATTAGCGATAGATGTGAGTTTCGAACCCATTACCTAATTACAATGTTAATAAAGTGAAAATTAATCCCCAGGCTAAATAAAGGCTAGCGATAATGCCAGAGCGATTTTTATATCGCCAGAGCAAAATCATGCACAATTCCTTTTATAGCCTTTTCATCAAATTATATTTCATCGTAATTTCAATTCTTAATTATAAAATTTAATTTATTCATGTTTTCATTATTCAAATTGAAATCAAAGTATTATATCGTTAACAATCAATATAGCTATTATAAATAATATAATCAAAGTACATAAAATGAATTAAACATGATTTTGTTCTGACAATATGAAAATCGATCTGACATTATCGCTAGTCTTAAATAAGCTTTGCATGCATTGCGGTCTTCATATGTAAGAATGATCCTCTGTTTGATAAGGACAGTGGTGGACCGCAAACTTTTTTTCTTTCTCTTATTCTCGTAAACCGTTCAAACTATTTATTTTTGGAGTAAAACACAAAATTTATTGACACTGAAAGGAGGAAACTAAAAATAGGAATTTCACAGAAACCTCTTTATTATCTATCCAATAAGAAGGGGACCAATAACAATATTCTGCCATTTTTTTAAACCATGTGTCCATGTTAAATAATTCTACGTTAAGAAAAGTTGAATTTATTGAGATATTAAATAAGGGACAAACTTACTTTTGGAAATGTTCAGGAATGTAATTAAAAGCTGAGCAGTATTTACACTGGTATTCCCTCGTGATTGTTAGACGTCAACACCAACGAACTACGACATTATTCTCACTTGCTTGGTCGCTTCGATTTTTTATTAATGTTACTTTCTATTTCTAAAAGATTGTCACATTTTGATATTTGTTAGTTAAACATTAAGAAATTTGATTATAAATTTTCATTAAACCCTAAGAAATAATGTATTGTGGATCTTTTTAGATTCGTTTCAATATATATTTTCGAAATATTAATTTTTTATAGTTTTTTGGCATGTAAAATAAGAGATATTATATTTTAAATCGTATTTTATTGATTATGAAAATTTAAAATCTGACAATCAATTACAGATGGAGGAAGTAATACGTTGAGTAATAAATCTTTTTATTGTGGAGTAGTTCGATTTACTTTAGGTGATTAAGAACGATAATTGACACGATAGATAGATGATCTTTTTGAATTACTAGTACTAATTTACTTTGGAGATATATACATAGAGTAAATTTATCAGGGGTCAAATAAAACAACCGATGTCAGTTTGAAGCTTATAATAAGTCTGATTCATGATAATTCAAAAGACTAGTGATAACGTCAAAGCAGAGTTAAAATATGTTTTAATTTTCTTTTAAACCGTTTTAGTTAATCAATTTTCATCAAAATCCTTATGAACAATTATAAGATCTATATATATTTTTTCCATTTCAGTTAAAAGAGAACCCACATTATAATTAGGAGTACGTTATTAAACTAAAGAATAACCAATTTAAAAACCATGGCAATGAAAAATGAGATAATTGCTTAAATAGTTTCTGATAGTAAGTCCGTATTGTACTTTGATCCCTAATAATTATACAGTTGCAAATTAGTCTCCTAAAGTGGTCAAAAAGTTGCATTTTAGTCCCCATGTCAAGTTTTCCGTAAACATTTAAGGTTTAGGCGTTAAAATACGGGTAAAAATATAAGTAATTTTTTTTTTTTTTTGATAATTAGCGATGAATTGTGACTACAATGATATTACAAACATGAATACAGAAATTGCTAACTAATAGAAAGTTAGAGTATAATATGAGACAAATATGTCTCCAACAAGGTTCGAACCCATGACCTCTTACATGAAAGGTTGGGCCGGATGCCACTAGGCTATTGAGCCATCGGCAAAAAAAAAAAAAAAAATATAAGTAATTTTTAAAACTTAAAAGTTGACTTTTTGCTCAAATTGGTGTCAAAATAATTAAAACTCTCCAATCCCCTCCCGCTAAAACTCCCTTTCTGCCTCACCCCAGTTGGGGTTGTGTAGTTTCATTTATTTTGTCACCAATTGGGGCAAAAAATTAATTTTAACTCTTAAAAATTATATTTTTGACCCCATTTTGACGCCTAACCTGAAATGTTAACGGAAAACTGGACGTGGGGACTAAAGCACAACTTTTTTGCCAATTTCAGGACTAACGTATAACTATTGGAGACCAAAATGAAATCATGAATCACTACTAGAAACCATTTCAACAATTTGCTCCAACAACAACAATGTGGTCGGAGATGATAGAAATTAAAAGAAGACAAGTATGAAAAAGAAATAATGGGATTCACACTAAATGGATATTGTTTCAGCTATACATTTTATAATTGGATCAATACTAGCTATATTTGAATATATGAATTACCCATGATATCAAAATTCAAGTTTAAATTGTTAAGATAAGAAGTTTTAATATTCATGACTCAATATACTGGTGCCATCTGATCCAAATTTTTAATCAAAATATCTTAGGTTCAATTCACGTTAGATACAGTTTGTCTCTTATATTCAGGATCACCTATTCTATAGAGGGTTCGAGAATACTATTATAGATAGGTTAATGGCATGAGACATCACCTACATTTGTCTCATGTCACTTGTCGAGTACTTATATTTCAAAGTGTCAATCGATCACTTATGTTTGAAAATTGTTCATAGTTAGTTTTCCACCCACCGCTCTGTTTAGTCAACAGTTAGTTAAAGCACGTGAGAAGAATGTGACATTTTAGGGGTATTTTTATCATTTCACATTGATATTAAGCCAAAAAATAAAAATCGAAAAGTTTAATCTGAGGGAACATCACCTATGTTTGACTGACACCACTAGTCGATCATTTATATTTTAGAGTGTCCCAACCGATCACTTATATTTCAGAGTGTCCCAATAAATCACTTATGTTGGAAAATTGTTCATAGTTAGTTTTCTATCCACCGTTCCATTTGGTCAAAGGTTAGTTAAAGCACGTGAGAAGAATATGACATTTTAGGGGTATATTTATCATTTCACATTCATATTAAGCAAAAAAGTAAAAATCGGAAAGTGTAATCTGAGGGAACATAACCTATGTTTGACTCACGTTACCAGTCGATCATTTATTCTTTAGATTGTTCCAATCGATCACTTATGTTTCAGAGTGTCCCAATCAATCACTTATATTTCAAGATTCCCAGTCGATGACTTATGTTTGTAAATTGTACCTAGTTGATATTTTCATCTATGATTTCTTTTGGCTTACCGCAATCAACACATGTTAGCTCGATCTGACATTTTTAAAGGATATTTTCATCATTTTGTATGAACATTAAATAAAAATATCTCAAATCAAAATTTCTTTTGGCTTACCTAGTTGATATTTTCATCTATGATTGCGAGGAAGTCAATTATTTATTTTATTGTTTTTACTTCATATCCATATGAAATGAATTAAGAAAACACCCCCAAATAATATTACATACAGGCTACAGCTCAGTTATGTTGACTGATGATCATTGACCAAATGAAATTGTAGATGAAAAATTAATTTGATACCATAAGTGACCTATTGAGATACTAATGTGAAATCGATCGATTGGGACACTCTGAAACATAAGTGATCATTTGGGACACTCTGAAATATAAATGATCTACTAGTGACATGAGTCAAATATAGGTGATGTTCTCTGTCATTAAGTTTGCAATTTTTATTTTATGGCTTAATATCTATGTAAAATGACAAAAATACCCCGCTTAAAATATCACATGCTTCTCACGTGCGTTGACTAACCGTTAACTAGGTGGCATATGAAAACCCTTATCAACTCATGACATGAGATTAAACCTCATTGCTAGTTAACTTTGTGTTAGCTAAAAGGAAACTAGTATAATCATAAGATTTAAAAAAACTAAAAATAGGTTGATTTAATGACTAAGATTTAGTTGATGCAAACAAAGTTAACATCAAATTAGTTAACACAGAAACTAACTCTCGTGAAAAATATAAGTGTTGTTAACGAGTTGAATTCGAATAGGTAACCGATCGACCGGACACGAAAATGAACACGGGTTTCCGGAGTCGAGCAAGGAGCAAATTCCAAATTGCCCGGTCACATGAATCTTTGTTATTGTGAAGTTCATCAAGACTTTCCATTAGAAGTTTTGTACACTGAAAAAATATCATACATGCATGTATCTAACATACCATATCATATGCAGTATATGAAATGTAAACATAAAGTCGTCATTCCAATTTTAGCCATTGTTAGATAATATTGTATATATTAGTATATTTATGTATTAATTACACTAGTAACAATATATTAGTTATTATATTTATATGGGCATGATGCCCTAAGCCCATTATTATTTAGCATGCTCTAGGCTTATTAGGTTATTTAGCCATGTTAGATAATATTGTATATATTAGTATATTTATGTATTAATTACACTAGTAACAATATATTAGTTATTATATTTATATGGGCATGATGCCCTAAGCCCATTATTATTTAGCATGCTCTAGGCTTATTAGGTTATTTAGCCTCCATATTGTACTCTATAAATATTGTATCATTGTGAATAATATAAGAGAGGAACAGTTTATTCCTACATGGTATCAGAGCCTATCGATTCTTGAGGCCTAAATACACATTCCGCTGCTGGGTTTTCTACTATGTAATACTCACCGGCGGGATTTCGTTGGTCTTTTTCGATATAATTTTTTTTTTACAATATTTATTGAATTTTTCATTTTGTTGAAATTTACTAGTACTATTATTGTTGCAAACTCATGAGAATTTAGACTAATTACCATGAGTTTGAGGGAGGGAGATAAGGATTATGAACAAATGGGAGTAGCGGGTAGCCCATTGAAAAAAGAAAAAGAAAAAAAATTGATTTATTCCACTTCGAGTTGAAGTGGAATTTTGAACAATATCTGACAGGTTCGAAAAAGATGGCGTTCCTGGCAGTTATTGATTGGCGAAGTACGCCTGGTCTGGCGAGTCATATACGCATGGTCTGGCGAGTCCTATACGCAGTCTGACAGGTTCGAAAAGGATGGCGTTCCTAGAAGTTAATGATTGATGATACGCATTATCTGGCAATTGTTGATTGATGATTGGCGATACGCGTTGTCTGGCGAATCCGACACGCACTTATCACGGATCCGACTTGATCCAATTTTATGTTTTCTTGTTTACTACTTATTATTGTTATATTGCAAACTCATGGAAATTCTATAAAATTACCATGAGTTTGAGGGAGGGTGTTAGGCTATGGGCAAGTAACCCTAGCCCATAAACCCGTAATGTTAGAATTAGGTTGAGTGTTTATCTATAAATATAGGAATCTCTATAATGTAATGGACAACAATTATTATCATCAATAAAATATCTCCCTCTATATTTCTACAGCGTAACAGAGCTCGTCCATCTCATCTCCGTGATTATGTGCTTCGTCTGCTTCCACACACGAGTCCACCCCCTACTCTCAGTTCACCCGGCTCCTCTCCCGTCTCAGATGTTACTTATCCTTTAACGAATTTTGTGAGTTATGATTTGTTTTCTGCTGCACATCGTGGTTTTCTGGCCTCTGTTACCGCAGGTAATGAACCTCGATCGTATCGCCAGGCATTACGTGATCCTGGTTGGTGTGAGGCTATGTCTGCAGAGATTCAGGCCTTGGAGAATAATGGGACATGGAGTTTAGTTGATCTTCCTGCAGGAAAGAAGGCGTTAGGCAGCAGATGGGTCTATAAGATCAAGTACAAATCAGACGGTAGCATAGAGCGTCTGAAGGCTAGACTTGTCGTTCTTGGCAACCATCAGACAGAAGGAATTGACTATTCAGATACTTTCGCCCCGGTGGCTAAGATGTCCACTGTTCGTACATTCTTAGCAGTGGCGGCTGTGCGTGGCTGGGAGTTACACCAGATGGATGTACACAATGCATTTCTTCATGGTGATTTGCCGGAAGAAGTCTATATGAAGCCTCCTCCTGGGTTTGAACATGGTAAGGAAGGAAAGGTTTGCCGATTACGGAAGTCATTATATGGTTTGAAGCAGGCCCCTCGTTGCTGGTTTGCTAAGCTTGCCTCATCATTGCGAGCTTACGGTTTCACGAGCTCTTGCTCAGATTACTCTCTTTTCTCCTTTGTGAGGAGTGGTGTTCGGCTGCATGTGCTGGTCTACGTAGATGATTTGATTATTTCTAGTAACAATTCCGCTGCTTTATGCGCTTTTAAACATTATTTGAGTTCTTGTTTCCACATGAAGGATCTTGGAGTACTCAAGTACTTTTTGGGTATTGAGGTGGCTCGCTGCTCTAAAGGGATTTACTTGTGTCAGCGCAAATATGCCTTAGATATTATTGCTGAATGTGGTTTGTTGGGAGGTAAGCCGGCGGGTTTTCCTATGGAAACTAATCATAAATTGGGTGAGTCCACGACGCCTCTTCTTCCGGATGGTGAGCCGTATAGACGGCTGGTGGGGCGTCTACTTTATTTAGCTTATACGAGACCTGATCTTGCTTATAGTGTCCACATACTGTCTCAGTTTTTGCAATGTCCACGGCAGGCTCACTGGGATGCTGCTTTACGAGTGGTAAGATATTTGAAGAATTCCCCAGGTCAGGGAATTTTGCTGCGTTCTGATTCTGACTTGACATTATCTGGCTGGTGTGATTCCGATTGGGCGAGTTGTCCTTTGACTCGTCGATCTCTTACAGGGTGGTTGGTGTTTCTTGGTGGTTCCCCAATCTCCTGGAAAACTAAAAAGCAGAAAACAGTTTCTCTTTCTTCTGCAGAGGCTGAATATAGATCCTTGACGGCAGTTACTTGTGAGATCATATGGGCGAAAGGGTTGCTACAAGTACTTGGTGTTTCTTCTGATGATCCTATACATGTGCATTGTGATAGCCAATCAGCTTTGCATTTGGCACATAATCCGGTTTTTCATGAGAGGACTAAGCATATTGAGGTTGATTGCCATTTTGTTCGCGATGCTATTACTGACAAGATTATTACTGCTTCTCACGTCTCAACTACCTTTCAGTTGGCTGATTTCTTTACCAAGGCTCTTGGGAAACAACGTTTTGAATTTCTTTTGCGCAAGTTGGGCATTTGTGATCTGCATGCTCCAACTTGAGGGGGGATGTTAGATAATATTGTATATATTAGTATATTTATGTATTAATTACACTAGTAACAATATATTAGTTATTATATTTATATGGGCATGATGCCCTAAGCCCATTATTATTTAGCATGCTCTAGGCTTATTAGGTTATTTAGCCTCCATATTGTACTCTATAAATATTGTATCATTGTGAATAATATAAGAGTATAAGAGAGGAACAGTTTATTCCTACAGCCATAACATGAAAAAAGAATTAAATCATAAAAAAGAATACTACATCAACCATTAATGGAAACAGGCACATGAGCACATCGACAGAGCTCACTACTTGAAAATCACAAAAAAGTATATAACTTTATTTTGCACTATTAAAACATTGTGACACATATATATAGGTAATTATTATGAGTCTCTATATAATAACAATACTCATTTCATTTGTAACAAAAAATCTGCATCTCCACACAGAGAACCTCACTGGACAACAACTAAGGTAACAAACATGAGATTCAAACAACCTCTTCTATTTTTTCCTTGTCTTCTGTTTTTCTTTATCTGTCTCCTTCCCTTTCCTCTTCTCCACCATATTATGTTAAAGCTTTATTATTATATACAATTTACAATATGTTTTTGAATTGATAATTTCCATTTACCAGCAATACAATATAGAAGTTCCTCTTTCTACTTCTAATCTTCACCTTAACAATGATATTAGTTTTACAATGGTAAGAGGAAAGACTGAAATGAAGAGGATTGAGAACAACACTAGCAGGCAAGTCACATTTTCGAAGCGCCGAGCCGGGCTGATGAAGAAAACCCATGAACTCTCTGTGCTGTGTGATGCTCAAATCGGACTTATTGTTTTCTCCAACAAAGGGAAGCTCTATGAATACTCTACTCATCCACTCAGGTTACATATTGTTAATTTCTTTAAAAAATTTCCTTAATAAACTACGTTATCACTGTTTTTTATCTTCATGTAACGACTACTTATGAGTTCTTTTTCGAGTAAACACCCACTATCGCGAGTTTTGGATCGAATGTAACCATCGACACATTTCGATCTTATTATTTTTCGTTTAGTTATACATCTTAATCGCTCGTACGTACAAATTAAAGTCTCTGTTTTGTTAGGGGATTGAATTTGGTCAACAAAATACTGAGTGTCATGCATACATAGGGGGGACCATCAATTATAACTATTGACCAACTTGAATGCTAAAACCTAGTCACTAATAATGTGATTGTCAATAATTACTCATAATTGTTCTAGGGCTTTGAATGTTAAATAGAAGTTCGTAATTTTTTTGCAATTTACGTGACACACCCTTGATCAATAAAAGGAAGACACGGCTTTATTTTATCGATGATACCTTATCATGGGGACTATCGCACCCTGTCTTGGGTCATCATTACAAGGACAATTGTAACATATTATAACCTTATTTTTCTTAGAATTATATATTTTGTATTCTTAACTTGTTATTATTACTACAGAGGATATACACAATAACTAGATCGAAATGCTAATATATAATAATGTAATTGCAGCATGGGGCAAATTATTGAGAACTACCTTAAGACAACAAGGACTTGTTTGCCACCAAATCGTGATGATCACCGGGTAATTAAATTTATCTAACAATTTAATTTCGTATGAGTTTTCATATTGATTTATTTACACCTATATATTCAATTATTACTCCATGCAGATTTTAGTATAGTAATGTGTATTTCGTTGTAATATACTGAATGCAGGAACAAATGTTAAATGAAATGGATAGGATGAAAAAGGAAACCCTGAGCCTTCAGCTTAGCCTCGAGCGTTATAAAGGGGATGATTTGAGTTCTATCCAACTAGACCAATTGGATTCGCTTGAACAACAACTTCAAGTCTCGGTTAGCAAGGTCCGCGCAAGAAAGGTATTATCATCGATCATATATGTTTTTAGTTTCTCTTTTAAAAAGATGATATGATTATCGAACGAGAAAATTCTAGACTTATGATAATTCATTACTTTGTTCATTTGGAGTATTTAATGTTACATGTGATTACAGCTTCAGCTTCTGCAGCAACAATTTGAAAATCTCAAGAGAACGGTTTAATTCTCCTCTCTCTATTTTCTTCTCTACAAAATATTACTAAACATATGGTTATTTAAACAAAGTAATAAGAGTATCTAATCTAGTTATTAGTAGGTATATAATTAATTACTTTGTTCTAATCTATATCAAAACAATTCCAGGAAAAACTACTCTGCAAGGAAAACCAAGAGATGTACCAATGGGTAATAATTTATCTACGTTTAATATATATCTATTTATAAATTTCGTCGCAATACATGTAATAACCAAGAACAAAGTTTGATTTGAATTCCTCGTTTTATACGACATTTTGTTTCAATATGTATAAACAGCTTATGAGCAGCCATGTTGAGAGACAACAAATGGAAATGGAACATCATAATCAACAGGACATGACTGAGCTTACGTTACAAGGCCAATATTTATCATCATCTTGTTCCATGTTTGATCATTATCATCAATTTCTCTTCTCTACTGG
The DNA here is from genome assembly GCA_003412495.2 of Echium plantagineum. Classification (NCBI taxonomy): domain Eukaryota; kingdom Viridiplantae; phylum Streptophyta; class Magnoliopsida; order Boraginales; family Boraginaceae; genus Echium; species Echium plantagineum. The sequence goes on along the minus strand of CM016567.1, from coordinate 22,068,272 downwards.
AGAAATTAACGAAGAACATGATCAACCAGCAGCCATTAATAATGATGGTAATAATTTGCTTCAGGTTGATCCTCAACCTCCCTACTATGCTTCTTCGTCTTCTTCGTTTCGTCTCCAGCCCACCCAACCTAACCTCCAAGAACCACCCATCTTTGGTACTTATACTACTCATTTTTCAATTATTGTATAAATTATCATTGTTATATATTTATATTACATATTCATTTGGTATAGTTATATATTATAATAAAGTTCTTTACTAATTTTGCAGAATGATCAGCAAGCTTGAGAAGGACCTAGCATGAAGTACTAAATATTATGGATTTTCACAAGATTTATTTTCTTTATGTTAATTTCTTCACGAGATATTTAGAAACTTTAAGTTATTATTAGAGTAGAAATCGTTTTTCTATGCAACAACATTGGACGACGTTTAATATTAGTAAACTAATTAATTAGTATAGGATCATTGACATTATAATTTAGTATATCTTAATGATGTAGCATATTTATATTTGTTCTCTTAATCATAGTTTTCTAAATATACGTTATTTTAATTTAGTATATACATGTTAATGATTTATTAGTACCTTTTATTGGTATATATAATTCCCTCATCATATTTATTATCATATATAAATCTAATCAATTATGATCTGTATTATTTTAAAATTTTAAAGATAAATATATTCTTAATCAATCAATTAAATCGCATAATTATTAAAAACAAAGAAATCAAAGACAACATGCACTCAAATATTGACGATGTTTCTCTTATCTATGAATATGATTGTTATAATTTCTTGGAGTCAATGTTCAATGATTTTGTATCTCCAAGTATGTCATACCTGTGGCTGTGGAGAAGAGAATCATCATCATCATAATTCTTATGAGTAAAAATGTCTTAAGGATTTTAGAATCTTTGGCAATGTTCATAGGTGAACAAACTTCACCTTCATAACCTTTTAGAAATATATATGTTCTTATTATAGTAGTATATATTAATATTTCTTGTGGATGGAAAATGGTGAAAAACATGTATTTATATTCTCTTCACTGAGGATAAAAATACAATTGAGAATAAAATACAACTTGCACATATTATCATCTCCGTCAAAAGAGAAATTAAAATGTATATTTTATGTTAATATCAGGGACCATTTGTACAAACTATATATTTAATAAAATTAAACTGCAACTTGTACATATATATACTATTTGAGATTTATTAACATAAAACATACAACTGTACTTGATTAAAAAAGACAAACAAGATAATCAAGGGAACATTGCTGATTTAATACAAGATAATCAATTAAGTCCTGGTTTGGTCTTTGATATTAAATGTTGACATTTAGATTTAGTCTTTAAAGTGTGATAGAGGTTCTATTTAAAGGGGATATTTTTAGATTTTTCACAAGGTCCAATAGTACTTGGGGCTAGAAGTTTGAAAAAAGGGTTGGCCAATGCAGCAATGCTAATTAAAAAATATTAGATCATCAATAATAAACTTGTAAACAAACGGACCCCTACTTCGGAAGTGACGATTTAAAAGTTCTGTATGATTTACGTTCGAGCGAACAAAAAAATCCGACTTCGTCTTCGAATTTTTTGAATCTATAATAAACTTGTAAACGAATTGACCCATACTTCGAAAGTAATAATGATTCAAAGGGTCCATTCGGTTCGAGTTCGAGCGAACAGAAAGATCCAACGTTCGGTTTGATTCAAAAATTCAAAGGTTTGAATGGAAAAGTTCGAAGTTCGAAGAAAATTCAATTATTCTTGATCAAATAAGAAAAAAAAATGGAAGGAAAAAAGTTAAATGTATGCGATCGCACCGAACTGAACCTTCGGTCCGAATACAGGTGAATCTACAGATGATGTTCGAGTTTAGTTCGACGTCTCAAGTTTTTCAAAACCAGTCCAACTTGTTTTACGGGCCTAAAATCCGTAAAACGTGTATACTGGACCAAGCATGGTAATACGGGTCATCAACGCGGGCTTGGTCACGCCCAACCCAGCTCCAACTGCATCCCAATTCCCAAAAAATGGGCTACCAATTTATCTATAAGTAGACACAAAAAATGGATACGATAGCATAACATCAATTAAACCCTAAAGAACTAAAACCCCCTGAATAATAGTTTGAGTTGGACAATTTTGAGTTGGACAAAAATGACGTTATCGGACGAGGAGGTAACGAGGTTGTTCAGGGTAAGGAAGACAGTGATGCAGATGTTGAAAGATAGAGGCTACGTGGTAACTGATTACGAGCTCGATATGACTAGGGCTCAATTCCTTGCTAAATATGGTGAGAATATGAAGCGAGAAGATATCGTAATTCAGAAATCAAAAGCTCATGATTCTGCTGACCAGGTACCTACTTACGCTTAATTTCTTCCGTTCTCGAGTTTATTTTCTCGATGTAATTCAATCATATTCGATTTCGTTTGTATAAGCTATTGATTGATAGTACATTTCAAACTTATTGAATTCGATTAATGGTGCAGTAGGCGTAAAACTAAGTTATGTATTGAAAAGTTAGTGTTCTCATGCCCAGGAGCCCATGTGGTTCGGACGTTGCTAGTGAATGGTGAAAACATATTTGGTGGAATATAGTGTAAATAATGTATGCTGTTTCGTGAAAAATGTATGGAAAGGTAATAGCGTTAACGGATTTAACTATTGATATGATATATTTTTTACTGGAATCGAAAGTGCTGTGTTGATTTAGGTTTTAATTTTGTTGATTTTGAGCTTTGAAAATGAAAGATCTTTCTTTGGGATGACTTAAGTATGCGCTCTGGTCTGTGAACTGTTTGTTTCTTTTGCTTGAACTTTTCGTTTATTTGGAGTGTATGGGTTTCTTTTAGTTGTTCGATTTGGTTTGTTTACACTCTTCAAGGGGACGAGGCACGTGGATTCACGTGGGTGCCAAATACACCATTAAATTTTCAATGTGTAGTATATATGAACGAAAAAACATTATTACAGGTCCAATACTTCGTTTTACATTTGTGACATCATTGGTAAACTCTAGCGATGAGTAAAACAATTTTTAATTTTCATTTTAATTATATCAAAATTTGATGTATACATTTATGAAAATTTTGCAGGGTTGAGTTTGGGTTATAGAGGATGGTTTTGTTGTGTGTGGTGATATTTGTGCAATAATATTGTCTGTCATGTTATTTTAAGCTGATGAATTCTGAGGTTTTAGAGTAAAAGAGCAGAAGCAATAGTCAGTTTCAGGATTGCCCTATATTGTATAGCCTTCATTGTTATGAACCATCATTGACTAGTTACTGGATTCTTTGACGTATGGCTGGAATAAATTGGTGACTTTTGTGTGGCTGTGATATATTGATGCCTTGCAGTCTACCACTCTACCCTCGATTCGTTTCTTAACACTCTTCCGGGATTCTTGGATCTTCACTATCTTTATGTAGTTGTGGTGTATCATTGTGTTGTTAATCTTTATATTCCGTCAAATGCTTCATGAAGAAATGTTTGAAGCTCCAGTAAATCATATTGTTTTTGTGTACCAGATTTATGTTTTCTTTCCCGAGGAGGCAAAAGTTGGTGTGAGCACTATGAAGACTTACACAAACCGCATGAAATCTGAGAATGTATACCAAGCAATTTTGGTTGTCCAAATGAATTTGACTTCCTTCGCAAAAACATGCGTTAGCGAAATTTCCTCAAAATTCCACTTGGAGACTTTCCAGGTATTATTCATTCCTCATGACCTTACATTCGGAATACTTATTGTTTCATTTAGTTACTACAAAATATGATGCAAGAAATAGCACTTATTAATACTTCACTCATAGTTTGGAAATTTCGGGATCCACCCCTGTTTATTAGGCCCAACCTTCGTTATGAAAATAAGATATATATAACTGAGTCTGGCCGCTATTATGTGGAGATTACATATCTTCTTGATTATTGAAATAACTCCTTTTGTTTTCTCTCCAAATATAACAGTTATTAAGTTGTCATTCAGCGAGTATACATTCCCTATATGAAAGATCTATAACATTCACCGCATTCTGGTGTCATTGTTGTACAACAGCATGACTTGATAAGGTTGATGGCTGAACTAATAATGCGATGAGCCGATTACTACCTCATTATTGGAATTGCATATGCAGTTCGTCATATAATCGAACTGAGTTCTATGGCTATACCTACCTTATAACAAACTAGAATTTGGCTTGTTTTGATGACTCTGAAGTGATAAGATACAGGTTGTTGTTTATTCCTATAAGGATCTTTCATTTATGGTTGTTCTTTTTTAATATGTTCATATACATACCTATTTATGATTTGGTGCTAATCGAAATTGCGGGCTATACTTCGATTGAACAGGAGACAGAGTTATTGGTAAATATAAAGGAGCATGTTCTTGTCCCGGTTCATGAAGTACTCTCTCCTGAAGAAAAGAAGACACTTTTAGAAAGATATACTGTGAAAGAAACTCAGGTTTGTTTTAATACATTTTCAAATTTCTCACACTTCATTTTCCCTTTCTCTTGTAAAATTCTTCAAAAAGGGAATTTGTTTTGAGATTTCCCAAAAAAGAAAAAGCACTTCACAATTTGGAAGGAGGGAGTATGAGTTATGATCTTCTAATATCTTGGCCTAGTGCATTAATCTAATCTCATTTTCTTATTGGAGCAGCTACCACGCATACAACTCACAGACCCCATTGCTCGATATTATGGGTTGAAGAGAGGCCAAGTTGTGAAAATTATTCGACCAAGTGAGACTGCAGGGCGTTATGTCACTTACAGATTTGTTGTCTGAACTTTCATGAGTGTACTTGTCTAAAGTTAGGAACGTGAGGAAAGAACAGAAAACAATTAGACAATTAGAAAATGAAGAGAAAGACCCCTTAGCTGTTCTCCTGCAAATTTTGTGCTCGTTATCTCTCCCAGGCATATATAATATTTCCCAGGCAGAACTGATTACCACCCACTACTGTTTGGTTGTTAAGAATAGGCTGTTTTCTTAAAACTCATTCGATGAAGTTGGGATTGCGGCCTGGCCATTATCCTAAATAGGGCATTGGTGCATTTGCATGACTTCAAATAGTCTCATTAATATATTAATGCATTCATTTGTGACTTGTTGATGGTTGAATTATTTGTTAAGCCACTAAAACTAACCACTCGGTAGTTTTCAGTTTGGGTTCTATGGAATTTCTCTGATTCACATCACTTTTAGTGAAAATGTAATATAGTTTCTTCCCTAACGTTTTCCTATTGGAATGGCAATGAGGGAGAAACTGGGTATACTCGAGCTTTTGAATAATGAAGCTCAAACTTGTTTGGGGATGATGGCTTTAGGCCATGAGATGTTGTGTAGAGCATCAAGAAAGGATTCGTTAGCTCTTATTACAAATGAGGCCCCTAAAACAAGCGGTCAAATGAATGTGCGCTAGATAGACCTTACTCGTCTACATAGGATGAGTTATCAATTGGCAACTTATAGGTTGTGTATCATTTATTGTGAACTTAATTAAGTGGTACAATATGTATGATTGGCTAATGGAGGGAAATTTCAATATGTAGTGTCATTTTAAGCTAAGTTGGTTCTTTCTCTTGCATGTGATTCTCTTTGGGTGAAGATACACTAGACTTCTATAGGTTTTTGGTTCCTCGTTTTACTCGCTTAGTTTTACTTGTAAACCTATTGCTCCAATGAAGCAGTTCGAACACTAGACTTCTGTACGTTCTTTGTGTGAGCGTTGTGCAAGCATCTATTCGTGAGCTGGACTTGCTTGCTTTGTATGGCATGCCTCTTGGTACCTCGAGTGGCAACTGATTGATTGGATGCCTAGGTTTACGAGTAAAACTAGGAGTGAAATGTCGTCGGCGTCATGAGACCACCTTCCCCCACCGCAACTCTTGTTTTGTTTTGCTCTTAAAGAGAGGTTTCTTTACCTGCCGACGTTGGGCGATTGATCTTACAATTGGTTCAGTTAGTGAAGACCTAGACTAACGGAGTAATTTGATGAAAGTAGCTGAGCCTAACTCACCCAAAACGAAATGCTATGTAGTATAACTACACGAGAAAACAAGCAACCGAGCACTCGTATGGTAGCTGATAGGCACGATTTGATAGATTAGGTCACACATTGTAACATAAGGTCAACATGTAAGTTGTAACGTTGTACGAGGTCTGTAAGTTGTAACATAAGGTCAACTTTGTAATAAAATGAGATGACTGAAATCCTTATGGATAAAGTTGGTAGCTAATATATGTACCCATACATTGTACATTACAATCATCCATGTTACAAGATTCACACTGGATAAAGTTGTACGAGGTCTATAAGAAATGCTTGTATAAAAATATATACAACCTTAACTGGCATATGAGAATACCCATTGGCCATTGAGCAATCACTTATTACTTGCATAAACAATGGGCTACCACCAATCAAACTAAATCATTGTTATTTAACTAGTTTAGCTGTCGCCAAATCATTTTTCTTTAACTATGAGACTTTTTTTATGATTGCTAAAGGAATATATAATACATATATGAAGGTTTTGGAAGTGTTTCATGCTGCAATAGGGGCAAGCAACACAAAAATGACCAGTGATTAAAATAAGAACTCTCTAAATAGATAGTAGATGTTGTAATCCAATAGTAGTATGAAACAGAAAAAAATCTTTGTACAATGGAGTAGAATGTGAAAGGGGCCACTTCAATATGTTTAGATGTTTTCTGAAATAGATAGCTTGTGTTCTTGTTTTAGATCAATTCAGAAAGAGTCGATCCTTTTATCATATGCTTAGACGTTAGTCTATTTTTAGGTATTAGGACATGTTGATATTGTATGACCCGAGTGATTGTTCACCAAAACAAATCAATGGGGAACAAGTTCTAAGAGTTAAGGTATGAGGTATCAACAATTTGAACAAACCATATGAAATTATAGTACTCTTGGACTTCACATGGATAGTTAAATAATGAAGCACGTTACATTGATTTCAATTATCGTACCTCAAAGAACAACTTCGGAGAGTACATATAAGTTATAACGAAAACAATCATGAATTCGAAATAGACAAAATGCAAATAATAAAATTAGTCTCTACAATTTTCATTATCTAAAATTAGTCTCTACAATTTTCATTAGCCACCAAATCATACAAAGCCACTTAAAGGGTCCAATTGAGTCGAGGACGATTATAGGTGGCATCTGAACCAACCTTTACTTGCCATCACCAGCGTTCGAGCACTTTCCTGAGTAGAATTAATCTCGACTTTTGTCAAATTCCGAAAACCACATTAGGTTTACACTTGTTTTCAGTTCTTGACTCGTTATCATCACCTTGATCACCATTCATCAGAATTCACTAGGAGGCGTTCAAGCGAGCCAAAAAGGTTCTAACAAATTTGATTATCAGAGACACCATTCAGTAGTGGTCTTGACTCGGCCCGAAAGTCGATATTACTTCGAAAACCAACATGACAACACTTCTGAAAATCCTCAAACGTTACAAACCGAGCCGAGTTCTTGTTACTCGATTCATATCGAGCCATGAAGTGGACAATCTCTTCAAACACATACTCGTCACATGCAATAGCTAAAGGGCCCGCATTAGAGTACCCAAACTCTTCCTCAGTTTGAACCAACAGTTTCTTGAACAATTCATGGTTTAAATATGAAGCCCGAATGATGAATCTTTTGCAGCTCGGCCCGACTGAGACTGCCACGTGGCCCGATGGCACGTCGGAGGGGAGACGGCGGGAAGTTAGTGCTGCCTTCTTGCGCCACCGCCGGAGAAGTTGTCGGAGTCTGACAATGTGGCGGATCTTGTTGCACCCAGACATTGTTTGGTTTTTGAGTTCTTGAAGTGTTTGTTTAGCTTTTGTTGTAATGAGAAATTGGGAGAGGGGGAAGGGAATAAGAGGGGGATCATGGGATTTATATAGGACATCTATGGTAAAAACTAATTCCAAGGCCCTACTTTCCAAGGCCCAACGAACCAGTGAATCTAAGGTTGGATATTCATTCCAACCAATGAATTCAAGGTTGGAATGAATACTCAACCTCAGATTCATTGGTTCGGTTCTTAAACAACAATTCAATTTTTCATTATTATATAGCGAACCAGTGAATCTAAGGTTGGATATTCATTCCAACCTTGAATTCATTGGTTGGAATGAATATCCAACCTTAGATTCACTGGTTCGTTGGGGCCTTGGAAAGTAGGGCCTTGGAATTATATATACCCGGAATAAAGGTATTTGTTGGTAAGAGCCATCATTTTATTAAGGATAATTTAATTGTTATGTTGGTACTATTGTTTTTTTTGTTGGCGTAACACTTTCATGTGAATCGTGTTTATAGCATATTTAAGGCCGAAAAAAATCAAATTATACGTACTTTCATTCTTTTTAAATTTAATATTAGTTGACAATTATTATTTTTTGTTTTAATTTATTTAGTTGGTGCCTTGGTGGTCACCTAAATAACCTTTTTATAATTAAAATGTCCCTAATTATAAGAGATATGTTAAAAATGTCCTTAAAACAAAAGGTTATATGTAAATTGTAATGCATTAGTAAATTAAATAAATAAAAATGAAAAGATTAGAAAGTCATGGGCGATGCAATTGGAAAAGGCAAGAAGCAGCCGAAAGGCCTTAGCCAATGACCACACATAAACAACTGCACCAACAGCCATTATCATAGGAAATGTAAAATGAACAAAGTTACCAGACATTCACACATCTGATTGATTCCATCGGCTCAACCCCACTGACAAGTATGTTGACACCTCTAGCGAAGGTTTCGAGTTTGAACCCTCTTACTAGCAAGAAAAGTGGTTAGAGAGATAATTTCTCTCACTAGTTTGATGCTAGTCGCCTCTTTCCTTAAATTTACGAGTTTACGAATTGTAGTGATGTTCGATGAATGTAATGGATTATTCGTATTAATAAAAATTAAATAATACCCTTAAGAAAAAAGAATCCATTTTTTTTCAAGTTAAATTCTGATCATAAATGAAAATTAGTCTATAAAATTAATATTGTCATGCATATAAGATATTGTTAGATTTCTTTTATTATATATTTTTAAAATATGTAACTTTTTATATATTTTTCTTCCCTATCATGTGTCCCGAGTATCCACTGTCAAACAACCTTCAAAAGTAGTGGCTTTAAAGGAGGTCAGGACAAGACGACCAGTTTGGATTGGAGTAGATTCATTGTTGTTATGATTGTCAATCTCATTAGGGGAGTTTGTTATATACGGACGAGTAGATAGGTAAATGCTATCTCATTGTCTTCTCCAGCTGTTTCATCATCAGAGAGTGTGATATAATAATTATTAGATTATCTCATTAGAAACATTGAACATTTTTGTTTGATAATGACCAAACCCTTCATATTCTCTATATAACAATCTTTGTCCTTGATTTTGAGGCCTAAAATTTGGACTCTCTCTATTCTGTCTGTCAGGTCGTCTTTCTCTGCCAGTGACATCATCATACCTTCTTCCAGTTGGTTCATCATACCTCTTGTCTCTATTAGTTAGTTCATCAGTCTCATCAGTTCGTCTCTTGTTAATCCAAACTATTATTTGTTAAAGTTCTTTGCCAATAATCCAAAGGATTAAACTATTTCTCCAAGATTTTCATTTCCCGTTTCAGTCTTGAATGCTATAGCTTGTTTATTTACTTAGTTAGGTTTTGCAAAGTTTTCCTTAAATGTTCTTAGATTTTCCATTAATACATCGAACCGATACGTAGGTAGATCATTTGATTCCTGGATGGAAATTGCTTTGGCAGCAAATCTAGGGGGTAGGGTCCTAAGAACCTTTCGAACCATCTTCTCATTACTGTATATATACTTCACCTAATGCAGCACTTTCTCCAACTATGACTTGAATACGAAAGTTGTATTCCTGAATAATTTTATCTTCTTTCATCATGATACTCCCTCAAATTGAGGTAAGTTGTTAAAGCCATGCCATCCTCACTTGCTTAGTCTCCTCATAAGAGTTCTGGCTGATAGCCCATGCATCATTTGCAACAGCTTTAGTGACAATTAACATGTAAACATTTCATCAACGCATGCAAAGATTGCATTCGTTGCTCTGTGATTAGCTAAAACAAGTTCACTTTCTGGTTCAGTCCAAGTATATTCTAGCTTTGCCACTGTTACTCCATCCTTAACTTCAGTGGGAGGTGTCCACTCGGTTGTTAATGACAGCCAGGTCTTCTTGTCAATTGACTTGAGGTACATTGTCATCTTATTTTTTCAATATGAGTAGTCCGTCCCAGTCAGTTCATGAGGACAAATGGACATTATGGAGTGAGGCATGACTAACACCTTAACCTAGACTCTTCTATAATGTCTCTAACTGTATCTCCAGATACTATAACATCACTCCGATGCCTGATAAATACAATGTGTGTGCGGTTTGATAGAAGTTAAACCTCACTGTTGCTATATCAGGGTGATATAACAACTGTACATTTAGTTGGGAGCAAGGCAGAAAGCTCCTAACACATTCGACAACCTAGCTTAATAAAATACTAAACTCTTTATTTGCTCTTTTGCTTCTTGAATAAAGTCGATGCTCTTCTGTATAGTCGAGCTCTCCTTATGTAGTGCTAGGCTGTGGGCTTCTCGTGTGGGTATGAAGAGTATGATAATGTCTTCATATATCGAATATGCGCACTACATTTTTGGTAATGACGAATCTTGTCTCTCCATAAATCAATACTTTCCTAATCTACCTTTGATAATAAAGTTATTTGTGTTCGAAATAATGATCCTCAACTTATCTCGTGGATTGGAAGAGTCAATTGTTCAAAGCAGAGGAGAACCTACAAAAGCCTCATTATACTATCTTATTTCTTAAGGAGGTTCACTTATGACATAAATAAGTTGAAGTAATCAAAATTTAACTCGAATACTCGATCGATCGTCCAACACCTAAACTCTAGGACTTGTTGTAAAGGGCTCTCAACAAATTGATACTCGTACTTTAGTTCTTAGTGCCCTTAAGCATGCCCTTAATTCAATGTATAATAATCAGATTAATGCATGTGTGACGTGCTATGATTAAAAGTTATAGCTAAAAGCTTGGTCATTAATTTATTTCAAAAGTGCCTTTAGTCCCTGCCTAAATGAATCTTAATGACATTCTTACGTCATTCTAGCTTATTAGCCAACTTTATTAGATTGCTCATAGCCTCATACACTCGTATGCTCATATAATTTATATATATATATATATATATATATATATATATATATATATATATTGCTCATTTATATTGTTTTTTTAATCTATTGGTTAATATCTTTAGAGTTAAATTTTGATCATGAATTTTTATTTGTCGATAAGAAATAATATAGTCATATTGGATTTTGTTTAAAATGTCAATTTTTTATACTTTTTATGCGTGTAAAACTAGAGATATTTTTATTTTAAGCCGTGTCTTATTGTCCATGAAAAGTCAAAACAATATATTTAAAAAAAAAGAGAGTATTTGAGTGTGACATGTCAATGTATATATGTGTACCTTCACTAGCTAGATGCTCTCCTCATTTTTTTACGAGGACATTAAATATCACAATAATTATATAACAATGATATCATTGACTTTATTTTAAAATATTTTAATAATACTTGCTTTGTTATTTTACTTGTATCTTTAATCTTAGGTTTTTTCTCAAATGTAATTGTCTTTCTGGCATATAAAGTGTATTTTTATGTATTTTTCTAACTATTTTTTCTTATTAAATTATCGATCAACCAATTATATATAATTTTAATTGATGTGATTTATATTTTCTAATAAGTACTTCTTTGACTATCTTATTGTTTTCTTAATATTGGTGCAAATAGCTAGAAACATAAATAAATTAAAGTATATGTTATAAATATTTGTTTTACGTTCTCCCCTTTCAAGAACTTTATCAGTTTGAAATATGAATTTAAGTACTTTATACTCACATCCCATTTTTTTTAGATGTCATCGTAGAAACTTTGACGTTAGTGTGGAATATTTAAGAATAAATGACATTTTACATATGTATCTGTAATCAATTAATAAAGAGAAATTAATGAATAAATTGATATTAGAAACTTTGATTATAAATCCCTAATTAAATGGAGGTGTAAAATGAAAAGACAATTAAATAGCGTTGAAATTCTAAAATGGCAAGTGTTTTAAAATAATCTGTTTTGTTAGGATATAATTAAAAAAGTGGAATTGTATATGTCTTTATATCATTATATGATTAAAAATTGGACATGAAATGCATGGACGAACCTATGATATTAGCTGAGAATTCACGTGAATACCTTACATCTAAATAGATGACTCAAATGGTTAAGTCATAATTAATATACAAAAGGTTTAAAGTTCAGATCCTCCAAACATGTATTTAAATTATCCATAATCTAATTAATTATTTGATAACATTTTTCCCTAATTAGTTTTGAAATTGATAATAAAAATTAAATGATTATTTTATTTATTCATTGCCCAATTTCAATGAAAAGACATCCCTTCCTTGCCAAAAAGACCAAAGATAGTACAGGTAGAAGTGCACTATAGTGTACTTTTAGTTTGGATCATAAAAAGCATAATCAGAGCCGAAAACAAGTCTTATTTAACATTAACAACCTCATATCATCTAACCGAAAGCTTTAGTTGGTTCCACACTCCCACCTTTAATTTTAGACCATTGAACAATTAAAGAGTCAGGAATCTTGATCAAGCAATTGATTGGAAGGTGCATAATTCGTAGATTGAGAACGTGCCCGCGGCGTACAGTTCAACTAGTAAAGAATTAGAGTGCACAAATATTATCAAACTCGCCTTTTCTCATGGGAAGCGAACTTTCATGTGTTGATGAAGTGATTAACAGACAAGCTCTCTAATCCTATAATCATGTAAAACACATACCACGATTTTTCTCCTCCATATACTCTAAGACATAATACGTAAGAACCATTAGTTTGACGATTTCACACTTTTTAAATATGTCCGAATCAAAAGATGCATTAGCCCTAAGCGCTAGTTTTAGACGTAAAAACGTGACTTGGGGCAAAAATAAAGTTTTAATACAGTTAACACCCTAATACACGATTATAAATAATGTTGGGGCGAAAACAAAAAATCAGTCACTTACTATCTTTTAACAAACAACTTAGTGAATCACTCAAACACATCAAAACACTTTAATGCCTCCCATTCTCTCTTCTCAAAAATCGATGAAGAGAATCGTCATTTTTTTTGGTCCAACGATATATATCATGCTGAAAGTAAACCTACACTATCGGGAAGGGGGAAATTTACACTATAACGAAGGCAGAGACATCGATTTTTATTAAGATACCTTGTCAGGACTCGAATTCAAAACCTCCAATCATGAAGACTGGGTCGATAACTACAAAGTTAAGACCACGGGTTAAGAGAATCATGATTTCAACAACCCAACACCAACGATCAAAACTGGCAATGCAAAATTGGTCTTCAAAACTGAAAATGCCCATATGCATTAACATTACGGGACCCTTGGCAGCAGATAGTGCTTCTGCGGCATCTTGACCAGTGCTTCATATACTAGTTTATTGGCTAATTCGTTGCTTCCAATTGATACTCAACCAATATCGGACTACATAACAGACGTTAACAAAATTTATATATAATCACAGGACTTCAAACTCTACTACAGTTTCCATTTTCGTGATATGATCTCAAGCATTACATTCTCTGAAACTATAATCCAATTATACAAATTAATACTTTCTCTATTCTTTTTTACTCGTCTTTTTAGCTTTAACTTTTTATTTTAAAATACTGTCTTTTTATCAAAGAAAATTGCTAGAATAGAGAGACTACAGCAAACGCCATTTCCCAAGGCATATCACTAAACATTCCAAAGCTCTTTCTATATTACATAATAAGACCCCTATCTTTCTATCAATTCATTCAAATACCATATTACATAAAAATTCAGGGTGTGTTTGGTAGAAGAAAATGAAATCATGTTATTATGGAATGAATATAGTAATAGAATGAGTTAAGGAAATGAATGAATTAATCCATTCAATTCCTTCGCTTGGTATATATATAGTACTCCCTCCGTCCCTAAAAGATTGTCACATTTTGACTTTTGTGGTCAATTACAATAAAATTTGATCATGAATTCTCATTAAACGATAAGAAATAATGTAGTCTTGTGGGACCTCGTTAGATTCGTCTCAATATATATTTTTGAAATATCAACTTATTATAATTTTTTCGCATGTAGAATAAGAGATATTTATGTTTTAAATCGTGTTTTATTGACCAACAAAAGTCAAATGTGACAATCATTTAGGGATGGAGGTAGTAATGAGTAATTGTTTTCCTTTAAATGATGATTCCATTCATTGGTTTGATATAATATACTTAATAATCATCATAGAATCAAATTACAAATATATATTTTTTAGTACATTAATTATATGTTGCATAACAAAACAATTTGTTTTTGTTATCTCAATCACATACTGATATTACGTGACAATTGATAGGCTAATTATAGAAGAATTATATAAGACTAAATACAGAGTTTCAAAAGTGTTCATACTGATATTACGTGACAATTGAGTTAACTTTCATGTATATTCCTGTTATCAATTATTATCTTTCAACCGTATTTAAGAAGAAAAGATTAATAAGTGTGCATGTTCAGCTCATTTTTTATGTGACGAGAAAGAATGCAAGTCTTTGAGGAACAAATGTAATAGTTGTGTAGAAAAGATCGAAATAACACCTCTTTTTCAACAATAATTATTTTATTTTGGGAGACTTTAAATAAGTAAAAAGCGTAACTTAACTAAAAGATAATGGAGGAAATTAGAGTTAAAAATTAATATCTAAATTAAGCTTACAACTAAAATTATGCAACTAAAATTAATGGAGCTGCTCAAAATAATACTCCCTCCGTCCCTAAAAGATTGTCACATTTTGACTTTTGTGGTCAATTACAACAAAATTTGATCACGAATTCTCACTAAACGAAAAGAAATAATATAGTCTTGTGGGACCTCGTTAGATTCGTCTCAATATATATTTTTGAAATATCAACTTATTATAATTTTTTTGCATTTAGAATAAGAGATATTTGCATTTTAAATCGTGTTTTATTGACCATCAAAAGTCAAATGTGACAATCATTTAGGGACGGAGGGAGTATGATAAAGCTTGACATTAAATTAAGCTTACAAATAAATAATGCAACTTCATCTAGTAATAATACTAGACATAAATAATTCTCTCACACATTTTATCAAACACTTGTCTAACTTATTCAAAGGAGGTAACTCTACATACATATGAGGTTTTACGAATGACTCCAACCTTAATACTTTTCTACACAAATTGCAATGAAAGTCTGACATCTCAATGTATTAAAGCCTTAATGCCTCAATTATAAGGTATATAAGGTAAGCACACAATACAATTCAAATAAGCAAACAAGCAGCCGTTTATATAAACTCATCAAATTGAAAAATATTTCATAATTTCAGAACATTTGGTTTTTAGATAATCTTCTCACCTCATGTCCAAAATTCTGTGTTGAACTTTGTAGATTAACAATATAATTAAAAAAAAGTTTTTTTTTTTGAAAAATTGTGGTGGTTCATATGCACAAGTGTGAACAATGGGTACTCCGCCTCTGCAACCAATATATCATATTATCATAATTATGAAACATATGACGCCGGAATTTTCCTCGCCGGTAATATTTGCCGGAAATAATATTGGCGGTGGGATTACACGTGTCTCATTAGTTCGGGCTTGGCTCATGATACCATGATAAAAGTCGATGGCGTTCCCCTCTAAAACCAATTGGCAATAGAGGGTGTAGCCCAAGATATTATATATTGACACACCGATATCCGATATGAAATGTGCATCTTAACAATAATAGAGTATGATATATTAGTTGTCGGGGCGGACTCCCCTTTGTTCACACTTGTGCAGATGAACCACCACACGTTTTCGAAAAAAAAAAACTTTTTTTGAAGAGGTATTTGATGCATAAAGAATATCTCAGAGTGCAAAATATAGTGATAACTTCAATCTTCCTATTAACTCAATGAATGAAAGACTACACTTATACAGTTCTCTGGTTTCTATTGTCAGTATTTCTCTCTATTTTCTCTCTAATAAATTACTGCTTATTATTGTTTGAAGAAGAACTGGGTAAAACGTATTCATAGGCATGTCGGGTTCAAGTCATTGGGCTTGTTCCTTTTCATACTGATGTTATAAGTTTCTACAAACTAATAACCAAAATTAACCTGATTAGGTAACAGAAACAATTAGAGTAGTAAACTTTACCGTATCATTACCATTAATAAATAGTACCAAACAGACTGTTGTTTATTTTTCAGATAAACTAATATTTTGTGTAATTTGGTATATATATGTTATTTAAAATTTTAAATCTGCAGCAAAAATGTATCGTCTACCAACAGTTGATTCTGTTACTATGCCAACTAAATGTCTCATTATATGTGTAAACCAGATGAAGAGGATGCGATGCTGAAAAATTGCGTCATCAATATTTTCATGCATCAGGTTCATTAAGGGGGTTTGGGCATAATATCTTACAAATTAAGGGTCATGATGTAATTATTTATATAATTAAGGGTCACGCTACAATTATCTATATATTTGTGGGTCAATTTACAAATCACATATATATTTACTACTTTTATTTTGGATTGATAAATATGTGGTACTAACCATTGTTATTGTTATAGTATAATTTGGGTACAAGTTATGTTGATATTATTTTTTGTATCAATGATGAAGTTTCAAGTGGGTACAGTACCCACATGAAACCTTTAAATGGGTACATTAATGAACCTGATGCATGGAATTATTAATGCATCGAAACCGGACTCGATGTGATGGCTGTTTTATGGACAATCGTAATAGGTAGAAAAGCATACTCCACCTCAAGTGTGTAATTGCAGGATTTTTCTTCACATTGGTATGCAAACCATTGCAATGCTCCTTACACATATCACATACAAATATCCGAGTCTCGGACCAAGGTTCTCTTAGTAGAACTAATCTGCAATGACATATGGAGGGAACATGATATTAAGGTGTAGAAGGGGGAAACAGTGCACAACCTTTGCGAATGTAAAACTGACAAGCGGCACAACTATATAAAGGAGCAGATTAATGTTTACTGTGTCCATTACATTGAGTTGTCAGAACAATTTCACCATCCGAAGAAGGATTAGCTAAAATGATTTATTACCGTATCCATCTAATTTCTTCAATATTCCGTCTTAATAGTTCCACAATTCCCAATTCGTTGTCCGACTCGTCCCATAATGCAAGCATGGTATTTTTACGACCAATTTCTTGAACAACTTTATCATTGCAGGCGTTTGATAGTTCAACTTACATTAACAACTGAAATAATTGAGTAGTTGTTAACACAGAATTAATTTTCACACTACATTTTAATGACAAATAAGAATCTATTGATAATAACTTCTATATGAAGATTATGGCAATGAATATTGGGTCGAGAATGATGTGTTACCTGATGTCCTTATGTAGTTGAGAATTGAGATGAATGTAAAACTTACATTCAGAAAAATAGTAACACCAACCACTTTTGTTACATAATGATGTTGATGGTGGTCAACGGTCATGAGGATGTCGATATAGAAACATCTCAACATATTATTTGTGGCAAACATGCACTGCACTCTTGTTGATATGGAAACCTATTTAGAGTGCGTGATAGCTTCATGTTTGATTTGGATGATTATAAAGCTGAAGGAAACGGATAGGAAATGTCTCTATCTGATGTGAAGTTAATTGCTGAAATCGTCCTAGTAAGTGAGGGATTGGTGCAGTTTGATTCCCGAAATTGGCACTGTTATGGAAATGGTTCCTGGAGAGTGACTTACGGTACCAAACTTTTTTTGGTACCGGTAATACCAAGTGGTATTTTAGTCATTTTGCCATCACTTATTATTAATTATATTATTTTACATATTTTATGGATTATTTATGTGATAAATCTGTTATAAGGCCTATTGATTTAATTTGCCATGTTATCAATAACTACTAAATTATAGGCTAGATATAAGGAATTGATTGTACAGAATCTTTTATAATACATCCTTCACTAACAATGAACCCATTCTCTCTGGCGATTTATATAGATCTCAAAATAAGAAAACCCTCCAGCTTCTTCTTCTACTCTAGGCTATATCTTCAGCAAATAGCTCTTTCTCTCCAAACGTAACGACAAACGACAATATATTCAAAGGTGAGTCAATTTGTGGCAAATTCTTTTTAGGGTTTGAGGGTTTTTTGTTGGAATTATCGAATTCGAAATTTAATTGTTGTTTTCCAACCGTTAAAATGTAATTGCCAATTTTAAGGATGTTATTAGTTGCGAATTTTCAAGTTAATTGTATAAAAATGTAATCTTGGTTGGAACTTTTAAGTTGTAATTTTCAAATTTCGAATTTGCAAATAAATTGATGTTTGCCACAACACAAATTTTAGTTGCGAATTCATAATCTGTTATTAGGGGCAACTACTAGCAGAGTAAGACATTGATTATCCATTTGTGTTATATCTTGTTAAATTGTAGTTTATTATGACTTCGCTCTTGCTAGAAACTTAGAAGCCCGGGTTAAGCTAAATGATCTGATTTTAGTAAATTTTAATATGTTTATGTTGTTAATTGGTCTTGTTTCTATGGATTAAGACTGACCTCTATTATGCATGTGCTTCTCTAATGATGTAATTTCATATGGAAGAGATATCTGATAGTTGGTTTATTGACACCTACATAGAATACTGAAGGTGTTCAGCTAAGTGTTTTTTGGAGCTTTACTTACTAGTTCGACCATTTTTATTTGAATGCTTAAGTTTGTGTCACATCTAGGTCATTCAAAAAACACTGAGAAAATAATTAGTTATTAGTTTGTACATCTCAAAGGTCCAAGTTTTAATATCAGAGCTAAATTCTCTCTTTGTATGCAATTATTTCATGTTCATCCAATATCTAATGTGTTCTTTTTGAGTCAATTTTAGCAGGTACAACTTTGTGATCCGTATTGTTCTGTTGCTAGTAGTTGTTGGCAAATATAGATTAGGCATAGTATAATTATAACTTGAAAAATATAAATTTAAGGTTAGTATAAGAATAACTTGGCAAATATGAATTAGGCATAGAATATGTATAACTTGGCAAATACAAATTAGTAATAGTATAATTATAACTTGGCAAATATAAATGTAAGGATAGTATAAGAATAACTTGACAAATATAAATTAGGCATAGTATATGTATAACTTGACAATTATAAATTAGGCATAGTATAAGTATAACTTGGCAAATATAAATTTGTTACTTTGGGGAATATGTTATTGTGTTATATAGTGCTGGTAATTTATATTGAACATAGTGTAAGCATACCCTGGCAAATTTATATTTGGAAACCTAAACTTGTTCAATCTCGAATTTGGTGAATAAAGTTGAATTGGCGATTAACTTAACATGTTGTTTGCTGCTGCTAATACATATTTGTCGGGGCTTACACATGTTTAGATATTTGTAACCCAAATTTTTATAGATGACATAAACCGGTTGTGCATTCTTGACAGATGACAAAGAAAAACAGAAAGGATGTTGACCCGGTCATCGAATGGAAAGATTGTCGCTTCAGACACATGTGTAAGCCCCACTCTATTTACACTATGCTGAATTCGATGGGGGTAGATCAACCAGAGATAGTTGACCACAAGAAAGAAATGTTGAAGTGTCCGGGATTTGGTTCCTTATTGCAAATATGCAATTGGACCAAGATTCCTTTTCAATTTACAAAGTTTGTGGTACAAAACTTCGAACCAGAAGAATCTCAAGTAAGGCTGAGCAAGTATGAAATCTTACCGATAAATGTAAAAGACATAGAACGGGTATATTGTTTGCCGTGTGAGGGCATTAAATTCGACCTTAATAGTTGTCGCGAAAAGGACATCACAAACTTGAGGAAAGAGTTTGATTTGGGAGTCATCGGAATTGCTAACATTGAGCGTGTGTCTGTGAAGGATATGGAAGCTGTGATTTTACAAAGTAGAAGGCCGGAAACCTGGTGCAAAGCGATACTGATCTACATTCTCGGCTGCCTTCTATGCCCGGATAACTATGAAGGCATGTCGCTGAGGTACGCTGGAATTGTGGCAGACCTTAGCAAAGTTGCATCATACAATTGGTGTAATCATATACTTAACCATCTCAAGAAAGGAACTCGGCTAAGGACACCTAAGGCGGACCTCCATTTCTATATGGTTTGTTGTTTCAACTTTAATTGTTATAACCTAATATTACAATGTTGACTTACCTGTTTTATGTTTTATTTTATTGTACAGGTACATTACATTGAGAGAATGGGACCAGAAAGCCTTCTTAGTCATGATTTGTGCTCAAAACCAACACTAAAAGATTGGAATGCGAAAGAAATTATAAGAAAGATGGAGTCCATCAGAGAACACTGTGAATTTGCTAGGGGCATTAAAGTACGTTATTCTAATAGGCCAGACCGAGGTTGCGATCCACAGGAATTGCTGACATTTGATCCTGAGAACTCCCCCATTTTGAAGGTATGGCGACAAGTAACAAGCTTACGTAGCAAATTGTTTACAACGCTCAATTTGGACTGACTTCTCGATCCTGGATTTTTAATAAATATAGGTGCCTGGCTATAAAAAGTTTGTCGAAGATCAAATTAATCTTTTCAAGGGCGAATTACAGCAATTGGATGGCAGATTAGGAATTGGCATAGACCAAGATATCGACGACAAATATGCCAATGGCAATGATGCTGCTGACATCAGCGAGGCCGATCAGAATGATGGTCGAAGTTGTGTAGAAATTATTGAGGAGGGAGAAAATAAAAAGATCGACGAGCCTTTGGTGCTAAGAAGAAGCACAAGGAAGACAACGATTCGTGTAAGCGAACAACTAAACAAAAGGATTGAAGACAATATTGTTGAAGAAAGTGTAGTTAATAATATGGACACTATTGTGAAAGTAGCATGTCAGACACCATTGGAAAGGGGTACAACTACAAGATTTCGTACCAAGCTGATGGATATCAATCCACCGAGTTTAACTTGTAAGTATCATTACAATCCATCTTATCAACCATGGTTTATATTATGTGTACTTTTAGCCTGATTATTGCTAACCTGAATGGTTGTAGGTTATCACAAAGTCCCACAGCAGTGAAGCAAAACCTGGACAAAAAGTTTCAAACTCCCACACCAATGAAGCAAAACCTGGAGGAAAAGTTTGAACAAAAGCTAAGTAATTCAGAAAAGATAAAAGAGAGCTTATTCAGACTGCGTTGAAAACCTTGAACAGAATATAGTGTATTCTGAATAAGCTCTCCTTATCTTTTCTGAATTACTTAGCTCTTGTTCAAATTTTTCGTCCAGATTTTGCTTCACTGATGTGGGAGTTTGAAACTTTTTGTCCAGGCTTTGCTTCACTGCTGTGGGACTTTGTGATAACCTACAACCATTCAGGTTAGCAATAATTAGGCTAGAAGTACACATAATATAAACCATGGTTGATAAGATGGATTGTAATGATACTTACAAGTTAAAACTTGATGGACTGGTATCCATCAGATTGGTACGAAATCTTGTAGTTGTACCCCTTTCCAATGGTGTCTGACATGCTACTTTCACAATAGTGTCCATATTATTAACTACACTTTCTTCAACAATATTGTCTTCCATCCTTTTGTTTAGTTGTTCGCTTACACGAATCGTTGTCTTGCTTGTGCTTCTTCTTAGCACCAAAGGCTCGTCGATCTTTTTGTTTTCTCCCTCCTCAACAACTTCTACGCAACTTCGACCAGCATTCTGATCGGCCTCGCTGATGTCAGCAGCATCATTGCCATTGGCATATTTGTCGTTGATCTCTTGGTCTATGCCAATTCCTTATCTGCCATCCAATTGCTGTAATACGCCCTTGAAAAGATTAATTTGATCCTCGACAAACTTTTTTTACCCAGGCACCTACATTTATTAAAAATCCAGGATCGACAAGTCAGTTCAAATTGAGCTTTGTAAACAATTTGCTATGTAAGCTTGTTATTTGTCGTCATACCTTCAAAATGGGGCAGTTCTTAGGATCAAATGTCAGCAATTCCTATGGATCGCAACTTCGGTCTGGCCTATTAGAATAACATGAAATAATTGCATATAAAGAGAGAATTTAGCTCTGATCTTAAAGCTTAGACTTTTGAGATGTACAAACTAATAACTAATTATTTTCTCAGTGTTTTTTGAATGACCTAGATGTGACACAAACTTAAGCATTCAAATAAAAATGGTCGAACTAGTAAGTAAAGCTCCAAAAAACACTTAGCTGAACACCTTCAGTATTCTCTGTAGGTGTCAATAAACCAACTATCAGATATCTTTTCCACATGAAATTACATCATTAAAGAAGCACATGTATAATAGAGGTCAGTCTTAATCCATGGAAACAAGACCAATTTACAACATAAACATATTAAAATCTACTGAAATCAGATCATTTAGCTTAACCCGGGCTTCTAAGTTCCTAGCAAGAGCGAAGTCATAATAAACTACAATATAATAAGATATAACACAAATGGATAATCACTGTCTTACTCTGCTAGTAGTTGCCCTTAATAACAGATTATGAATTCGCAACTAAAATTTGTGTTGTGGCAAACATCAATTTATTTGCAAATTCCAAATTTGAAAATTACAACTTAAAAGTTTCAACCAAGATTACATTTTTATACAATTAACTTGAAAATTCGCAACTAATAACATCCTTAAAATTGGCAATTACATTTTAACAGTTGGAAAACAACAATTAAATTTTGAATTCGATCATTCCAACAAAAAAACCATCAAACCTTAAAAAGAATTTGCCACAAATTGACTCACCTTTGAATATATTGTCGGTTGTCGTTAGGTTTGGAGAGAAAGAGCTATTTATTGAAGATATAGCCTAGAGTAGAAGAAGAAGCTGGAGGGTTTTCTTATTTTGAGATCTATATAAATCGCCAGAGAGAATGGGTTCATTGTTAGTGAAGGATGTATTATAAAAGATTCTTTATAATCAATTCCTTATATCTAGCCTATAATTTAGTAGTTATTGATGGCATGGCAAATTAAATCAATAGGCCTTATAAAAGATTTATCACATAAATAATCCATAAAATATGTAAAACAATATAATTAATAATAAGTGATGGCAAAATGACTAAAATACCACTTGATATTACCGGTACCAAAAAAAGTTTGGTACCGTAAGTCACTATTTTTGTCCCTAATAATATGTTAGCATTGATTTCAGCATGAATAGTCAAGTTTTGGGGCAAAAATGAATCTTTTGAGAAGTTGGTTATCTTAATGAAATTTGGAGAGGCAAAATGACTAAAGTACCCTCAATATTTTGATACATCCTAGTAAAAATAGTTTCATTTGATAGCTATTTTAGATAAAAGTTTCGGTTTAGGCAAAAATATACGATTTTTTTATTTTGATTTTTGTTAGCCAAAACACTACGAAGATCGAGCTTTTTATTTCGAACATTTTTTGCAAAAAAGTGAAACTATTTTCTTAATCAACTATCAAAAATCAAACCTTTTTAAAACAACTATAAAAAATCAAACCATTTACTTTCATCACTTATTAACAACAACAAAAATCAAATCTTTTTTACTAGGGAAAATAATCGAAAATAAAATCAAAAACAATTTGAAAAAAATTGAAAAGAAAAAAAGTGTACCAAGGGGTGATTTAGTTATTTTGTTTCCCTCAGTTTCATTAACTTAACCAACTTCTCAAAAGTGTTATTTTTGCCCCAAAACTAAATCGTTAAAGTTAACGAATCAGGGACCAAAATACACCATTGTAGACACTTTGAGGGACCATTTCCGCAGCAAAGCCATTTTCAAAGACCAAACTACACCAAACCCTCATTTACTTGGACTATTCCATTAATTAACTCATGTTATGTGCATGGCCAAACCAAGTTACCTCTTACACACTAACTAGCTACTTTGTTTCTGTTCTACATGATAAAAGACTGAACGGAATGAAAACAAGAAATAAAGGGGAAAATTTAGTGTATAAATAGTTTAGTCGAACTACAACCTCCCTTTTATATGTTTTATAGCATTAATTTTTTTTTAAAATAATTACTCCCTCCATTTTTAAAAGATTGCTACATTTTGACTTTCATGGTCAATAAAACACAATCTAAAACGTAAATATTTCTTATTTTACATGTAAAAAAATTATAAGAAGTTGATATTTCAAAAATATATATTGAGACGAATCTAACAAGATCCCACGTGACTATATTTTATGTTACCATTTAATGAGAATTCTTGATCAAACTTTCTAAAGTTTGACCACAAAAATCAAAATGTATCAATCTTTATTTTAGGGACGAATGGATCGGAGTATTTGTTTAGATAAAATGGTACTTTTAAACGGATATGTTTTTTATAAAAATTTACATAATAAATTTATCAGAGATCGTAGAAATAGATAAAATAACAAAGAAGATATAATTTCATGAAATGTGAAAAATAAATATTCAAGCTAACTAATTGAGAAAGAAACTAGTGTTTACTAAGGCCAAGATACTTTATTTCTCCGTATTTATCATGAGGAGGCATGAAGGATAGAAGTAGATAATAGTAAAATTAAATAATCATTCAATATAAAATATATTCAGTAAGGTCTGGTATCACTAAGCTAAAAGCTTTCAAAGAAATTACACATATTTCAAGAAAGCAAAAACTCTTTTATTTTTTAAATTTTGATAAATACTAACGACACCTGAGTTTTAATATAATACTCCCTCTGTTCCTATTTACTTGATCACTTGGAAATTTTTTACTTTTTCAAAATACTTGATCGTTTGTATTCCCAATGCAACTTTAAGCTTATTTTCTTCTTTTTACCCTTCAATAAAGTAATAGTACTTCAACATATATTTTACTTTTTGAGGATATATTAGTAAACTCACCTCATTCCTTAATAAAGTGCTTTTTCTTCAAATGATCAAGTAAATAGGAACGGAGGAAGTAATGAATTGAATGACATATAATGAGAGAAATAAAGCAACGAAATAAATAAATAAAAAAGTATACAAATCATAACCTTTAAATAAAGTTGCATAGACCATGCTGGAAATAGTAATAAGTCCTCTTTCATGCCCCTACCCACCCCTACCTAGCCTTCGTATACCTGAAGAGTCGCCGTTCATGATATAATTTGAAGGAGATAAAATACTTAATTAATTATATGACCAAGTCATTCGTGATTCGACTTATTTTCTTGATTTTCACTTTCAACGCACAATTGGATTTCAACTATTTGACTTCAGATATTTTTTATATTCAAGAATATATTCAACTTGGTCGTATATAATTGGTGTCTGAAGATTACATTAATGACTGCAAACAGTTACTTTCTTAATGACGATGATGAAGTTGCATTGAGCGACTAGTATCAAGTGGAGTTTGAACTTCTTTTGCACCGTTCATGGGGTACGTAGTAATAACGGGTTTGGTGTACTTTGGTCTCCAAAAGTGACACCGTTACAGAATAGTTCCTGAAAGTTAGCTCCGTTAGATTTTTTTTTTTTTTTTTGATAATTAGCGATGAATTGTGACTACAATGATATTACAAACATGAATACAGAAATTGCTAACTAATTGAAAGTTAGAGTATAATTTGAGACAAATATGTCTCCAACAAAGTTCGAACCCATGACCTCTTACATGAAAGGTTGGGCCGGATGCCACTAGGCTATTGAGCCATCGGCAAGTTAGCTCCGTTAGATTTAAGGGTGAATAGCAATTTTTGAGGTAAAAACAATTTTTTTTATAACTTAGTGACCTTAATCTATTTGTGCCTACCTAATTTATTCCTAATTGACAAAGATTCTTGTTGCTTTGTTAAATTCTTCGTTTCTTTTGAATTTTTTCGATTTTTTTTAATTCTTTCAGAATTTTTTCGATTTTTTCCATAGTAAAAAGGGTTTAATTTTGGTACTTGTTTTAGCTGACACTTTCAGTTTTGGCAAATAATTTGGTTTTCTTAGTTTTTTGGCAAAACTGTTTGGTTTTCGTACTTTTTTTCACAAGAGGTTCGATTTTGATAATTGGTTTGCCAAAAATGTTCGATTTTGGTAGTTGTTTCACAAAAATGTTCCAATTTTGGTAATTGTTTCGAAAAAAGTCAAGAATCGAACATTTTTTTTAAAACAACTATCAAAACCGAACCTTTTTAACAAACAACTATCAAAATTGAATCATTTTGCAAAAAAAAACTACGAAAACCAAAATTTTTGCCACAAAAAAACTTTAAGCTAAAAAAAACTACCAAAATCGAACCCTTTTTACTAGGTAGAATTGAAAATCGCAAAGAAATTAAAAAAAAATTACAAAAAAAAAAAAATCAAAGTGAAATCGAATAAAAAATCGAAAAGAAATCGAAAATGGTTAAACTAGATTGACCAAGATTCTTGTGACCTTAATCTATTTCGTGCCTACCTAATTTATTTTCAATTGACCAAGATTCTTGTTGCTCCGTTAAATTCTTCGTTTATTTTAATTTTTTTCGATTTCTTTTTTAGTTTCTTTCCGATTTTTTTTCGTTTTCTTTTCCAATTTTTTTCTATTTCTTTTTTATTTTTTCCTAGTAAAAAGGGTTCAATTTTGGTACTTGTTTTAGCTAAAACTTTTGGTTTTGGCAAAACGGTTCGGTTTCGTACTTTTTTTGACAAAAGGTTCGATTTTGATCATTGGTTTGCCAAAAATGTTTGATTTTGGTAGTTGTTTCGCAAAAATGTTCTGCTTTTGGTAATTGTTTCGAAAAAAAGTCAAGAATTGAATTTTTTTTTAAAACAACGATCAAAACCGAACCTTTTTGACAAACAACTATCAAAATTGAACCATTTTACAAAAAAAAAACTGCGAAAACCAAAATTTTGCCAAAAAGAACTCTTTGCTAAAACAACTACCAAAATCGAACTCTATTACTAGGTAGAAAAAAAAATCGAAAAGAAATCGAATAAAAAAACAAAAAGAAACCGAATAAAAAGGCGAAAGAAATAGAAAAAAATCGAAAAGTAACCAAATATGATTAAACTAGACGGATTTCTTAATTTTAATGTATTTAATTATTACTTTTACCTTTAACTTTTTGTTATTTATATTTTAGGCCCTAAATAGGGCTATTAAGTTATAACGGAGCTAACGGAATGGGGACCAAATTACACCAATATACACACTTTCTGGGATCACTTCCCCAACGGTACCACTTTGGGAGACCAAAGTACACCCAACCGGCCAACCCCCACTTACTTGAACCATTCCAAGTAACTCTAATTTAGTTTTTCTTTATGTTTTTGTGCCTAGTAAATAAATATCTAACAAAAATTATGATATAAGCTTTACATCATTATTATCTTTTGTGTCGTTTGCATCTATACTATTCTTTCCTCTTTGCATCTATATTGATATTTATCATATCTTCTCCATTTAGGAATCTGTTTTTCTCACTAGGTGAACCTTCTTTGAACTTTTGATATTTATCATTGGTCAATAGCTTGTCCTGTTGAAAAATCGATGTACTTTTAATTAATTCTCAAAATTATTACTCCTATGTTATATACTCTAACATTATTGTATTTATCAAATCTCCGTTCATGCATAAAAGGCATTGGAATAATAATACAATGCTATCATAAT
The DNA here is from genome assembly GCA_003412495.2 of Echium plantagineum. Lineage (NCBI taxonomy): Eukaryota > Viridiplantae > Streptophyta > Magnoliopsida > Boraginales > Boraginaceae > Echium > Echium plantagineum. The sequence goes on along the minus strand of CM016567.1, from coordinate 22,040,417 downwards.
CTCATATATACTCTATGTTGGAGCCCGAAATCCCTCTTGAGCCTCGTTCGTATGCTTCTCAGCTCAGCCTGTCGGGTGGGCCGAGCCTTAATAAGAGGTACGACCTTCCTCGGTGATAGATAGAAGACAGTGGTGATTTAAAAGTTTTAAAGTGCATGTTTGAAATATATATAATTTTCAAAGTCACTGATCAAAACACCTAAATATATTTAAAATATAAATTTAAATGCTAATTTTTACATTAATTTTTTTTTAAATATACATAATTTTTTCAAAAAAAGTGCTTGTTCGACTGAACGGACTCGAACCATAACAAGTCCGCCACTGAGTGTCCTCATCCTAGACGCTTAAGGTACAACTGTTCTCTCTCATATTCTCTATATATAGTGAGCATATGTATTTTGTTTAGGTACTTGTTACCGATTGTGCTCTAACATACTATTTCTCTAACACCTCGAGCGTACCTTTACTTACTTAAGGATTATAATGTTTGTGATTGTACCCTGATCACACTTTCAGGCAGGGATGGATGCATATAGGAGCAAGAGGTAGCAAGTGCTCCTCTGGATTTTGGCCTATAAATTACTATGTTACCCTAATCTAAAATTATTATTTTACCCTTTATATGAGAATTACTGTTATATTTTTAATAATCTAAAACATTACTGTATAAGTATAAATTAGTTTGAATTATAGTATAATATAGTAATATTGACATATGTGCCGTCTGTATATTATTAAGCCGTCTTAAAATAACTATTCTGTAATGAATTTCCGAGCTCAATCTCTTAGGTCCATTAGGCATAAAATTCGAGGAATGCCATTCTGTAATGAATTTATTATTTCGCTTAAAATATTTAATTTTGCTTTTTAATGTTCCATTATAAGTATATGATAAGTTCTTAGTTTTAATTGATATACATAATTTAACTAAATAGTCGTGTTAATACGCAATAATATGATAAGTGTATACGTATCATTTTTGCAAAGAGGTCACATATTGTACTTGTTCGTCCAAATGCTCCAAACGTTGTTGTTCCAAATTGATAGAAATTAAATTAGGAAGCAGACTTATTTTATTATTGTGAGATATTAATAACAAGATCCCACTTGACTTTCTTTATCCAAGAAATTGGTGAATTATTTTATACTCCTATTATGGTAAACCTTTGGAGTCCACTTAGGACGCCAGTTCTTGGCTCAATCCAAATAACTTCATAAGTTTTATTAAACTTGACTATTAGTATTGTGATGGAAAAAGTAACGAAATATTGATTCTTACACTATAACTAGATACACGAAAAAACATACAGCAGATTATTAGTGTTGAAGATTATTAGTGTTGAAATTATACTTATATACTCCCTCCATCCCTAAATGATGGAGACATTTTGACTTTTTGAGTCAAATTTCGAATATTTTAACCGTAAATTCTTATTAACCAATAACAAATAATATAGTCATATTGGATCTTGTTAGATTCGTCTCGATATATATTTTTAAAATATCATGTTCTTGTAATTTTTACACATGTAAAATTAAAAATATTTACGTTTTAAGTCGTGTCTCGAAGACCGTGAAAAAGCAAATTGACTCTATCAAAAAGGGATGGAGGGAGTAGTAGTTTTATGTACATACCGTTTAACTTGTACGATTCATTTATCAAATTAAATTTATAATATATCATTTGTGAATAATTATTAAATACTCCGTATTACACTTTTATGCCATATTGATTTTTTCATCTTAATTATTAGACTTAAATTTATAGAGCAAAGAATATAAAATCTTCGGAAAGTCATTTGGAAAAAAGTAGAAATATCAATAGTTTTCATGGTACTAGTGGGTAGAGTTATTGTATAAGATATTCATAAACCAAAAACAAAGTAAAATAAAATGGTTCTTCTATATATATAAGAACAATATGGGGATTCAAACAAAAATTTTAATTCCCCCTTCCTTAATTATACACTATTAGTCGAATAATAGTTGTTTGTACACAGTTTAAGCTGTGTAAATTTATTCTTCTTACACAATATTTTTTTATATAATGAGAAAATGTATCAACCTGTTTGATATCATAAAATTGATAAAGTAGAAAAAATCTAAAATGAAAAATAAAACATGTTTTATTCTTTTTTTTAACTCTTAACAAGTCATAAATAATTCTCAGTTGAAATATTCTAGTAGGTCTCTTAACAAAGTTGAAATATTCTAGTTGAGTGGTGTAGGGGAGGGGGAGGGGGGGTGGGGGGTGCGTAAGGTGTAATATCAAGAATTCGGTCATCGTCAACTTATGCGGCACAAGAACAACATCTACTATTATAGCCAAAGCTACTTAGCATTTAGAAGTGCCCCACTTTATTAATTCAAACTAGTCATTTTCTTTCTTATATGACCAGGGATCGAATTTTATTTAAAGCCAAAAAAAGAAAATTCATGAAAACGATAAAATATATATTTGATTCTCAAAATGATATTATAAAAGATATGATACCTTTTGGAGTACGTTATTTCTTGTCAAAATAATCACATGTCATTTTACTCATTTATAATATAAATGTTTGTCGTTTAATGAGAATTTCTGATTAAATTTACAAAATTTGACCACAAAAATCAAAATATATCAATCAATTAGAGACGGAGAATATATATTTACCAAAAACTGAAAAATAACACCAAACGGTAGGAATTTGTTTAACCACATATTGTGGCACACCCATTAACAAACAAAAATTAGACGAATAAAAAAAGTAATCTTGATTTGTCAACTTCCAATTGGGTGAATCTTTGTGGTGGGGCTAAGAAATGCAAGAACCCCACCTTTCTAGTTGCAAAAATGGATGGCTTACTCAACCACAATTGGGGCTATAAGTTGACTCATCACCTTATTTTATATTTTCGTACCCCATTAATATTTCACAATTGATTAAGTAAAAATTATTAGGTTTAAATAAATACGTGTATCACAATTCACAAGTGGAAGCAACACGACTTTGGAGTATGCTTAGCTTATTAGCTAATTTAATTAAGCTTCACCATCATCTTTAATTTGTTTGTTCGTTTCTAATTTAACACGTTTGCTTGATCGTGAGTCGTGACATACACTCGATTGGCATTAGAGGTTCATTATCTTCACTTATTTAAAAATGGTAATTTACTACTGTATATTTTACTAATGCTATAACTGAACACATAAATAAGTTGTAATTTCATGTTATGTATATATATGTAAATCATAAATCTCATATTTACCTTACTTCTAATTGCCTGATGTTAACATTACTAGTATATATACTATATATATATATATTGTGGGAAGTCCAAAATTATTTGATGTAAATAACTTAAAAGGTCATCTAGTCAATTCATGTGGCAATATGTATGTGCCAATTGCCTGATTTTGATAAACAATTTTTTTTGTAAATTAGCAATGAATTATGACTATAAAAGTATTATAAATAATGAATACAGAAATTCTTAATTAGAAAGTTAGAGTATAATAAGAGACAAATTTGTCACCAACGAGGTTCAAACTCATGACTTCTTACATGAAAGGTTGAGTCGGATGCCACTAGACTATTGAGCTATCGGTTATTTTGATAAACAATTAAAAATTAATCACTCATAATATGTACTATAAAGTACTCTCTCCCTCTCTAAATGATTGTCACATTTTGACTTCTCGTGGTCAATAAAAATACAATTTAAAACATAAATATCTCTTACTCAACATCAGAAAAAATATAAAAAGTTGATATTTCAAAAATATATATTGAGACGAATCTAACAAGATCCCACATGACTATATTATTCATTATCGTTTAATGAGAATTCTTGATCAAACTTTTAAAAGTTTGACCACCAAAAGTCAAAATGTACCATTCTTTTAGGAACAGAATGAGTAATAGTTTATATTGAAGAGTAGTTTTTTAAATAAATATGTTTAGATATACAATTTAATGCTATTATATTATAATATTATATTTAATCGTATATAGTTATACTATTTCGCTTATATAAAAGTTTGCAATGTTTGAGTTAATCGAATAGCCTAGTGGAAAAGGTTCTTGCTAGTGACCAAAATGTGCTGGTTCAAAACTCACCTTATCGCTAATATACAAAAAAAAAAAAAAAAAAAAAAAAGCCAAACAAAAGTTTGGTAGAAATAAAGTAGAAATAAATTTGGGAATATGAAATAAAGTAAAATGGACATTGAACGTCCACACCCTAAAAAATGAACACATCATTTTCACATATTCCAACCCAAGCTAGAGGCATGACATGATGACACTAGCACAGTAGCACCCCACCCCCAGTACCCCCACCCCCACCCCATACCCACACCCCCATTCTCTCTTTATATATAAGATGAAGAAAGGCCTTCTCTTTATTGTACCAAAAAGAATGTCTCGTTTTGCACCTCCAACCACTACTTCTTGCCCCAACATGGCCTTATCAAAAAGGCTTTCAGTTAGCATACTTGAGCCTATATTAGCTTTTTGGTTCTATTTCAGACAAAGGGCTACCTCCAAATCCTCTAAAAGGTTAACCAATCCTTCACCTAAACCATCCCCTCTAGCTAAACCTAGGAAAGTCTTAGCCAACTTAATAAGCAACAAGACTTTTAATTTGAGACACAAGAAAAAGTCAACTTCTGATGATGATGATGACGAGTATGACTTTGGAGATGGTGGATTATGGCAAAGGTCGATCTTGATGGGGGACAAATGTCAACCGTTGAGTTTCTCCGGCGTCATTTATTATGATAACGACGGAAGGCAGTTGTCGGAGGTGCCCATGAGGTCTCCGGCGAGGGCGAGCCCTCTACCAAATTATCTTTTGATGAATAAATAAGTAGGTGATGATAATAGTAAAAATTATCATACGTTTGTATTTTAATTTGCTTATTAATATTAGGTGGTCACCTCGTCAAAGGTGATGAGTGGTGTTACTTTTTAAGTACTCAATAAAAATCTTCCAACTTACAAATTTCTGGCTTGCTTGTTATTTTTAGTTTTCATTTATGCTTTTTCTGGCTAAAAGTGTATATATATATATATATATATATATATATATATATATATATATATATATATATCTTTATTGCATATGATTTTGCTTGAAATTTTGTTAGTTGATTCGGTTAGTTTATTTAAATTGTACTACGTACCGAATTAAAAAAATGCTAACTCTATAGTTCGTCCTCATCAAAGTTTGAGATAATACATTTTTATTAAATGTATTGATTTCCCAACATAAAATTTGTGACTTTCAAAGCGTAATTAATGATAATTCTAAAATTTTAAATATCATTTGAACAAGCTTCAGAGTTTACAATTCAAAATATTGATTTTGAGTTCATAACTTTATGTTGACTTTCACAAAATAAGAATAGAATTGTAATATTTTTTATAGCTTTAATAAAATAAATTATTGCGTTTTAAAAAGTAAAGGGTATTTGGCAAAATTAAACTTAGATAGTTGTTTAACAACGGATGTAATAATAAAATATTTATTGGATTCGTTTTTTTTTTTCATATTGCGGCTATGACTAGGTCAAGTAGTGAAGGGTGATGATGATGTTTTCGATTATTCAATTTGGAAGCACTTGGTTCAATCCAATGTATATTATTCCATAAGTTGATAGGGGGAATTTGTTGTCGTCCCCACTTGCTCAAAAAGATGATTTATCCGTACATATTCTATGCCAATCTTGAGGCATGGAAAATACTCAACTCAAATAGGTCGGCATAGTTCACGATGTGTAAAGTGGATCGGTATTAAGCCACCATCATTTAAGAGCACGTTAAGGGTAGGGACTAATTATTTGAAATCGATATAAATTTAAAATTAAAAATTGTTATAGAAGAAATGAGTATTATTCTATTTTTGTCCCTATGAGATGATCACAAAATCGTTCAGAATCAATTGTTATAAATTAAATATTATATATTTCTATAACAGATATATAAAAGTAATTGTTTGGATAAACATATTAATAAGTTTGATGCTGCCTAATCTGTTAAAGGAAAAATATATGGGTGATTATAGATGGAATAGAATACTTTTTAGGTCATCATTTTTTTAGATATTATCTTTAGTAAATATGTTGATGTAGCCAATCTATTTATTGGGCTACATCCGTACAAAGTCCATCTATTCATATTGATCCAACAAGACTCGCCCATTATGTCAATTGCCTGAGCTACAAAATATGCTTGGGCGTAGCCTCCAGGCTCCACGCACCATTGATTCGCCCCATGTCATCTGATCCATCAGACAATGATTGGACTCAGGCTCGCTTAAGATGTCCAAACATCGGTGCTGGGCTCTTTTCATGTCGTAGCTGTTTAGGATGTTACATGTATCATAATCTCCTTCATTCGTGTACTATCTATTCTTTCTCTTTTTATCTATATAATGGGAAGAGATAACTTCATTTGAGGTAATTAATTACTTATTGATTTGATATATTATTCTCTAACACTTGTCTGAATCCTTACTGACTCAAGCATCGAAGTGTTTGTGGCTAGTACCCAACCACGCTTTCAGCTATAGCCGAACCTTTGCTGGAACGCACAACTGGCTCCTAAGGCGCACCATCTCCACTCGATGGTATCAGGCTCCATCTAGCTCAGAATTATCAGTTGGACTCACGCCTCTTTTAGAAAGCCCTGCAGGCCGAGACCCCAAAAGAGCGGAGAATATCATATGTGTTTTGATTGTAGTTTGAACGCGTCTTACATAGGATCGGTAATATGTTAAGAATATTTTGATCAACGGATAAGAGCACACGATAATATGTTAAAAATGGCTTGCGTCGACGCATGTTAGTATGTTTGTTAAATTGGCATAAAAGTTTGTGCCTCTAGAAGGTGGTGCCTTCGAAAAAGGCTTCACCACTATATATGCCAAGTATAATTTACTTAACATGTAAGAATCGTCAAGTTAGTGGAGTAAGTGAGCTTGTGACAGTAAAGTCATGAGTGTGATTCTTCTTTCTATTATAGTATTATCCAGGAACACTATGACAATTGCAATACTAGATTGAGTTTGTACCTTTTCTTGGAATAGAAATACGAAGTCTTCTAACAACTAATGTGTAAGCATGCAATTATCAAAGACAAAGGATCAATCATCTTCTAGAGACCACACACTAACATGCACACGACAGAATCAATTAACGATAAAAGCTAACCAAATATGAAAAGTAGTTAATGAAGATCAATCTATGAATGTATCCTTATTAATCACAAATGGTTATATCAAAGAAACAAGCATTAAGGTTGAACGATAGCTTTAGGTAACTCAACGTTACCGATGGAAGATTTGCATATTAAGAAATGAGTGCAAGCAGATTTCGTGGGAATATGAAGGCCGCTAGCCATTGGAAGATACTATAATATAAATAAGTATTCATTAATTCTTAAGTGAAGACGAGTTGTTTGTTTGTAATCTTTTACTCATGTAAGACCTGCCCTTAATTGTTACATAAATCAAATACTCAATATATAAGTATTCACTTCCTTTTCATTTTTAATAAAAAATTTGACTACTCTAGTTGCTCTTTTTAATTCTTCAGTAATATGTGTTATTGTGTATGTATTTAGTCTTTGTTATTTTAGTTAGATATCTATATATTTATTTTTTAAGATAATTTTACCGTTCCTAAGAATATTGAGAAAGTCCCGTTAAATCAAAGCCTTGTCAAATAGAACTCCTACAATTTTGCCACCTAATAATCATTCCACAACCTCCTCAACTCCCTCCTAATAAATCTCACTCTCGTTTCAAAACAAAGGCCAACTTATACTATATATATCAACACCAACCAATGTTTCTTCATAGTTGAGTTTCCAAAGACTTAATATTTGATTATATATCTCCATTAAAGAGCTCCCTCTTCAAACTCCAAAACACTTGTTTCTTGCTTCATGGGGTGTCTAATAACTCTTTTCATGTTAATAGTAGCATTTCAACTTGTGCTTGTTTGTGCTATAGAATTCAATGTAGGAGGCAAAAAGGGATGGGTTGTTCCTCAATCCAAAGATGAAGACCATTATAATGATTGGGCTTCCAAGAATAGGTTCAAGGTGGATGACTCTTTGAGTAAGTTTTTCTTTTCTTTAACCTACTTCTATTTTACGAACTACCTCAATTCGCATTTCGGTGATGAAAATAGGACAAAAACCGCTCAACACTTATGTGATGAAAATAAGATAAAAACCGTCCAAACTGAACCATGTGCACCATAAAAGTTATTATGATATGAAAGTCTTGCTTGAATAATTAATTCCAATTTCCAATGGTGATATTTGATTCATGATATAAGCTATTTTGGGATTTAATTAAGCACAAGTTTATCACCTTTTTATTTGCATGAAATACTTCCTCGACCGTTCAAATAAAAAACATATCAATTTGTATGAACCAACACCTTAAGTTTTAATTTCATGGTGGTATGTTATCCCATTAATTTTGTTTTTGATGACTTCATGTATATGTACATCGAATATCATTTTAAATCCTGATTCCGTCACTGCATTCATCGAACTCTCTAGATTTCGAGTTCAAGGACGACTCGGTTTTGGTGGTGACAGAGGCAGAGTACAAGAAATGTAGATCAGCAAAACCAATGTTTTTCTCCAACAGTGGGAACACTGAGTTTAAGCTAGACAGACCAGGTCTGTTCTACTTCATAAGTGGAGTATCAGGACATTGCTCAAAAGGTCTCAAAATGGTTGTCAAAGTTCTGGACATTCAAAGCCCTCCTCCTCAATCATCAAATCAGACCACAGACACTAAAACTCACAGTGGAACAATTCAACTCAACATTGCTTTCTTACCAATTGTTGTCCCCATTGTTAGTGGCTTTTTCTTCATGTAGTTTAATTTTCAAGAAGAATTGGCTTATTAATTGTCCTTTTTGTTGGGTTCTTAGGCTTCAAGATTGATGCTAGTCCAGTTGTAATAATTTAAACTCTCTTTATGATGTCTTTGATGGTATTAGACATTTAATTGATTGTATTGTTAGATTACTTTGCCAATTGCTTCATTTTTTAAATATGGCCCGGTAAGTATAATTTGTTGTGGTAATTGATAAGTATCAACAAGTATGTGTCAAGTCACAAGTGTATTTATTACCGTTATTATCCTCATGCCGTAACTCAATTTGATAAATATTACTAATGGAGACATGTGTTCTAAAAGTTGACCTTAATAACAAACTTGTTTACTCTGTGAAATTTCTTCCTTCCCGACCTCATTCGAGCATAAAAACCGAAATTTTACTTTTAAAAAAAAAAGCAATCACGATTGACATATAACATCGGGACATGGTGTTTTGCGTTGAAATAAAGAGCAAATAATAATTAACCAGTACTACTCGTAAACAAGTAACATCGGGACATGGTGTTTTGCGTTGAAATAAAAAGAAGATATAAATGTCAGTTTAATAGTTAATAATTTTAAAATATTATTTTTTAAGTTATTAAATATATGGTTTCACCTAGAAAAGGGTAAGGGTATCCAAAAAGTAATTATAATAGTTTCAACTACATACTACTCTAGTCGATTTAAGCATTTAATAAAAGGGCAGAATTCTTCCGGTAAAATAAATTCCGAATAAGATAAATTTTCCACAAAATTGGGATGGAGCAAACTCCATAGTACACTGTGATCTCAACCGTCTACCAACTCCGCCTCCGCCTCCACCTCCACCTCCACCTCCACCTCTCTGCCGACCCTCCTCCTCCGTTAATCTGTATCTGTAGGTATGCTGAAAGGTTCAGTCTTTATAAAAAATCTACTCATACGATTGTCTCCCTTCCATATTTCCATCGGCGGCGCCACCTAATCAACTCCTATCATTGTCTTCCATCTTTCCGGCGGATTGCTTCATCTTCCTTAAGTAAGTCAACCCACCCCCTCCCGTTTTAATTTGCTCCATTTCAGCATAATATAATTTTTTATTTTAGGAGTAAAATAGTACCTATCCCAACAAGATTGTTTTGATCCCGAAAAATTGCAGATTGCAGTATACTTTGGACCTATTCGGTTGCTTCCTAACATAATGCATTATTATTTCATTTTTCAATTTCAGTTTTGTTTGTTGAGAACTCAAATTGGTAGATTATGAGTTTTGTTTATAGTTTTACGATTTCAATTATTAGGGTTATCTATTACAATTGATTAATTGGCATTGTTAGAATGTGATTTTGGGTGTCATTATTATTTTATATTTGAATTTGAGTTTTGTTTGTTGAGAATTATTGGTGAATAACAATAATATCATTTCAAATTGTAAAATGCAATCTAGATTGGTATCTGGTTGTAAGTTGTAACCATGACTCAAGTGGGTAAGAGGGAAATGTTCTTATCATATAAGCAAACCTCTTAAAGCCTTTGAAACATAGAACATATGTTCTTAATTTCTTATCGTGAACAAAGATACGCTACTGCATGTATATTATAATCCTTGCTGCTAAATTGGCTAGCTGAACTTGTAAGTTGAAAAAATTTGACACCGTTCATTTTGGCATGTAGAATTAGATGATCATGTGTTATCGGATTTATGATTTATTAAATGATGTTGTATAGTAGTTGGTGTATTTAAAATCTCGAATTTAGTCAATAAGAGGTAGTTGGAGAAAGGGAGATCCAGGGTGCAATGTAATTATTTACATAAATGGAATCTTGATTAGCGATTGTAAGAAATGATGTGTAAGATGACCTGCAGGGATCATTTAAAGTGTCCATACCAGCTATCTTCTTTATTTAAGTGATGGTTACTCTATCTTGTCATTTGTATGGTCATGTTAGCTTCCTGGTATAGTGGTGCTAATTCTCAAGCGCCCTTATGTGCAATCGTTTATTGATTTGCTTGCTGTGATATAATAGCGACAATGATTTATGGGCATAACCAATAAAGACGGCATACCATTATTAAAAATGTTTTCTTCATTTATGTGAAGTTTGAGCAGCCCTATACAGAAGAACAGCTCATGGCTAAATTTAAGGAGGCATTCTTGTTTAACTTGGAGTTGGAGTACATCATAGTTCTCCCAAATTTTATGCCAGGCACTTGACTTTTTCAGTGTCGAGCTTTGACCTTTACTTTCTTAGACTTCATACTCATGAGTATAACTTTATAAATCTTTAATTTATTTTATTGTAAATGATTTTTCAAAAGTCAATATACTGATGCGGCTTAATTACGCCTCGAAAACAAATATGTCTCGTGTTCCATAATTGTACCAACCTTATTTTATTTCGTCAGGTGATTTATTACTAGATGAAATTCTGCCTTTCTTTTGTTCAAAGTTGGTTTTCGATATCAGATTTGTTGTTAGCATTCATATCTACATGCACCTGAATAACTGAGTTTGATTCCGAGTTCTGGCGATCTTCTCTATTGGCTATGTAATGGCAACGTTTTGTAGACTTTGATTATGACAATCTTCTCTATTGGCAGGGGTAACTGACTTGTGATATGATGGATAACGAAAACTTGAGCCCACGTTCCTCTGCTACACCAAAGAAGTGGAGAAAAATTGCTTATGGTGGGATGCAGCCTGGGTATGACGACAATCACACTGGTGATTCTTTTTTAGAAGATATGATTATGAATGCCAATGTTGTTAAAAGGAACCTGCTAAAGGCGATGCTTGATTCAGTTTCGATTTCCCAATATCTTTGCATTGTTGCACTTGTGATCGTAGTTTGGACATGCACCCTTAGCGCTACCTTGAATGAACGTTCACTCATGATTCTTGATGTTAGCCTTCTAGGATCAGGTTTCTTCATTCTTTTAGTAACTGTAGAAATGATGTCGTTTACCCTACTCCTCAAATATGTCTTGAAAATGGCCTTCTTCATAACTGGTTTATATATTTTATCTCCCATCTACCATACACTCACTCGTTCCATCAGCTCGGACTCCATATGGTCACTGACAGCATCACTTATTATACTCCACTTGTTTCTTCATAATTACTCTGGTTCCACTGTGAGAGCTCCTGGTGCTTTAGAGAATCCATCTTTAATGAGCAATGTCTCTCTAAATGCTTCCATTGTGGCGTCTCTACTGATAGCTTCTCGTCTCCCATCAAGGTTCCATGTCTTCGCTGTTGTCCTTTTCTCCTTGCAAGTTTTTCTGTTTGCTCCATTGGTCACTTACTGTATCAAGAGATACTCTTTTCGATTGCACCTGTGCTTTTCATTTAGCTTGATGGTGTTGACTCTAGCGCTTGTTCATACGTTGCATAGGTTAATCTTTGTGCTACTGCTGGCTGTATTCGTTTTTGTTAATGTCATTTGTCCTTATTGGTTGATAAGAATCCAAGAATACAAGTTTGAGATTAATGGTCCCTGGGATGAGGCTAAACTCTGTTTCGACATCAGAGATTAATGTACTAGCTATGCTATTAGTTACCATCTATGTAAGTTGTACCACTCTTCTACAACTTCAAATCGGAGAAGCTATTCCTCTTTTTGTTGTTCAGTCATCCTTATTTGCAAGCTTTTCAAGTCATGTCTCGCATAAATCAGTACTCAGTTTATATTTCTTTGAAAGTGTAAGATCAACATCAATATGCATCGGAAGCTGAACTGTTATACGCACACCAAAACAGTAACACTTTTTGGTGTGAAATTATGTTTATGCCCCCCCTCCTATTTAGAAATGTAGTAATTGAGGAAGTTCATTCAAGGGGCAAAATAGTAATTGCACACCCTAAAACACTATTCTGGTGTGTGTATAGTGGAAACTGGTTTAGCGTCCGCAATCAGCTTGTTCCATTTTCCTTGCTAACAAGGTTGTTAATTGACCAGATATTTTTCTTTTCTTTTTTGTAAGTTAGTGATGAATAAGGATTATAACGGTATTACAAATAATGAATACATAAATTTCTAATTAGAGAGTTAGAGTATAATATGAAAGGTTTGAACTCATGACCTCTTGCATGAAAGGTTGAGTCAAATGTCACTGCGCTATTGAGCCATCGGTAATTGACCTGGACATTTTTTTTTTGTAAATTAGCGATCGATGAGTATCGAACCCAGGACCTTCTGGTTACTGACAAGAATCTTTTTCCACTAAGCTATTCGATTAACTCAATTGACCAGGACACTTAAACACGTAATAGGACTTTTATCTAGAATCATGTTTTTCAGCATTGGTCATAATTATACGATATACATTAAATAATTATTCAACTATAATTGACATAATATATCACCTTCCAGTCTTCCACTCCTGTTGTAATGAAGTCAATCTCTAATAAGTCTGTAGGTGAAATAAAACATCAAATACACTATGGTATTTACCCCTTGTTTGGTCCAAGGTTGTTAAATAGAGTTTAATGTAAAACAATTTGTAAATATTTCCCATATATTTAAATATTTCTTTAATTATTTCTCTTCAATGGACACGTTACAAAATAAAATGTGTAATGATCTTGCATCAGTGTAAGGTAAATAAGGAACCACATTTAACAAACCAATAATATATATAATCACTTATAGGTGAAACCTCTTACCTCCTTTCAATACATTTTATTACGCCTGTTGTTTTATATAATTATATGGTATACATCAAAAAATTATATAATAGTAGTAATTACCTCCTTTCAATAGTTTTTATTACGCCTCTTATTGTGATACAATTATAATTATATGATATACATTAAATAATTGAATAATAGTAATTCATTTATGTATATAATAGTAAAGTATTATAGAGGATCATATCCTGACCATTTATAACACAATAAATTTAACAAATTTTTGAGATTTTCTTCATAAAAAATATTTATATGTGGACGTTATTGACTTGTAACTGACTTTTTAATCCATACCCCATTTTGACCGTTACTATACTCTCATTACTTCTAAGCTTTTAAAAAGGAAACAAAAAACTGGAATTTACAATCCTTCATTACAATATGAATGATTTTTTTGTTGAGAATTGTTCGTTTTAGAAGTTGATTTGACAAATCAAAAATAAGATATGTATTATGATTTTAGCAAAGTGTAATAAAGAGTGTCATTCAAATTATTACAACATATTTTTGTATATTTACAATCATTGATGTTCGTGTAACTAATAATTCAAATCTCTCCTCCGCATAAAAATTTCTCATAATTTGAGTTTGGATTCTGTTACACTATGACATATATTAGATTCCATCATCAAGCCACATTTTCTATTTCGTATTTTTTAAGTTAGTATATTTGTTACAATCAATACACGTCACAAAATCGACTATAAAAGATAGTGTAAATGTAGCACACAGATTTTCCTCGTGTAAAAAAAATAAGTTTAAGTGTAACATACACATTCACGCATAAGTTTTCAAAAGACAAACAATACATATCACAATATCAACCGAACATAAAAGATAGTATAAATGTAGCACATGGATTCCCCGAATGTAATAGATAGTGTAAATGTAGCACACTGATTTGCCCATAATTCGTTAAAAGTCTTGATTCCGCGCTTCTCAATTCCCCTGTTAGCTCAATGATCATTTTCTCAGCTCTCAAACTTCACTTTCATTTCCCAATCAAATTTCTTCTTCCAATCAATTCAATATCGAATATCAAGAAAGTTAGTTAAGGTCATATTTGTCAGTTGGTACTAACGAATTCATACACAAAAATACGTGTATCTACAAGATCACAATTTGTCACTACTAGCAACTGCTAACCAGGGCCTCAAATTGATCAAGAAACCACTCAATTTAATCATCCTCATAATGGTCTACAAGAAAAGATGAGAACTTTAATAAATTTGTTTGATCAGCAGAAACAGGGATTTGGGGTTGTTAAAGATTTGATGTTTACAACTCACCCTAGTGTGGACCTATTGAATATAGGGAGAAAAGAGGTACATGGGGGAAAAGAATTGAAAGAATTGGTTTCATATGGTAATGTGATGAAGGAGAATGCAATTCAGAATAGTAATATGAGTAAACATTGTGTTTTGAGTAAGACTATGGTGGATGATGGAAAAGAAAATGTACCCATTGGAGGAGAGGGGGATTTGGGTGGAGTTGTGGTGTTCTCGGGTTCAAGAAAGTCCGAGATAGTGTCTACATTGGTGGATGATGTAAAAGGAGATGTGCCCATTGGAGGAAGGGATGATGTGGATGGAGTTGTCGGGCTTTTGGGTTCAAGAAAGCGTGATGAGGTGTCTACTGCGGCTAGAAAGCTCTCAATGGAGGTTTTATCGGAGCCATCGTCGGGGTGTAGAGGGGGTAATAAGGAGAATGTGAAAGGACTGGAGGCTGTTTTGCCTCAGAATATTGTGGATAATGGAAAGGAAAATGTTCCTATAAGGGAAGGGGATTTGGATCAATTTGTCGGGTTTTCGGGGTCAAGACTGTGTGATGGGCTGGCAACCGTGGCTAGGAAGCTCCCAATGGAGGCTCTTTCCATGCCACCTTCGGTGAGTGGAGGGGGTAATGAGGAGAATGTGAAAGAATTGGGGGGTGTTTCAGGGAAACAAAGTGGAGGGGGAAGTAGAATTCTTGCTTTTGTGAGGTTGAGGCCAATGTGGAAGAAGGAAAAGGAGGCTGGAGCTAGGTGTTGTGTAAGAGTTGAGAATAGGAGAGATGTTTACTTGAATGAATTTGCTAATGAGAACGATTATCTTAGGCTGAAAAGGCTCCGGGGGCGACATTTTACGTTTGATGCAGCATTTGCAGAATCTACTTCTCAGCTTGAAGTGTACTCCACGACGTATGTGCTTTACACAAATCTGTTGTATCTTTATTTGGTCTCTGTTATAGATTTAATTTTGTGCAAGAAAGTCTATTATGGTTAATTATAACTAGTTCTTGCTTAAATTTCTGCTTATGTTCCATTCTTCACGGCATTACATTTCAATGCTATTCTGATTACTCTATGTAAATTACTTTATTTACTTATGTGGCTCAGATGAAGTATAAGAAGGAGCATATATATGAATGATAATCCTCCACAATTGCAACTTTTCCCTCAGGATGTTCCTTTATTGAGAAACCATGTCTGTAACTAATTATCAGAATGATTTTGCACGTGATGTGACTTGATGAAGTTCATTGTCCAATTGCAGAACAGCAGAGCTCGTTGAAGCTGTTTTGCAGGGAAGAAATGGTTCTGTCTTCTGTTACGGGGCCACAGGAGCTGGAAAGACGCACACAATGCTCGGGACTGTGGAGAACCCAGGGGTAATGGTATTGGCGATTAAGGACCTCTTCAACAAGATACGGGAAAGGAGCTTTGCTGGAGGCCATGTAGTTCATCTTTCTTATCTTGAGGTGTACAATGAAACTGTCAGAGACTTGCTTTCCCCTGGAAGGCCTCTGGTACTCAGAGAGGACAAACAGGTTTTGCTCGCAATCCTTCACTCTTAGAAAATAGTGTTTATGTGTCTGTACTCTGAAGGCTTAGCTTTTAAAGTTGGGCAATGCACGACATGATACTCATATATCAAAGATATTCTGTGTGTTATCCAAATTACCTTCCTGATTTCAAATCACAAAGGGGCCACAAAATTTTGGTGCCCATTACCAAAGATGAGAGATTTCTGTAGTTACTTGAGTTTCCTTTTGATTAAGTGGTCATTAGAATGCAGTCTCTTTCAAGATCAACTAAATGCAAAATTCGATAGGCATCCTTGTAATCAGTTTATATAAGCATGCTTACTTTGTTTACTTGCTATCGCTTTGAAAGTGAGACGACTGCTACAGAGTAAATAACTGAGACGGTGTGATTTCATATGCTTTCAGGGCATTGTTGCATTAGGCCTTACTCAATACAAAGCATACTCCACTGATGAAGTAAGTTTTTCTGGGCTTCTTTAGATTTAATAAAACTATAATTACAAATCCTTTTAAGTGCTATCGTTCTTTTGTTAACAGGTAATGTCATTACTTCAACAAGGCAATCATAATCGAACAACAGAACCTACTCGTGCCAATGAAACTTCATCACGGTCCCATGCCATACTTCAGGTAATAAAAGGTGTAGTGACGTAGTTTGCTAAGCTTTCCTGATTCTTGTTCCAATGATAAGAAAAGCTCCAAGTCTGAACTGTTCATGCATATGTAAGTTGTAACATATAAGCTCCTGAAAAGGAGCTCTGCTGATTACCATCTTACTTGTCTTTTTGAATTTCGTTACTTGAAGTTGTGTGTTCTAATGATGTATCATATCCAGGTCATGATTGAATATCATATGAAGAATGCTTCAAATAATGTCGTCAAACGAATTGGGAAGTTATCACTTATTGATCTTGCTGGTTCAGAGAGAGCTCATGCCACTGATCAGCGGACATTGAGATCTTTTGAAGGTGCAAATATAAATAGGTCTCTCCTGGCACTAAGCAGCTGCATTAATGCCCTTGTTGAGGGAAAAAAGCATATTCCATATCGCAATTCCAAACTTACTCAATTGCTCAAGGATTCTCTTAGTGGAGCTTGTAACACTGTCATGATAGCCAATGTTAGCCCTAGTAATCTCTCATTTGGCGAAACCCAAAACACCTTACATTGGGCTGATCGAGCAAAAGAAATCCGCACAAAGGTAGAGTCTTACACGTGCTTCTGCTATATAACTTGATTGTCAAACTCAGGCTAATCGGCATGGGGCTCCCTGCCTTCTGTTTTTCTCATATGTTAGTGTTTTCTAACGTAGCACATTATATGTTTTCTGACCTGTATGTGCGATAAATTATATATCTAGATTCCATCATATGTTAATGTTTTCTAACGTCTCTGTAAATTGTACTGTGGCTTAAATTGTACAAACATGGCATTGAGTTACGTTCGTCTGCGATTTTTTGAAGAACTTGGAATTAGTGAATGCTCTAAATTATGCAAGACTGATATCATATTGATTTTTATTGTCTCTTTCCTTACAGATATGTGATAAGAATGAGGATATGCTTCAACTACCTGAATCTGAAACAGACCAAGCCAAGTTACTCCTGGAGTTGCAGAAAGAAAATCATGAGCTGAGGAAGCGGCTGAATCGCCAACAACAAAAGCTGTTAGCAGTTCAAGCTAAAGCCTTAGCAGCAAATTCTTCATCAGCCCCTTCTAAACTTTCCTCTCAGTTGTCTGCTGCAATTTCTGCCCAAGCAAATGGAAAACGAAGAACAAGATCATTTTTCTTGTCTCGAAATTGTTTTACTCCAGAATCGAAGAGGAAGGGAGCAGAGGACACAGTAAGGGAGCTAAGCAGGACCATGAAGGTTTTGGAGGCAGAGATGGAAAGAATGAAGATGAATCATGCTCTGAATATAAAGCAAAAGGATGATATTATTAGGAAGCTTTCACAGCAGTTGGAAAAGCCGGCAGGGAAAGGGGAATTAACTACTCGGGTAATCACCAGGACTAACTTACGATCAAAGGAGCCAATAAGTGAGAGTTCGCCAAGGTGTCCAAGTCATCGGTTTCAATCTCCTGCTCCCCCAGCTAAAAAGCGGAGCTTTTGGGGTATCACGACTGCAAACAGTCCATTCCTTGCAGCTCTAAATGAAAGAAAGACCAGAAGCCACATTGCTACTGAAACTAAAAGAGCTCCATCAAAGCTTTGTCAGGTGATTTGACCATCAGCTTTCTGTATTTCTATATTCAATATGATTTATAGATTGATCGGACTATTTGTTGGTAAGCAATTACACATAGTTCCTTTATAAGTATGCTTTTCAGCTTTTTTCGCTTTGGTACTGATGCAGCTTGCACACACATCTTTTTGGTTTCTGTTTTTGTTTGGACCACATTTCATAAATTACACCATCCAGCCTGCATATGCTCGTCTGAAGTCGTGAACTGTGGAGCTAGGTCTCACAAGCTGACAACGGACTACAGATACTGCAAGAATGCTTGCTTCATGCTTATAGGGGTGCAGCCAAAGTGAAGCTGCCTTCGCGGTGCAATAGATACTGAAGCTTCCATTTTACTACTAATTCTAGTTACAAGTGCATGATCACAATAGTTGCATTGATTTATTCTTCTTGTGTAGCGTTTACAAAATTGGCTGAGTTGATTTACATTTAACAAATTGAGCTGAACAGAGACGTTGTATACATAAAGCTGACCCCATACCATGTTCGGTTTACATATAACGAATGGACACGTAAATATTTCTTCATGGAGTTGTTGTCTTTCTACTATTTCATAATCTATACGAGAATTAGCGTCAGATTATGCTAGTTAAAGCCATTTCAGCATCTCAAAACGAAGGTGGTGGGTAGTATTTAGCTTCGATAATAAGGGTCATTTCACAGTCCAACTGTGCTTCATCATGGTCCCGAGTATTCACTATTGAAGTTAGATTTTTTTTTTTTTTTTTTGATAGTTATCATTTCTTTAAAAAAAAAAGTGTAACAGTAATAGTGGTAAGGTGGCAAACCACAGCTGATAAGTTTTTTAGAAGATCAATAGCAATTCTTCATTAACTTTCTTGATGACTTACAAGTTACATCATTGACCTTTCAGTTATAGGTGAAACGTCTTACCATTATGCTACACTTGATTGTTCATCACTATTGATTCTTTTTGACAAAAGTGATAAAAAGATGTTAAAAATAATGACACCTAACTCCAAAAACTGGTAATATTAGATCTGAGAGCCCAAAAAAAGATAAAAGAAAAAACTCTAAAAAATTAGTAATACTATACCTACTAAAAAAGGGACATGAGTATTTCTAAATTAGGAAGCAATTAGCATCATTGATCTGCTACGCAAAAACTTTAAGCTAGGTACTAAAAAAGAATATGAAGTGGAGAATCCTTCTATGAAGACTGAAAAAAGACTATCTTAATTAGTACTACAAGAAAATTTATTAAATGCATCAAGAAAATTAACTAGAGTGAATAGTAACAAAACAAAAACTAGGAAAACAAAATGATTCTTCTTCATATTACATTGATTCATTTGCATGGAAAATGAGAGCATTAAATTGGTTGAGTTGTACCAAAGGAAGGAGCCACAACTACTGAAGAATAGACCTTTGAACTACCAACAGTGAGCTTGCACATCATATTGTTCTCTTTGTACTTCTCTCCATTGTTTCTAGAAGAACAAGAAACATTATCTTTTCTGAAAAATGTCATAAAACTAACAGGTTCAGCTTGTTGGTACTCTGCTGTAGGATCATCCAGTGAATTTCTCGAGGGATTAGATGATGAAGTCGAAGACTTAGCGAGGTTCTTCATAATGGCATGCCTAAGAAGTGTATATAGTCTTGGATTTTTTCTTTGTAGGCTGCAGTTTTCTTCAGGGGAAGTTGTGATCGTCGGGTGTATAAAGTTCGTTTTTGCTTTTCTTCCTCTAAGTAATCTTGACGCGCTATCATAGGCCATTGCGGCGTCTTCTGCTCTGTCATAGGTTCCTAACCACAGCCTCATCTTCTGTGAGGAGTCCTTGATTTCAGCTACCCATCTGCCTGAAGGTCTTTGCCTTATTCCTAAATATTTCTTGCCTTTATTACCTTTCCCCACTGGTTTTTCGCTACAAGTACTAATGTTTTCTGTGGACATCATGGTTGGTTACAGAAGTTACTAAGGTTTGCTTAGACCTAGTATCTGGAGACAGGAATTTCTTACTAGAAAGTGTTGCAAACAGGAGCATACAAAGTCTGTAGGAAGCAACCAACATTTATTGCAAAAGTTTTGAATTAAGATATTTGAATTAAGGATAATGGACCACATGTATTGTAAACTCAATATAATTTGCCTTTAATATTCATACAGCATCAACATGCTAGATACCTCTGGAAAGGATCCGCGGGGAAAGTGGAAACACCTCGTTACAAGGTTGTATACTATCCGACCCCATTATACCCCGCTTAGAATCTATTCAAAATATTGACGCATGTTAACGTATCAAGGTACAGCTAGGGAGCAATCAAATTAGCAAAATCCCTCATTATTATGTTATTTATGTCAATGATCATTCAGAGCTACACTAGATGATGAATTGATAAGTGAATAAAGTTAATCCAATATAGTTGGAGATTTGGAGCATATAAGGTGATGAAGTAATCAGTTGTTTGTAGTGGAAATAATTGATGTTATTTTAGCCAAATTCATTAATTATAATTAAGGCATACATCCAATAGCATACAGACAAAACTAACACCTCAAAAGACCATAAAGACCAAATTACTTACATTAGCAAGTTTCTGAAATCTAATAATTCTACTAATTATGCTCTAATAATTTTGTCTCATAATGATTGTCTTAACATAATTCAGAAAATGCCCTTTTGATTCTCTGCATTAAGACATTTTATTTGCTTTAGTTACATATCAGGACGAAATATCAGAACAAGCAGCAACTTTATTGTTGGATTATGTCATGCATTGCTCAGAACAGGCTTATAATAATATCATTATATGACTGGTTTGATATGAACTTAAGTGGATGTTTATAAAAACAATTGGATGGAGATTTTTTTTTTTCAATTGTTAGCATTGCCAAGAAAAGAGTTTGGTGGATTCAATTATTATTGTTAGCATGTCAAATTCCACAATTGATCATTTTATAATGTAATTATAGTCTGCACCTTTGATGGTGTAGAGATAGATAGGATTGTAAAAGAGCTGAAAGCTCGATTCAATTCGAAAAGTTTGGTTCGATGTAGTTCGAGCCAAAACGAACAGAACACGGATAATGCAAGAGATGGTAGGAGCAAGGTTGTAGTGAGCAAGAACAAGAGACGAGATATTCCCAAGCTTACAATACATTTTGGCATATCTTAAAGAAATTAGGACTCCCTCGGTTTGTTCTTATTATTGTTTTAGTCATTTATGTTGGATGTTTAGTTAAGTGGTGAATTCAAATTTTAATTGAAAAATGAATGTGTAAAAATCCCATATAGGAGGGCCTTGTGTTCGGCATCCACATTATAAGAACGGCTAACGATAAAAATGCTCAATTTCTTTTATAGTCTTACCAAATGTTAAAAATTTCGAAAAATCAAGAGTTACACCAAAAAAAAACGTGTGAGTGACCAAAAGTATACATAATACCCAACATGAGTGATCGAAAGTATACAAAGTCGTACTAGGATGATCGACTAGTGTTTTTTAACAAACGTGAATGATCAATGAAGCCATTTACCCTTGTAGAAATAAAACCAAATTTCAAAAATCGAAACATCCTACAATGGTTTTACTATCAGATTAATATAGAAAATATGTTAGATCTTACGTTTTAACTAAATTTGATTGCATGTTTCAATAGTTGTAGAGTGTTGAATATCTATTGTAGACAGAAAACCCCTAATTTTGACTAAAGAAAGAGGTTGATATGCTCAAATGAATTGTAACGGTTTGACGGTGAAAAATTAGAAGGCGATTTTGGAAAGGTAATCACAAGACTGTATTTAAAGAATCGTATTTAGCACTTATGAATCGAAAATATTGGTTATCCAATTTTCTGCTTCAATTTCGATTCTCCACCCCAGAAACCGAGCCGATCGAAGCCCTATATGGAGCAATATTTTGGACATAAGTAGAAACGGGCAACACTATGCACACACTGGAATAGTAAATCACTATTCCTAAATAGTGATTTTTAGGATTTTAATGACTATTTTATCCCTCCCATTTAACTTCCTTAATTACCACACTCCCAAATAGAGGGGCAAAATAGTCATTTAGTGAATAGTAATTCACTATTCTGGTGCGTGTCTATAACAGATCAGGTAGGAACTCGAAAAAGAGCAATCCAAGCGATGATCAAGTTGGGTTTTGAACTACCGACTCTTTCTTGGCTCCAGCTACCCCCCCCCCCCCCCCCCCCCCCCCCCGCCCACCAAAACACCTCTATCAGTTTAGGGATCAGCCATCCATGGCGTCCCTCAACATATAGCGCAATCATTTGAAACACACCTTTAAAAATTTCTTCATCAACTTTTACTACTCAACCTTGTAAATTCATGGCTGCTTCTCTTCTCTCAATACCAACTCTTTCCACTTCATCTTTCTTTGGCAAACAAATGTGAGTTTTCCCATCAATTTTATTCTCCATATTTCTAAAATATTTGTGGGTTCTTGTTCAATTTCAATAAAGTTTCCATCTTTATGCACTTTAGAAAAATTCCAATTTGAATCAAGTTTCGATCTTTTTTGCAGTTTGGATAAGAGGGTCACTAGACAACCAACGCAATGTGTAGTGAAATTTAGAAGTCCTAGATGCACTATGGATGCATCATATGGAGGTTAGTTGTTGTGTCTTTTGCTTTTGATGAATTAATGTAAGAATAAATTAGTATTGCACATGCCCGAAAAAGATTGTCGATTGTGATGGTTAGATTGGTAAGTTGAAACTCAAAATATTCTTTGTATATGTTGTGTGATACATTAACATTCCATGCCCCAATGCCTTCGAAGAGGCTCTTGCCTAAGTGGGGGTAAGGGGGTGGATAGTACTCAGCCATATCCCAATGATTACAATGAGGTTGTTTGCGGATTGACCCAAGAGTGAAGGCTGTATTGAAGTTACGTGAGTCAATAAGGGTGCAAAGTTTGTTAGTTTTGGCCATTGAAAATCAGACAACCATCTTTTGGAATTGGAAGTAGTACATTTTATGAAATTCGGTGTTCTTTTTTAATTTATGTGATGATGCTAAAGCTCTTATTTGCATAACTATGTGTATACTTTGATGTATGTCAAGTCAAGTAAGTATGTAAGATGTGTCGGAATACGGTTGATGGTTGATGTGCAGATAAGGTGAGTAGATTACTGAAAGGTGTACCATGACAATGTGAGCTACTTGTGCTAGATGTTTTTGTAGATGAAGTGGCGATATAATCACCCAAGTATGTTGATAGGAAATATAACGGAGAACTAAAACAACGATGATCATAACTTTGAGTTGGTACTAACTAGTGGTAACCACCGTGCCACCTTGATGCCTTTAAAGAAGAAGGTAGTGGTAGGTTGACAGTTACCTGTCTATGGATTCTGGATGCAGGTTGACATATTGGATTCATTTATATTATTTCTTAAAGCTTGTCTGCATTAGAGTATGCTTTTTGTAGATGAGGTGGCGATAGAATCACCCAATTGTGTTGTTGAATTTAGGAAATATAATGGAGAACTAAAACAGGGATGATTGTAACTTTGAGTTGGTACTAAACTAGTGTTAACCACCGTGTCACCTTGAAGAGGAAGGCAGTGGTAGGTTGAAAGTTACCTGTCCAAGGATTCTGGATGCTGGTTTACATATTGGATTCATTTATATTATTTCTTAAATGCCTGCCTGCTTTAGAGTATGCTTTCGTAGTAATATCCCTCATTGTCCCGATGATTAAAATTTTAAGACTGGAAAGTTGAATATGATGTATCTACAAAGTTGTACCTCTACCAATATTTTGCTTGAGTTCCACAGACTTGGAAGTTTCAGATGCATCAAGAAACTTTATAAAAATTGATACTAAAATCTGTTACAGGTAACATTTCGAAGTTCCCAAGGATTAATGTGTGGGATCCTTATAAACGCTTGGGTATAACACCTGATGCTTCTGAGGATGAAGTTTGGAGTTCTCGAAACTTCTTACTGAACCAATACGCTGGGCATGAAAGAAGTTCTGAAGCAATCGAAGCAGCTTTTGAGAAAATACTGATGGGCAGCTTCATCAATAGGAAGAAGACCAAGATTAACTTGAAAGCAGGCTGAAGAAGAAAGTTGAGGAATCTCCTCCATGGGTTAAGCAATTACTCAGTTTTATAGAGATTCCTCCTACTGTTATCATTATGAGAAGATTTTTTTGTTCGCATTCATGGCGTGCTGGAGTGTGATGAATTCTGCTGAGGCTGGACCTGCTTTCCAGGTTTGCCTTTGAGACTTGATAACCGACTAGTTGTGCAGTTGTCTAGTTTTTGTGCAGACCCTGTTTTTATGTCCTCATCATTTCTTCTCTTTTGCAGGTTGCATTATCCTTGGCAGCTTGCATATATTTCCTAAATGACAAGACCAAAAGCATAGCTAGAGCTTCAATTATCGGGTGAGCTTATTGAATTCTTTTCTAAGATTCTCACTCTATTAGTATATTTTCCCGGCATTCACCTGTTTGTTAAGGATTGTTGCTCAACCTTATGTCCCTTAAACTGCAGTTTTGGATCGCTTGTGGTTGGCTGGATTTGTGGTTCCTTTTTAGTACCCTTGATTCCGGTAACTTTGTTACAACCGACATGGACACTGGAACTCCTAACATCACTGGTAGCATATATGTTTTTGTTCCTTAGTTGTACTTTTCTTAAATGAGAAACCAGTACCACATGGTTGCTCATTTTGAAACAAGTGTAGTAAAGTGTTTTTGTTGCTCAAACTATGATATGAAGTTTTCAGTGGTACTCTTCAAATTCTGCCACTACTAGCCCAGATATTGATGAATCTTCAAATATAGTAATAAACAATGAATAATCTCGAAAGTTGTGCCAATGTGTGTTTTTCGATCCATGCCCTGGTGAGAATTGAACCATCGACATCTAAGTTTCCACAAACCTTCGCTCGTCTAGGCCATTCAATGTTATCAACTTGTGATAATTGGATAATTCAAGACTGCAAGAGTCGTGGTAGCTCGAAATCCATAACAAAATCCATAACAAACGAAAAGTGCAAGTAATTGTATAGGTTAGGATTGCAAGGGTCAACACCCTGAGTTGTAATACACACTCAAATAGTGTTTTTTAGGATTGGAATGACTTGCCCCTAATTGTAAATGTAATGTTAGACAGTTTGAGAAATTTTTGTCAGGCTAAAAATACGAACTTCTACTAAAAATAGTATTTCGGTGTGCGTGGTGTTTCCCCCCCTCAACACCAAACAATGCCACCAGATAGTATCACATAGACTCAACCGTACGACAGACAGTGCCGCCTACACGCTAATTTGCTTCCAAGGTTGAGCAATAATTCCATTCCCAGACATCAAGCACCTATTATCTTAATTCTTGATGTCGATGGTACATTGCAGAACCAGGGTCTTTTTCTTAATAGAACATGCAATAGAATTCGTCGTAAGACTTACATTGCCATAATGAGTATCTTTCAAAATATTAGAAGAGTTCGAAAAACTTAAATTATTATATCAACTAACTCATAACAAGTTGTAAGATTATCAAAACAACCTATAACCGATGGATGTTAAAAAGCATTGTCATTGGCGATTATTCTATTGATCTACAAGTTTCATCCAGTCTAACTGGGATTCTTAGTAGAGCTGATAGTGGATCGGATAACTGGTACGGTTCGAACACTACTCCGGTTTAAACCTTACTCGATAACATCACTACTACTTACCATCGCATTGCCGCTTCAACAACTTGGTCATTACACTACTCCCGTTTGAACCTTACTCGATAACATCACTACTACTTACTATAGCATTGCCACTTCAGCAACTTAGTCATTCGATAAGAACAACTATCTAACACAAACAATAAATAACTAAAACAATTATAACACAGCCACCTGTACCTCTTTCACAACTCACAGCTGAAGTTGGAAAACTGCAACTTAACCTAGACCGTCGTTTCTGATACACGTACAAATGTGCAAGACAACAAGCAACTCTCTCGCGGACACTAAGCGTGGAGAAAGGAAGGGATTGGTTCAAGACAACACGGAGCTCTCAGCCTCTCGCACCACTTTATTCTGTAGGACAACACGAAAAATGAATATTATAGGAAATAAATGCCGTGGAGGGTCAAGACGAGCCGTTATCGACCCAACCATCTAAAACTAGCTAGCGAATGAATCAGTCCTGATAGACCAGCACGAGAAACAACTCATTAGATGAAAATACAATCCAAACACTTAGGTATCGGCGAGTGCAATAAGTTGATCGACGACTCCAGGATCAGCCAGTGTGCTTGTGTCACCTAGCTCATCCAACTGCCTGGATGCTATTTTCCTCAGAATTCTTCTCATTATTTTTCCACTTCTAGTCTTCGGAAGACCAGGTGCCCAATGGATTTTATCAGGAGCTGCGAACGCTCCAATCTGCATTAAACATAAACAATTATGCATAGATCGGAATAGAAATTAAAATCGATTTGCATTGGACTTCTTTATATATTTCCAACAACAGTGAATTGTCAATACTAGTTCTGTTTAACATACTTGAGTTCTCACTGATGTTTACAAGCTTTTACGAAGATCTTCACTATATGGAACACCTTCAACTAGTGTTACAAATGCGTATATACCCTGTCCTTTAACCTGAAAGCAATGAAACGGAAAATCAGATAATTCTTCCACTCTTGGATGATGGGAAAGCAAAAGAGTCAAGAGCATAAATGCATTACCTCATGTTCAATACCAACCACAGCAGCTTCTGCACACTGTGAATGTGAAACTAGAGCAGATTCAACTTCTTGCCGGCCAATACGGTGTCCACTGCAATCCAAAGCGGGCAAATAAAAGATGAGATGAAGAGTCATGTGACGAGCCAAAACAATTGAAAGAACACGAATAATCAAGGGTGCCCTGTGAATCTGAAGTCATTACTTTACACGCTTCGAATACATAATTGAACAAAGGATTTCCTGAATATTATTCTAAAATGGTTGAGGAATAAGTAAAGGAATCATGGTT